>CM065719.1:4985577-5030577 GCA_033310375.1 Conus canariensis
ACTTTTCATTTTGGGGGTATGCCTCTTTAATCAAGTGTAAAACAAAGATAATTTTTTGTCACGGTGTTTGAATAAATTTGAATGGATTGAGGAATAATAAAAATAAAATATTCAATCATTAAATTATGTTCAGCTTTGTTTTCTTTCGAATGACAGCAGTTTTCCTAAGTGGTACTTCAATTGTTTTGAGTAGTATATATAAATTGTGTGTGTGTGTGTGTGTCCCTGTGTCATACGCCTGTACACAACAAACTGCAACTGGTTATGTGTGGTTGGTGGGGACAGGAAGAAACTGGGCAAAGAGGTCAGGTAATGACTGGGTTTTAACAGGAGCAGACAGGGATGGCATGGGAAAAGAGAAAGTGTCTTTACTGTCTCATACATAAAAGACAGATGAATACTGGTCAGCCAAACATTCAGGAGCAGACAGGAATGGCATGGGAAAAGAGAAAAGTGTCTTTGCCGTCTCATACATAAAAGGTCCACAGATGAATAATGGTTAGCCAAACATTCAGCGATCCACCCTGTTTACTTTTGCAGCACAGGGATCAGTGTGTAGGCAACTGTCTGTCAAAACACAGATGTCTTGTGTGGAGTGTTGTGCAAGAGAAGAAGGAAGAGAGGGAGCATGTGAAACAGACAGACAGACAGACTCATGAAGAGAGGGAGCATGTGAAACAGACAGATAGACAGGCAGACTCATAGAGACAGAGAGAGAGGGGGAGAGAAGACGGTAGGAAATTCTAATACTGGCACAGGGACTCAGAAAAAGAGAACTGTGAGCATATTGTTAAAGATAAGTTATGAGTACATAAAATGTCTGAGGGGTATGTGCATGCACATTTGTGTGTATCTGTGCATGAGAGAGAGAGAGAGTGTGTGTGCGTGTGTGTGTGTGCGTGTGTGTGTGTGTGTGTGTGTGTGTGTGCGTGTGTGTGTGCGCGCGCACACACTTGCGTTTATGCATGCCTGTTTTTTTGTCAGATTATGTGTAAATACACACTGCATAAGTGAGGGGGAGGGGGGGGGGAGAAAAGGCAGAATCATCTTAATAACAATAAATAACGCAAAACCTTCAGGCTGCAGGGATACAATACAATACCTACTGAAAGCTCCTCTGGCCTCGTCATACAGGGAGGAAAACAGACTTTCTCTAGCAAATCCAAGTCAGGGAACTTTTGTGCTGTCAGTAAATGAGAATCATGCCAAATTTGTACTTTGATTGAAACTAACAATAATAAACATAAAACAGACAACTAGCTCACGACACGATATTGTCATGATAATGAATTATTTGAGATTCTGAGAACTTATTTTTCAAAGGGAGTTGTAATTCTAACAAATCTGACGTACTTTTTCTGGCACTGTCTGTTACCTGACGACTCTTTGTCTAAAAGTTAAGAAACGTTTGCTTTCCCTTGTGCATATTCACATTTGTTGAACGAGTGACTTTACTACCAGAACTGGGTCACAGAGTAATATAATAATTGTCAATTTGCTATTCAGAGATGGGGAGTCTGACCACTGGTGTTCATGTACAATTGGGTCTTATATGACACTACTATTAACAATCAAAGATGTAAACTGATTAGATCAAAATGGATGCACTGATTCTGCTGCTGGTATTGGTAAATCTTAAACACACATGTGAGGATGTTAGTGTTGGCAAACTTTCATGCCTCTGCAACCAGTTTCCAGGCTCATAATTTTGTAAAATTTTGTGTCCTGATATATACGTTGCTTCACTGCATACGTTGCTTCATTGCATAAGAGATTAACCTTCACCATGCATCACTCTTGACAATACAGTCTAGATGTTGCTGGTCTCCCTGTAACCACACATTTTGTGTAAGCTTTACTGTGCATTTTTACCGTGTGTATCCACATTCAAATGTTGCAGGTCCTGGTGGACCTACACAAGTCCAAGTCCTCAAGAGTGAAAACTCAGTTTCTTAGATGATGCTGGTGCACCTTGACCCACACTCCATATGCTGCAGTATTCAATGATCGCTCTTCAAAGTATGGGTGCACCAGAACATGCTTAACTGGAAGTCTATAGTCCCAGTGATGCAACCGTTTATTTCTTTCCCTTTAGATGCACAGATACTAAAATTTCATTGCAATAGTTCTAAAAGTTCCAGAGATGTACCCTTCTTTGTATGTCTGGGTAAAGGGGTACCTATGACATATGGTGAAGTTTAACAATAACATGGAAGATCAATGTCAGCGTAATGCCCAACATAATGATGTAACTGCTGATGTAATCAACTCTGATGATTTGAAAACTATAAACACCAATAATGATAACATACCTGTCCCAACAAGACCTAGGTAGTGTAAAGATAAAGAGTCTGTTTTCGTTGCCACTTCAGACATTATCAGACTGCTGAGAACTGTTATTTTGTGTATTAAAACATCAGAAGAATCAACTGTTTCATAACTCTCATTTTCATAATATGTAAGGCTGTTTGTTACGCTCCCTACTTTTCTCATTTGTCATTAACAAACATGCTTTAACTTTGTCAAGAAGGGGTAAGAATGGTATTCATCTTATTCCAGGTGCTAGGTGCTATAGAGATACTTTTACTGTATAGCTGATGTGTTATTCTTTATCTGATTCAGTTGTTGGTCTTCAAAATCCACTCAACAGTGAAAGCTACCGATTATGATTGACAACCAATCCGGATAAAGACAAATATTATGGTCTAAAGTAAGGGTGGGTATTTGCCTACCCGAGTAAGGTTTTCTGAAAATGATGGTTAAAACAGGATATTCGTATATTTCATATCTGTGAACATATTTCACAAGATTAAACAGTAACCTACACAACGCTAAACAAAGCGTTAAGATGGAAAGATTTGTTGCTGGATCCAGAGGATACAACTGCAGACTACCCAGAATTTGACAAGTGTTAGCATGAGAAAGGTGGATCAGAAGGTTAAATATTGCAAAAATTATCTTCAAAACAGGCTGTATTAATTATAACAGGTATTACATCAGTTAAACGCTCAGCTTTGATCTTCCTTCTCTCTGTACATCAAAAATTTTAACTGTTCAAAGTCATATCTCAAGGAAAAAGCACTCTTTTCAATGAACCAGTTATTAAAAAGAATGTATTATACATGACACGTATGGCAGAATATACAAAAAAATTATGAAAATGGGCGAGCATATGTATTTTAATGTACAACAACTAATATCTATTTTAATGGAAATTGTGTATATAGATGTGCTCTTTATCATACTTTTCTCATTTACTTGGTAAAGTGAAGAACTGATAAGCATTATGCACACACACACACACACACACACACACACACACACACACACACACACACACATATAAACATGTATAAATGATACATACATATTCACATGTACCAAGAAATAAAAAGAAATTTATGCAATGTAATATAACAAAACAGCTGACACACTGAGTCTCAAGGGATGACCAGCCTACAGTCTGAATTATAATTGAAAAGTCATTGTGTTAACTGTAATACAGATCTGTAGCACAATATGACTTCCATTCAAAATAGCCAGGAACCAAGCTGGATAGACTAGTGACATGACTAGCACTGTAGTAACGGTCAAAATTCGAGTTAACCAGTTACTGCTGGTAAAATACAGCTTGCAAAGTAGAATACCAATATTTTTTTGATGTACTAGTTTTATTTTGTTGGATCCGGCTGCTTAATTATGGCAAAAGTTGCGTCATATAAAAAAAAAAAAAAAATTTTCAAGCAGCATCTGCAACATGATAAAACCGGATTTTGAATTCCATCATATTGATAAGTTGCAGTTTTTAATCATCATGTTGTCAGTTTAAGCTGATGTCATACTCATTTGGTTGAGACAATGGGTTCAATGAAACATGGTCTTCATTAAAAGAAAGTTTATTCACTACAAAGACAGTACGTGAAGTCAGTCATCATCTGGTGAACATCTTACCAAGATCTGAGCCAGCTACCAACAACATCAATCAATGTGTTTCTCTTCAACAAATGAGCAAAAAACACACTCTGATAGAATTGAAACCGTTCAAGTTTTGAGTATCTCTTTGACTTAAACAGATAAAATTGAAGCTTATCATGGAGTCCCATTTAAAAATATCTATCACTAGTATCAGTTGTCACTTGTCTTCGTTTCTCTGGGACTGGTTCTTACACACATTACACTGTAGTCAGTGTTAGGACCTGTAGAATCCTGGCATGATCACTCATAATAGTACACTGGTATTGTCAATATATATATATATGAATATCAATTGTTAAAAAATTTCAAGTTACTGGATTATAAAGTGGACAGACACAAAATCATGAAGTGAGGACCGTTGTGGACTGGAACTCCCTCCCAGCTGATGTCGTCGAGGCCCCCCCCTACAACGCCTTCTGCTTGAGGGCCCTCCAGGCACAGCAGACGCCCCCTCCGCCCCCCCCTCCCCCCCCCCCCACACACACTAGGTCTTTCACTATTTTTTCATTTATATATATATTTTTTGTTTTTGATTAATGGCATACGGATAAGGACTATGAGTATGAAATTCGACTATGCGCACACACTTGCACTTCGCCCAAACTGTTAGTAATGGTCAAAGTTATGACCGCTGAACAATAATGAAAGAAGAAGATGAAGAAGAACACACAACAGTTGCTTCCTGTGTCCAAGTTGGGTACCGTTGTCGGACGACAAAACTGAGAAATGAATCATTAAGTGGGCCAATAAATCAAGAACTGAACACTGAACAGTTGCTTCCTGTGGACAAAGTTTGGTATCGTTGTCAGACGACATAACTTGAGAAAACGAATTTCCCAACTCACCACTAACTTGAAGTGAACTCGGAAATTATGACTGCCACTGGGGTTTTCACCCTATGTTCACAGCTTCTTTTGTCTTTGTGAGGTGCATATGGATGGCTCAACAATGAAACAGTGACTGTTAATCAACTGATATTCGATTCTAACTATCCTAAAAATGGTAAACCAGCCCACTACCCAGTAGTCTAGTGAATGAGTAGATGTACTATACACAACATTGTCAATTGTACGCAAATTCACCCGTAACACAACCCACCTTCCGCTATTAAGCGTTTCACTCGTAACTTCTGGTTCCCCAGTTCAACGTATTGGCCTATAAAGTCGTTGCCATCACGTACTGGCCCCCCACCCAATATTCCGAACGCCGACTTGAAGAAATCAGCCATAATTACTGTGACATGACAACACACAAGCTGACACACACGAGTTGGCACAGTCGGCGGTGTCCTGCAAAATGACGTCACACAAATACATGCTGAAAAGGGGCAGCAGCAACGAATTACGACATCTCTAGTGATGAATATGGTGAACTAAGTCGACGATAGTACGTGTACAGTTCAAGAAAACCGTTTGAAATAGTAGTGTAAGTAATACAAAATCTATCACAGCTGACTGATATTTCTTTCTGTGGATGAGAGAGAAATTGGTCAAGTCGTAATCTACGTGAAGTAACAACAACCATATTTTCTCACATATTTTGGCGCAGTATTTGTCTCCCCTGTTCAGGGGACTGTTCAGGGAACGCCCACTTGAAGAAACTATGCAAAGATCCCGTGTTCAGACCTTACGCGTTCCTCGCGCCCGATTGCAGCAGGTGGTTTACATCTCAGTCTTTAGTGAAATTTTCGCTCTGGTTAACGTTTTTGAATAAACAGAATGAACGTGCTTGAATTGATCGCGGTTGCTAGAAGTACCTGGAAGATGGTAACGAAGCGGGGGAAAAAAGATTTGAAACGGTGGGATGCCTTAATAGCACTGTGGTTGGCTGGGCTATAAGCAATATACCTTGAGTTGAATCGAGTGAGTGGAGGAGAGTGATGGGCGGCTGTCAAGGGAGGATCCGAATCCGGATCAGCCACATCCTCCCCCCCCCCCCCCCCCCTCTCGGTCCATCCTAAACCCCGTTAGCCCCCCCACACTTACCCCAACCCCATAATTATTATCCTGTCTGCATGCAACAAAACGTCATCATGTTATCCTGGTCCACACATTATGCAGGTCTATCTATACATCAGAAGGGTGCTATTTAAGATGAAAGTAGAAGATCGACATCCGATCGGCCTATAAAACTGTAAAACACACACTAATAGTACAAGTAATATTGCCTTTCATACCTTCTAGGCTTCTACAGTTAACCTTCTGTCAAGCAATACTGAAAATTTCAGTCAAGCATATTCACGAACACATAGCGTGGGCGAGCGCGCGCGCTGCACACACACACACACACACACACACACACACACACACACACACACACACACACACACACACACACGCACAGTACAGTACAAATATACTGCATGCATATGTATACCCTCGCCAGTGTCGCATACCCCTTGCGATGTGTCAACTCCCTCTGAGGGCAGATGGGAGGGGTTACAGAGGTTCCCCCCACCCCCAACACTGTGGCTGCGTGGTGGATAGATATTTGTGTAGAGGCCTGCAATGTACGTTATTGAGGATGGAAGTCAGTGAGTTTCCGGCGTTTGGCATCGAGAGCGTGTACAAATTCCTCTTCTGAATAATCGGTTTGGATATCCTTGGCAATGTTGTTTGAATCTTATCTTCTCACGTCTTTTTTTTTTTTTTTTTTTTTTTTTTTGCTGGCGCAGTGCACTGCTGTACATTCATCTCAGTCTTCACACAGCCCTTTTTCGTCTTGTTGATCGTCATGCCACATTCAGTGTAACATTTCCTTCTGCAGAAACATGAGAATTTCACTTGTTCAGTACTCATAGTCCTTTTCGGATTTTCAGTTCTGATTGGGTTGGCGCCAATGGAGTCATCATTCGCTCCCCCTTTCAGTGAATCTTGGGTGCATTTTTCCTTAGAGAAAGGCAGGATGGGTAGCCAGTCCAAAGAGCCCTGCCGTAAATCTGGTCTTTCCAGAAGCCCTCTTGACTGTAAATGGCAGGAAGTCAGGGCAAAAGCAAAGATTCTGACGGAGCATTGCCCGGCTGGCATTTGCTTGTTGTTGATGTGGGCACAACATGAGAGATGGTTGCTGGTGTGGACTCCGAGATAGGGCCATGTGTTCACTTGCTGCAGGAGGTGCTTGTCCAGCTGATAGAAGGATAATCTATAGCACACATGCACGATGTAGCATTTCTTGGCGTTGGACCTCATGTACCATTTGTCAAACCATTTTAAAAAAAAATAACAGATCATCTTGCAGGGTGGTGTTGTCTGCCTGGGTTGTAATTTCCCGATAAAGAAGGCAGTCGTCTGCAAAGAGTCTGACTTGAGATTTGATGGAGGCTGGAAGGTCGTTAATGTGGCAGAGGAATAGGACAGGGCCGAAGACAGTGCCTTGAGATGCACCCAAGTCCACAGTGACTTTACTGGAGGATCGTCCCACTACTACCATCTTC
Source organism: Conus canariensis (assembly GCA_033310375.1). Taxonomy (NCBI): domain Eukaryota; kingdom Metazoa; phylum Mollusca; class Gastropoda; order Neogastropoda; family Conidae; genus Conus; species Conus canariensis. The sequence goes on from CM065719.1 coordinate 4,992,986, forward strand.
ATGTGCCGCTGGGTGAGAAAGGTGGTGAGCCATCGATTGAGTGGCCCTTTGACAAAAGAACTCTCAAGTGTCGCGGGGAGATTTGAGTGAAATACTGTATCAAATGCCTTGGAGAAGTCCAAAATGGAGTAATCTGTCTGAAGTTTCGCAAGAATCTTTGGTCATAGGTCATGGAGGGTTGTTATTGTTAAGATCTCACGCAAAAAGCCTCAACAAAAACGGTGGTTGAGATCTGTGAAGTTATTATGTTATTACATGTGCTTCATCAGTTGACAGCAGCTTGCTTGTCACTGACATCAGAGACATTGCCAAGTATTTTTCCCCTGTCTTAAAAACGGCTGCTACTTTGGCAAGAAGCCTCTTGCAGAATTCTAGTGTTGACCGATTTCTAGAAAATGCAAGTCAGTCCCTCTGCCAGCTTGGAGTACTCTTTCAGGACTCTGTCAATGATGCTGTCTGGTCCTGTTGCTCCCTCTGCCAGCTTGGAGAAGTACTCTTTCAGGACTCTGTCAATGATGCTGTCTGGTCCTGTTGCTTTGGGATAACTGACATACGAAGAAGCTTCTCTACGCCATCTTTTCCTATAATATGGAGGTATTAGGAGTGGGGAGAGGTTGGGGGTGGGGGCTAGAAGTACACTAGGAGGCGGGAATGTGTGGGTACAGACTGATTTGAATTGGTTTACCTAGAGTATTAGCCTTGGCTTTGCCATCACTAGTTTACCGCCAACTTTCGAAGGTGCAGCACCCAAATTGTCCCGTTTCTTTGCCTTGACGTACAACCAAAAATGCATGGTGTTGTTCTGTTCGAGTCCCTTGCTTACGACGTCGTTTAGGAAATTGGACTCTGCCCATCAGAAAGTGCCCTTACACTCATTTTTGAATGTTTGAATATTGCCCAATTTCTAGCTCTTTCACTTGCTTGTACAGCCCCCACCCGTGGCTGTGTCTGTGGCTTCTGACAGTTGGTCCGTCAGCCAGAAGGATTTGACATCTGCACAATAGCAAGACGACTCTTCTCGAGGCTTCAGCAGCTGCCTGTCTTCACTCAAATTTGTTTGGATGAACTGGAACACTTCCTGGGGGCCTGACTCACGTGGAAGGGCTTGATGCCGAGATCACTTACAACCATATTATGGTCTGACAGTCCTGGAATAGTGATGGAAGGATTCAGCAGAGTTGCGCTCGTGGAGAGCGTTAGGTTTGGCAAGTCGTTTTTTCGGGTGGGGGCATGCAACTGGTATATTCCATATTTTTCTGCTACATTGACGAGCTTCTGTCGTACCTGAAAAGGGACCATGCGTGTGTTCCAGTCTACGTCAGGACAGTTAGGGTTTCCGCACATACTGATTTTTTCCCCCCCTCTTGTCGGCAACCACTGCAATGAGGTGTCAGGATGGTCCAGGTGGGCCATTGGCAGGGAGAAGAAGAAAACAATTGGGCCTTTTGACATTATTTCCTGTTCTCCATGTGTCTTTATCAGTTCGAGGTACTCACTGCTCCAAATTGTGTGGGCCTCTGTGAAATAGCGCTTCACCTGGACAGCATAAGCCTACAAAAATCTGTATGTGCGCGCATGCATGTTTGTGCGTGTGTGCAACACACACTTAAATGTGCATGATACAGCCTATATACGTGGATGTGACAAAATGTTGTATGTGAAACTCTGGGTACTTTATTTTGATTGCACACCCGTTATGTCTGTGGCTGTCTGTCGAAATAAAATTGTCATACAGTTTTGCCAGGAGCAGTCCTCTTATTGCCATGGGTTATTTAACGAATGTCAAGTGCATGCTTCTAAAAGTTCATTTGTATGTAAACAGATCATCAGTTTATCACCTCTTACTATCCACATCACCGATGAAGGTGTAATGGAGGCAGAGGGGGAAACACTATGCAAACAAAAATTGAGTGGAGTGGGATAGCATTTTCAGCTGCATCTTTGTTTTGAATGACATCCACAGGCAGAAGCAGCATTACCACCCTGGGGACGGCAGCCCAAATTTCACCGAGAAAGTTGCTTGACAAAGCTGAATGTCCTTTGCCAGTCTGTGACTATTTCATGGCCAGATTGTTTAAAATGAGCTGATCTAGTTGCATGGTGCTGTTCGGTGGAGGAATCAGCAGAGGTCAATAACTGGAGTCATACAAGGTAAAATCAAAGGTCCAGGGCTGTTAGTGATGGGTTGGTTCTATTGCAGTAGTTGTAGCCATGCTGTCTTAAGGTTCCACGTGCAGTCTGCTCCCCTCCGGGGTTACCAGCTAGACATGACACCAGACTGAACAGAGCCACCATTTTTGGCTAATGGCGTCATCTGGCAAGTTCTGCACCAGAGGGTAGGTGTGGGCTGTTCAGACTTGCTGGCTTAGTAGCTAGTGTCCTGGAGCTAGTCTCCTGGTGATCCATTTGATTTCTTTGAAAGCCACTGTTCTCCAATCTTTTTGAAATAGTCATTTGGAGCCGTTCCAAGAAAATTTATGGGTTTTTGCACTAAATGTAGGGATCTTATGACAATGTATTTTTCCTGCCCATTGTGGAGTGCGCTGCTACTACAACCTGAGCAAAACAGTTATTAATCATTCCACCTGCATGGATAATATTCCTCTAACAAACAATCACAACATTTTTGTTTCTTTCTTTTTCTCTCCAAACTTCCTCAGCAAGAGGCTGAAAATTGATTTGAAGACCATGTAATGGCTTCAGTTTGTGCATGTCCTATGGGTTGGATTCATTACTATGCTGCTGTTCCACTTCATAAATTTGTCTCAATTTTCTAACACTGTCCTGTCACTGAAAGTTTGCGAGTGTATCTTTTTATGTCACCAACCATTACATTAATGACATCTTGAGATTGTTTTTAATAAAACATGCAAGTAAGCTTTGCAACAATGTTATTTCGCATTTCTATCTACTAAATGATGGATTCTCCTGTCGTGTCCAATGGATGAACAGGCAAGCAGGTCATCTAATAGATAGAATGGCATGAAAGACAACGAGAAGCACTTCATTCCCTTTGTTTTACAACCTTTGAAAAAGCAAACTTAGCAAACATAACAGAAAATACTGCTGGTTTGCAATGGCTGGTTTTAACCTGTGACAGCATTCGTAATGCCATTAAGAAAATCATTTCATGTAAGAAGCAGAGAAACGGATGGGTGAAGAGGCTGAAAAATATGCATTCCTGGAATCCAGCAACCTTTTCAAATTCTATATTTAATAGACATGCAGCTCTATGACATGGGGAACACTGAAATAAAGCATCAAATTTAGAAATGTTCAAACAGACTGGGGGAAAAATGGTGGGGGTCTGAGGGCTGCCGTTGGCCCTATTCAGGTTCAGGGCGATCGTTCTGGTGTCTTTGTGGACAAAAAGCACCCTGAAGCTGGAGATTTTTGGAAAAAAAAATGGACATTCTAAATTAAAAATGATATTAATACACATATTTCGACAGACAATCTAAATTCTGCAAGTATTTCTCAGAGAATACACAGAATGATCTGTTGTTTTTTCATGAAAAATCTAGAGAACAATCTGTTGGCTATTATAACAGAAAGGTGTGAAACTAGTGGATGCTAGGCCTTGGAGTTGCCAGTGACTGATATTTGTTATCTTAAAGCTATCCGTCTTCAAAATATAGTCCCTAGAAAAAAACAAAACAAGCAGAAACATATTTCATTTTCCAAATGATTTGTAAACTACTTATTTTCATGTGTGTGTGGGGGGGGGGGGGGGGGGGATTGAGTGATGATACATTTCGCCAAAAGACTGGTTAGGCTGATGTCTGTACTACTTTTCAAGTGGATGATCAATGCTTTTTAGCCACTAGCGCCATCCTTCATGGTGTCATTACTGGCTAGCAGCGTGCTTTCCTGGGTCTTTTGATTTCATTTAAAGCTGACTTGCCCATCTTCTCCATGTTCTTTTTTCTTGTGTTGGTCTTGCACGAAATCAGAATGTTTACACAAGCCAGGCAAAGACTTCAGCAAATTTTTTCCCTCCACCTCCCCTTTTTTTGGGACTGTCCCAACTTCTGTCACCTCAGTGGCATTGCACCCACGCCACTCATTCAGACTACCCTCATCCACAGCCACAGCACAACCCGACCTGCCACAGCCCCAGCAATCCACAGGGAGCAGTCAATGTCAGGTTGTCATCAGGCGACCCACTAGAGGAGACACTGCAGTGATGCCGAGTCACTTCCACGGTGTTTAGTGGTGCCTGTTCTGATCCAACATGTGAAGGACACCACCTACTAAGCCCCCTACTGATGACAATAATTGCTTTGTCATGGAGCCAGCATGGCCAAACTCTCCCTTCAGAGGGCGCCACCATGTCCATTTAACCACATTCCCATGGTTTTGCCAATACCGGTGACCCCGACAGAATCAAACCAAAGCCATAGACATGGAGAGGCAATTGAAACTGAGGTCACCATGAGAGCAGGACATGCAGTGCCATAGAATTAAAGACATCTTTTATGAAAACTGATCGATGAGGGGGAGGATGAAGATGATGCTTTGGATGTTCGTTCTGGCCTAAGACTGCATGACAGGGCTGTACTCTATGCTTACTTTCATAATACATCCTGGCGTCAACTAGGCCCGAGATACACACACATGCAGTGTTGGTCAGGAAATTTGAGCAACACTCTCACTACCTCAGCAAATGAATACCTCTGATGGGAATCAAACCCACAACCTCCCAGCCAGAAGTCTGCGACATTAATCACTATGCCATGGCGGCTGGTTATTATCTCATTTTCTTTGTTTGTGCTTTGTGCAAAGAGCTTTCCTTTCCTGCTCAGTATCTTAAACATCTTGCTGTTGAATATATGACAACCGGCAAGTTCTCCAAGCAGTCATTAAGTGGGTTTCATCTAGGAAGAACTTCAATACATTTTGAACCGAGTAAGAATCCCACACATTTGGTAATATGAATGAATCATCTGATCATTGACAAAAATGTTTCATGTACATATAATGTTATTTCCAGGCTATAAATCACACCAGAATGTGAGCCACACCCACCAAACTTTCATTTAAAAGAAAAATCAGAAAAAAAAACCCCAACACACAGCCCACTATTGATTGATTAGCCACTAGAATAGCAGTGAAAACCATCAAGGAAGATAGCAGAGCAAAGCTTGTGCATTCTGAGGTACGACTGTTATGAACTGACAAGCAGGCAGGAGAGAACAATAGGTACAATGAAGGCATTAAAAAAAAAGGTTCTTCAGTCTTTTTCATTGCTGTAATCAGCGACACCTACACCACCCTAAGACTTGTCTTCAGAGTCAGGTGGGCTGGATGACAAACGCTCGTCGTCTATGTCCTGAGCTCCTGCCTCCATGCATGTGCTCACTCTGACTTCTGTGTCATCTGCTGCTGAGACAGGGATGATGTCTGATGTGTCTGTCTGTAGACTGCGATTTTACACTAATGACGGGACAATTTCAAAATCCATCTATTGAACAAACACACATTTACTTATTGGTTTAAATTCAAAAGCTCAAGCAAAAAGCAACGGTCTTCATCTTTAAAAAAAAAAAGAAAAGAAAAAAGTAATTGCAGGAAAACTGGCAGACAGACAAAATTTGCGAATTTCAACATGACTTTCTGATCAAAACTCTATCTTCCAAAAATATCTATTACACAACAATGATCCCACTCCCTCAGCCATTGAAGACTGATTTTTTTTTTTCAAGCCAGGTAATGCAGATCAAATGTTTCTTACCAACTCTATCCCCTGTTCAGTATAAGCACCTATGCAGGGCACACACACAGTCAACCTAATCCAAATACAAAGAACGCCATATTTTCCACTGAAGCCACAAAAACTCTGGTTTGTTCCCAAGTTCTCTCAAGGCTGGACTACTGCAACAGTCTCTTGGCTGGCTCACCAAAGTACCTACTCAATAAACTGCAGAAGGTTCAGAATAGCGCTGCCAGGCTTGTTTGCAAAGCGTCTAAACGTAAACATGTCACTCCTCTGTTGCAGTCCCTCCACTGGCTTCCAATTCAGAGGCGAATTGACTACAAGCTGGCGTCCGTCTGTTTCTCTTCTGTTTCTGGTACTGGACCAAAATATCTTTCCAACATCCTCCACATCTACATCCCATCCCGTCATCTTCATTCCTCTGCCGACAGTCGCCTCTTGCGCATTCCTTCTGTCAGAACAAAATCTTTTGGTCAACGTTCTCTTTCCTTCCAAAGACCAACTGTCTGGAATACACTTCCCATCAGTGTCAGACACCTACGTTCACCCTCTTCTTTCAAATCTGCGGTCAAAACTAACTTCTTTCATCAATCGTAACCCCCTCCCCAATCCACCTTGAGTGGGTTTGTGCGTGCGCGCGTGAGTGCCTGGTGGTTGTGTTGCTTGTGCGTGCAGGCCGTGTTGATGTGAGTGCTTGCGTGCGTGCGTGCTGGTGTCTGAGAGCGTGGGCGTGTGGTCGTGCGTGAGCTTGCGTGTGCGTGCGTGTGTGTTGTTGTTGGTAATGTAAAGCGCTTAGAGCCCTAAATTATAGAGAATAGGCGCTATATAAATTAACATTATTATTATTATTATTATTATATTCACTTTTCAGTCATATCACTCCCCAAATTAATGAACACCTGTAACAAAATCTCTGGCAATACTAGAGATTTGGGGCAACAAATCGCTTCTTTCTATCAAACACCGAGACCATATTACTTAAAAACATAAGCCAATTTGTGTGCTTACTAAGCACTTGTACGGAACTTTAGATATTTTCTAATTAAGAATACTGTTTGAAGGTGACAGAGTAACAAAAGTGTGGAACCGCTAGACTTCAGGTTTGTGAAACCTTCTCTCCACATATTTCTCTCTCTCAGAGACACACACACACTCTCTCTCTTAAAGGCATATAAATTTATTTTCCATACAGAAAAAGGACCTGTAACATTTTCCCCCACCTCACACACACATAATCATTTAGTTTTCACGTCACAGTTTCCAGCAGTTTTGCTGATAGGCTTCAGACTTTGATTATACTAATAAGGTAACTGTCACCGTGAACATAGCTGTTCAGTAGGTGAATCTACTCATCACCGTGCAATACAATCCTGCCTTCTACCCACCTCAAAGGGCTTTAAAGAGCAGCAACTGTCACTGTAATCAATAGTACATTACACTCATGCTTTTAGCTAAGCATGTAGATTTTCACTAGCAGAAGGCAAGAACTGTCCTGGAAGAAAAGAGAGGATGAAGGAAGACTGGGGAAAAAAATCCTCTTTGATCCGTTTCACTTTTAATTATTTGGAACATTCTTACCAATAAATTTTTGTGTGTTACGACTATTTGTTATACGATCAACACACAGCCGATCCAGCTCTAACAAATAAGTCATTTCCAGTGTTCTTAGGCTTTGATAAGATACCTGAAGATATATGAAATGTATCTGTAAAATGTAAAGATAAAAATTGTTTGAGATCCTGACCGACACTATCAACCAAACTGTATCCATTTCTCCATCAGTTTCCTTACTGCCATACAGAAATACTTAAATCCTTTCACTCGTTGTCACAGGTAGAAGTTTGTAAGATACAAGAACTGAACACGAAGTCTAGGTCTCCTGGCCATCAGTTTGTTCAATGTCTCCTCCATCTCCCTGCTGGATGAAGATCTGCTGGGTTTGCTGGGGCAGTTGCTGGATCTGGTATATTTGCTGCAACAGACAACTGATTGTGTTGGGCATGCATCTTTTACGCCTAGCTTGATCTACTTCCACATCAATCGCACTGTAATGTTACTAATTTTTAAAGGGAAATAAGAGAACATTCATGGGTCACCAAAAACTATACAAACCACCAACGGAAGTCTCTAATTTCAGAAAAGTTTTAAAATGAGGGAAATAGTCAAATGTACATACTACCAAAAGTAATTTTACGCATACAATTTAAACTCATAATCATGTGCATGGCAAGAGAAATATCAAGAAAGATTACTGTTAAATCATATGCAGGTTTTGAGGGAACAGAAAGAAACTGACCCAAGCATGTTTATTCAAAAGTCTGAGTCAATGTTTTTGATATTTTTTGCATTTAAACATCACACAAATATGGGACGGGAGGAGGGGGGGGGGGGGGGGAAGATGAGGGAAGAAGTAAGATCCAAAGTGATGAACTAGAAAAACAGATGAAGGAGAGACGACAAGAAAGCAGTAGGAGGCAGCAATGAGAGAGAAAGGCAGAGAGAGAAATACAGAGGGGGGGGGGGGGGGGGGGAGGCACAGAGAGAGAGAGAGGCAGAGAGAAGAGAGACAGAGAGAGAAAAACCTGGGATGCAGCAGCAGCCAACTGTGCGGACTGGTCGACTGGTTGACTAGACTGGATAACAATGTTCTGTGCGGATGATTTCTCCTGAAGTTGCATCTGGATGGACTGAAGCTGCTGAGGTGTAAGCTGAATCTGGTGGGAGGGGAAAGACAACATGAAGAAGGCTGGTTACCAGGTATTTTTGTAGGATTTATCTCCCCCCTTCCCCACTCAGAAATGAACTTTATCTGCTAAACTCACACTTACACCAAGAATTTTCATTATGCTCTTCGTTGCACATGCTGTGACCGATGCCATAGCTCTGTCTGACCACATTCAAAGGCTAACAATGCTGTAGCAACCCCCACAGGTCAGACTAGCTGTAGTGTATCAGCGTCTTTTCCACCTTTCTTCAAAGCCGAGTACTACCTGCTTCCCATCAATCTGTGGCCAACCTGTCTAGACCACATGGAAGTGGTATTGCTTTGTGTGCAGCCCTGTTAACCATCCCAGAGATGTCAGTATACAATGGCTAGCTGAAAAGTTGGATCTCACAGGATGCACGGTGAGATGTCTTTGGTCCTTATACACTAACAGCAACTCCACAGATTTCTCAAGAGACCATCAGCATCAGTAGCACTTTCCATTACAGAATCTGCACCTAAAATTGCCCTAGCAACCTGTGCAAAGAAAGAAGCCAAAGTCTTTCTTTGATGGGGCAAGGCGGCTGCACCCTTCATGGCACACAGAGCAATACATCTTGAGAACATGATCTTTTTGCTGTCCCCACTTCCTTTTCAGATGTGGTCTGTTCCAATTCATATTCAGATCCTTTGTTGACCTCCTTCCCAATGCCATCATGGATCGATGTGAAAGTGTAACTGACAAAATCAGTTACCCCCTTTGCTAAATGATCTTCAGGAACTGCTGAGCAGAGCCAAAGAACAGTGCTACTGCAAGCACATTCAACAATGGTGGGAGGTCACTGTAGTAAATGAGTGAGCTGAACCAAATCAAACTAGATTTGCTCTCTGGCCAACCACTAATTGGCTCAGAGGCAGAATTTGCCAAACACTGGATAACACTGTGCAGATCTGGCTCTGTCTCTGATCAGCTGCTTTGCTATATATTCTGTTTCTCTTTTGGCACAGAGACAACTAAAAACACATAACCCATCAATCTGAACGCACAACTTCATTCTGTACATTTCAGTGATCTCCCTTGCACTACATAAAATTCTTAACAGTTGTCTGTCTAAAAGTTGAATTACACTATGACTACCGATACCATAGTGCAATTCTGTAGACATTCAAAACAATCTAGCATTTCATGCCATTCAGACATTGCATTTCCTGCTGAAAAATACAAGGCAAAAAAACCTGACATGAATAAGAAAACGCAAGATATTTATACAACTGACAGGAATAACAAAATTGTCATATCATCCTTTGGGACTTGGGCTGTTTTCAGAGATTGACATTCCATCAAGGCATATTAGATGCTCTGCAGAAAAAACAGAATTGCACAGCTTGTTTTCATTCACTGCACAATCATGACAATGCCTAGTTTCCTGCATATATATATATATATATATTTTTTTTTTTATAGATGTATTTACCTTGAAAGTGATATTGATGCACTTTCCAACAAAAACAAGTATATTTCTGTATAAATGCGTACAAATCTTCTGTATTTATTTTTGTAAAAAGCAGGAAGGAGGGAGATTCCACCTTCCAAATGTTTGGAAAAGTGGGAAAGGATGCAGGGTGTATGTTTTCACCTGCTGTCACACAGCAGAGGGTCAAGGCCAGATGACTGATCTTGTAGTGATTACAGCTAAAAATAGGTTCCCCCGAAACAAATAACTTTCAAACCTAATTCATTGGCAAACTTTGGCTCGAAGTTATGCCCTCTCGCTGTTTTCTTTTGTCACTCTTCGGCCGAAGCACACCAATTCACCAACATGGTTAAACTCCGTAAGTACAGTTACCACTCAAGAACTTCTTTTCTGAGATTATTTTCAACACTCTCTTTTTTGTTTGTTTGTGTTTGGTTTGTTGAACTTGTAAGTTTGCAAAACATGTGAACAAAATACAGTGAAACTGTATGGGTAAACAGGTCTGATTTCTGCCTCAAACATCTTTTCAAAATCTGATTATTCACTGACATATGTTTATGAGTTTTAAAATGAGATGACTGCAAGCGGGAGTTTAAACAAACTTAAAAAGAACAATTCCTGTTCCACTGAATGTGGGGACAGATTAGAAGACAAAACATGACATGTTTCAACCTCCTTGGTCTCCTTCTGGCAAGACCTCAAGACGATTAAAACAAAGAACGAACAATCATTTATCTCCTCAAACTGGGCACAAAACAAATTTGCCCACAATCTGAGGAGATAAATGATTGTTCATTCTTCATTTTCAGAGTCTTGATTGTTGTTCCTCTTTCCTGAAGAAGACCAAAGAGATCCAAACGGATCATGTTTTGTCTCGCAATTTGTCTCTTTCGTTCAGCGGAACAGTTAGTTTTCTTATTACCTAAGTTTGTAATGTAATGTAATGTAATGTAAAAGGATATTTATAAAGCGCTTTACCTCGCGAGAGCCCAAAGCGCATATTACAGAAAAACATGATAAAATTACAATTCTAATTCAAAGCGCGCACACACACACACACACACAGCAAAAACCAAAAAAAAAAACCAAAAAAAAAACCCACACCAACTCACACACGCAGACAGACAGACGAGCGCGCTCAACATCAGCAAACACGCGCACAGTGGTAAGTGGATATCATTAGTCAATCTGAGGGAAAAGATGTGTCTTTTGGGAGGTTTTAAAAGTCTGTGAGCACACATCAAACAAATCAACTCACTGGGATGCTCTGCACCTCCCCGGAGGGCGTGATGACCTGCTGGTAGACCTGGGTGGTGGTCTGCAGAGCGGCTGGCTGGGCAGCAGCCACTGTGGTGACCTGGGAGGGCAGCTGGGATACGGTGGTCTGCTGGGCTGGCTGCTGCTGCTCCTGCTGCAATGGAGTGCTGGCCACCACTTGCTGCACCTGCTGCATCTGCCCCAGCTGCTGCACTACCCCCTGAGGGGCCTGCAGCTGGATGATCTGGGGCTGTGAGCCGTCCACTCCCTGTCCAACATCATTCAGCATCCATGCATTTAAACACACCGATGACCAGTAATAAATGAACAGAATCCTGAATCACACACTGTACAGCATTAATGCATCGTTAAACACTGATGTCCAATAATGCATGAATAAAAACCTGGAAAAAAAAATGTTCCATGATAAAAGTAAGGAATCACAAAGCCACAAACAACTTTTGGGATGGGAAACAGAACGACATAAAGAACCATGCTCAATAAGCAAACATGGTGGAGACTGAAGGAGACTGGTAAACGGAAAATGCAAATACAACTAAGCTCAGCAAAGAAACATGAAGATGGATGAAGGAGACTGGGAAACTGGATATCTAAATACAGCTAAGTCCAATGGGGGAACATGAAGGAGGAGGATAGAGACAGGGATATCGAAATATATGCAACCAACCTCAACTAGAAAATATAGATGAAGGAAGGAGTTAGGTAAGCTGGATAAATAAATACAGAGGAACTCCCTGTTTCAACCTTCCCTTTTACGACTCCTTCCCCAGTGCAAACTGAATGAAAATGACTGACCTAATTCACTATACAAATGAACTCTGGTTTACCACAACCTCTCTAAACCATCTTAAAACTGACCAGCCTTTTCTAATATGAATTCTCACAAAATATTGGTCAAGGAACGAGAAAAAATGAAGCAAAAATAGTGTCATGCCAATAACCAAGAGGATGAACATTGATCTCTGAAGCGAACACTGCTCAGAATCAGAAAGTTATTCTTCGTGTGGCATTTTTGCGCTTCACCCAAGATTGTTGTGCAAAATGTTGTCATCACCCTCTTAAAAAAGGAACGAACTGACCCTTCAAAAGCAAATCAAAACTACCCAAAAAAGCGCAAAGGTGAAAGAGGAATGTTAATACCCAAAACACTTGATGCAGGAGAGGCAGATTCAAAGTATAATTAAAGACAAAGAATTGATGTCAGTCAGGTCTGGGCGTGAGCCAAATCTGAAATGCGACTTACACAGACATCGATGAAATGGAGAAATATGCAGGTACTGTAACAACAAACTTCCCAGGAGAGTTTTATGCTGTACATGCTCAGTGTGTTCTGTCTGGACAATCTGATTTAGTGTGAGGATGCCAGAGTGAGGTTGGTTGGTCTTTCAAAGTCATAACAGGAATTTTTTTTATGAGAAAGATGGCAGAAATAACACCCGTGTTGACCTGAGCTTATCATCAAAACACAAAGATATATCAAAGAGATGGAGAAGGAAAACTGAATACACTAACACATATCTAGCTGAAGAAAAGAAATGATGAAAGACATCGAAAATCAAATAACAACCACCATCATCAAGCAAAACAAAAAACAAACAAAACAAAACAAATAAAAAGGTTAAAGGAAATACAGCTTGGTGAACACACACACTAAAACTGAGTATGGAAACTTGAGAAATGCATGATGGATACATGCAGTCATACGCAAAATTTCACAAAAGCTAACACCCCCTTACCTGGATCTGAATAGGCGGCTGGATGAGCTGCCCATCTGAAACAATCAAACAAAACAGTCTGCAACCCATGTGGACAAGTGCTGAACAACAACTATGAACATACAATGAAAAAAAAAAGGCAACTGCAAAAACAACAATCAAAGGAGAAAAAAAAAAAAGCATATTTTTTCAATGTTAAATGTTCAAAAGTATGTGAATGTTATCAAAATGTCCATTTTTTGATAAACAAGAAATACACTTTTCTATTAAAAAAACATGAACTGCTCAAAAGATTTTAACCCAATCCACTTCAACTTCAAGAATAACAAACATTTCCATGTGAACAAAAAAGATTGTTTTTTTCTTTCATCACCTCTTCTGTCTGCCTAATAATGAAACAATGAAAAAAAGACAAAAATAGCGATACGACCATTAAAACATGACGAAGGCTGTAAAGCGAATATACTGACTGGGCAACTGCACCGTCGTCGTTTGCTGCTGAAGCTGGGCCGTCTGGGACACCACTTGCTGCACCTGCGGCTGCTGCTGCGTCACCACCTGCTGTGGCACCTGCACTGGCTGCTGCACCTGCACAGTGGGCTGCTGCACCTGCACGGTGGGCTGCTGCACCTGCACGGTGGGCTGTTGTACCTGCACGGTGGCCTGGCTGATGGTCTGCTGGATGGGTGTTGCAGCGGAGGACTGAACCTGCTGCTGCTGCTGCGTCTGCTGCTGCTGCTGCTGTTGCTGGGCTAGCTGGAGGTAGTACTGGATCTGGTCGGGCAGGTTGGAGGATACACGGATTGTTTCTTCCTGGAGACAGAGACAAGAAAAGTAACTAATACACAAAGCAGGATAATATCAGAACAGAAAACAGACAAAGCATAATTGATACATTTTGAAACACCTACAATCCAACTAGTTAAAACAAAACAGACTTGCAGTGTGAGAATCCAAATCCAAGACAGTTTGCTTCTAACAGCAGTTATTTCTTAACCTACTATACACCACTCCTCACCGTCCTGTTATTTACTTTCTTTTTAATCTTGACACTTGCAGTAAACCTTCCAATACGAAAAATAGACAGAGTTACCATTTCTTAATTACAAAAAAGGTTCTGCGCCACAAATTAACAACATGATGGAAGAACATGATCATAAATAAAAATAACTTTACCTCTGGATCAACCATGTCCTGACTGGGGCAACTAGCAGATGCTGGGACTCTTCAGATTTTAATATGAAAAAAAAAGGACAATTTATAAGAGAACTCTTACAAATTCTGAGACCAAATACTTTACGCATAAAATCATACCTGTCTTTTAGAAGGAGGCTTCAGTTCATCTCTCGGAACAATGTCAATCAAGAAATCAAACTGATCGTATTTGGAGATTGCCATTGCAACATCATTTTTCTGAAAGAGGCAAAAAACATCAAATCCACCATCAGTTTGATGGCACGATAATCATTACATACATACTTCACATTCGATGCTGAATCATATTAGATCCAACCACAGTTCTATCTTAGTTACCCACAAACAGATGAAGTTTAACCTGATTTAGAATTCCACATTATAGTAAACTGACTAAACAGATTACAGCGAAAAATGGACTTTAACAGGACTTTCTCATAAAGACAGAAAAGGCAATGTTAAACTGTCACAAGATTATCTCATAAATGCAGAAAAGTTACAACTTTCACAATATTATCTCATAAATGCGTGAACAACAATGTTACAAGCTTTACATTGGACAGTAGGATAGAAACACTTTATATTGTAACATCATTCTCAGCACAAATGAAAATTTTACAGTGTTAAACAGCATTCCTTCAACACTTTGAAGATTTTGCATATGGTCACCTATAAACTGACTGTCTAGATAATGACCCTACAAACAACCCTCCAAAATTTCAGGAAAATGTGATTAACTGCCATCTTTTCAGAGACAGTCAAGCAGCTCATTTTCAGATTTATCAGTAACCTAAATAAAGCGGTTGAGACCCATTAATTCCTTCGTGCTATCTAAAATTTTTGACATATTTTTATACAAGGTAAAATGCACTCAAATTTGTCTTTCAGAAAGACAAGACAGGAATGAAAAAAAAGTAACCCAACAGCACAGTTACACCTGTGCATGGGAGAGTTACCTGTAATGTTCGCCGTTTGTTGTCTTCTGTGTGAACCCATGATCTGAGGGATAATTCGCATATAAATATTTCTGCTGCCTTGGCAAAGAGTACAGGGGCTTCTGCGCTGATCATCTGTAGTAGTGGAAGAAAACAAAGAACTTATTGAAAACACATCATTAAAAAGAATTCTTCGAATGTCCCTATCAATAAGCATGTTAACAATACTGTTAAGATTCTATTAAAAAAAAAGACAGAACTGAAACTGGGCAGTTTTACAATTAAAAACATATAAGAAACTGACAAGCAAGGAGATACACAAACCTTTCATGTCTGGTTTTCACCTTTAACCAGGGCTCCCACAGACAAAAATCCCTGAAATACTCTGAGGTAAGGAAGGGGTAGAGGGGTGGGAAGGGCATCCCCCTTATCTTCCATTCCTCTCCTCTCTCTCGTCTCCTTAAAACATTAAAATTTGCGTGAATCCGATACATCTACTTCCAAATGGTGCAATTAATCCAATGCAAATCTTAGCAGGAACTGGAGTATCATCTACTTTTCTGACCATATGACCATGACCACTTGCTTATGACTTGAAACTTTCATCTACCTCTCTCCCTTTTGCAATGTCTTGCCAACACCTACAGAGACAGCTGTTACCATTATGGGTGGCTGCCCTCTCTCACAAAGAAGTTTATTTAAGTTCACATGACACTGATATTGTTTGCTGCTACACTACTAAAAATGTTATCAGCACAATGAAGATTCCTGTGAGGTTTCACATTCAATGATTCATGAAAAAGTGGGCGTCCGGCCTGCACGCACATGCAGTGTGCATTTACACATTGTGCATGGAGAAGACTGGTCTTATGGCAGAAGAAGCCCTTTTGAAGAAGCCCTTTTTCACCAGTGAAAGAAATCAACCTTTGACGAAGATCATCGGTATCCAATGAACTGCATTCGTGATTTTAACTCGAAAATAAAGTCAGCTTTTAAGCTGTCTCCACAAAATTTTCTTAGTCAATACAGCATGACCCCACGAGTATACCCCAAATTGTTCATTTTTGGTAACAAAGGTATGAGTAAAGAATATACAGCACCACAGCAAGGCTCTATTTCTTCTGAAAAAATATGGATCCTTGGAGTCCCATGACGTACAGCAAGACTTTGGTCCTTCAGAAAAAGCATTGGTCCCAGAAGATCCAAAACTCATGGCACATAAAATTTAGACAACGTATGACTAGGGTTAAGCTGTTGGAGACCATGACCATTACCTCCCTTTCAGATTCTGATGGCTTGAAGATCGGATGGAGAGGCATTCATTTTCTGTAATACTTTCAGGTTTCCCTTTTTTGATCAATTGGTCATCAAGAAAAAAGTTTAGGGTTAGCAGAAAAAAAGGTGGTTGTCAGGTTACTATGAATATTTTGGACAGGGAAGGGATGGGTGGGGGGAGTAAAGACAGACAGAGAGAGAGAGAGAGGAGAGAGAGAGAGAGAGAGAGAGAGAGAGAGAGAAATTTCAAGTTAGAATCTTGACAAATTTATTGCATGACTCCATATGGCATGCACAATGCACATCTTTCATGCACTTAAA
Organism: Conus canariensis; assembly: GCA_033310375.1. Classification (NCBI taxonomy): domain Eukaryota; kingdom Metazoa; phylum Mollusca; class Gastropoda; order Neogastropoda; family Conidae; genus Conus; species Conus canariensis. Next base: position 5,009,599 of record CM065719.1, read on the forward strand.
GTTTTGAGTGTGAACTTCACTTTCTTAAACCTCAAGGTGGGTTCTTTATTCTACGATAATTCCTGTAATGCACATTTACTTTGGAGCTGCTGATCTACACATCTTGGAATGATCTCAATCATCTGTAATCGACAGAAATTGCTTTCTTCATCTCTTTAGTTCTGACACATGCTTCTGTCTGGTCAAAATTTAGGAACACTCTGACTTCACAATACTGATGTTGCAAATAGTTAGGCTGGTGAATGAAATGAAGTATTTTCTTCACAGCCTAAATTTGATTTTATTCAAGCAAACAAATGCAATAATGAAAACTGAAAAGGAAAAACATGCTGATCGTCATATTTAAAACAAGGTTAGTGCTCAAAGATTTTTTCTCGGTTATTTCTCTTAATTTTTTGTTTGATCTCCAGACATTATCATCACTTTTTCACTGTGCGAAATGTTGTTGCCTTCTGTTAAGTTCTTGCAAAATTACATGACTAGTGAATGAAGAAAATGGTGAGTTTGTACTTCTTTCTTCGGTGTGTGTGTGTGTGTGTGTGTGTACATGTTTCAGGCTTTACCTTCCTTTCTGTTATTATCATTTCATTTCACTACATACCACCCATCTGTTGTTTTCACTGCTATTATTACTGGAACTGGAAAAAAATCATTTTCCAAGGTTTGAAAAAAGCAGATCAAAATCCATTCTCACCCTCTAAGTCATCCTCTAAGTTATTCCCTTCACAATCAGATGAGATGGAGCTCTGGCTCTTTTTTTTTTTTTTTACCTCTTTTATTTCAATTAATTACTGATTATTTACCATTTGCCCTTCATCTGAAAATCAAAGATATCCATGTACATTAACGACATGGAAGGAAAGATCTCCGGAGAACATTAGTTAAAACTGAAAGACTTCTTTCACGTCTCTGAATTCAAGAACTCACATTAATACAACCAGGGATCTATACTGAAGAGTTAGAATTATTCTGTTATTAATAACAGGGATTAAAAACAACAAAACACAAGACATAATATATGCTGCTCAGTATCTGCATGGAGACCTACAATCCACTGATCTGTTTTTCTTTTTTTTTTTTCAACCCTGAAAAAAGAAAACAAGAAAAGCAGAAAAGGGAAATACTTTCATGCATTCTTCTCATTTCATTTACCTTCACATCCTCATCCAATTTCATGATCTTCTTAATTCTGGCCAGTGGAAGTTCCTGACTTTTGAAGTCATTCTGGACAAACAAAAAACAACATCATAACAAATCACAAAATCTTTTCACACATTTGGAGTACACTACACACAAATATATGTCAGTTCTAATAGAACAGATATGGGGCCGGAACAGCTTAGTGGTAGAGTGCCGGACTTGTAATCTTGGGGATGCGTGTTCGAATCTCTGCTGGACTGTTTCGGCACAGAGGGATTTTCCCCTCAGAGTTAACATTGGTTCTGACTCCATTTCCCATACAGTCCTTTGAATGAGACTATAAACCGAAGTACCGTGTTTGAATGCATGCATAACATTTTGCACACACATAAAATCCCATCACCAACTTTCGGAAGAGATTGCCAGTTTGGCTGTTGGTATGGATGACATGTTACACATAGCATGCACCTTCTCAGAAGTTGGAGTATAGCTGCCTTAACGGAAGGAAAAAAAAACGGTCATACACACAAAACTTCACTTCCTTTGTTGGGTATATGGGATTAATCTTTGCCTGTTTATACAGTGAGTGTCTGCAGGAGTATAAGTCTGCATAAGCAGATAAAAACAAAACAAAAACAGATTACATTAAGCTACAAAAAAAAAAAAAAAATCAAAATTAACACAGACGGTCTCTGTCTTTGTAAAAAAGATTACATCAAGCTACAAAAACCTGTTAAACTTAAAGAGTTAACTGAATACACCATGAACTGATGAATGAGCTCTTGACCTAGGAATACAATTCTGAAAACGATTTCTATGCTTCGACTGCGATTACAAATTTTCAAAGCACATGACATCAAATCATTTAACATCAAATATTACTGCATCACTTCACTTGTCAATTTTTAATCAACAGAAAGAGGCAATAAGCCCAAAGACAAAGAGCTAGTCTACCTAACTGTACATAGAAAAAGTTATATTTGTGATCTTATAAAAGCATATACGCCGCTTTCTTTTCAGACTTTACAAAATACAACACTTCACTTGGATTATACATACATTTGACAGTTGACTTATCTGCTCTGCGACACCGGGCCAGAAGTTGGTCAACATCTGTGTCACTTCTGCAGAAGTGCCCCCTCCAAAGCCTGGCTCAGCAGCCATCCTGTCTGATGCAGCTTGACCTGTGCAGTTGGAGAGTCACACTCTCTTGAACTCACTTTTGTACTACTAGTACAATACCTGCAGTAAGGAAACCAAGTTTATTTCTGTGTTGAATTAAACACCTAAAACAAAATCTCTAATAAGTAATATGGCTGATCATGTGGCAGTTAGTGAGAACATCAACAGCCAGACGTGTACCAATCTACCTTCATACTCATTGTGTATAAACATCATTAATTATACTGTGGACAATGAGGACTTCAGATAGTTTGAACCAACTTGTACAACATTATCTACAAAAGATCTACCATTTCTTTGTACTAGAAGTAAAAATACCTGCGATCACTGCATAGCTTTTCAAGTGTCTAGTTTTAAGAGTCATTTCAAAGGAAGTTACAGCTTAATTATGCCTACATAATAATAAGAAATTCATTATGATTTGTGTCTATGCATTATTCTAACTGTGCTGAATCACCATGTGAATCACCAAAATACAGACTTGCTGTACAGCGCACTGAACTTGTTCTTCACCTTTCAAGTCCTTTCATTAACTGGTAATAAAGTGGAAATGAAATGAGGCATGGAACAGTAAACAATAAACAGTAAACAAGTGGGGTAACTTTTGCTCCCATAAGAAAACCTAACACAGAGTAACTTTTATTCAAGACTGGCACAGCCTTTTAAACTTGAATAAAGTCAGACAAATACATAGACGAACAATCTAATAGTGGGGGAAAAAACAAGGCCAACAACTGAACTGTCTTCATAGTAATGACTTGGCAAAGATTTGGCCTTAAAGAATTCTAAAGTAAGAAATAGCAACTTCCAGTTCCACATTTGACTTCAGAATTATCTGCAAGGTGCACAACTGAACCTCAAATTTGTAAAAAGAATGAATATAGATGATCTAAAAAAATAAATATGGGCATGCACTTTCACTAGTTCTGTTTAGTCATTAAGTCAGGGCTGATCATCCTCATGTTATTAAGCAACTGACATATCCAGTTGACACCTTAGAAAAATTCGCATTTCATACCAATGTCTGACTTTTATCTAATAAAGAAAAAGTGTAATTTTGTTTGAAAATGAAATTAACCTCATCGATTCTTTTAGTCTGCACCATGGCAGCATTCCCCACTCTCTCCCTCCACCTAAACTGCTTTTGTTTGCTAATCTGCATGACGAGGGTTCTTACGACTTCACTCCTTAAAACTAAAGGCAGTATTATGTGGTTTGGTTCTGAACTGTAAAGACCAGTCAATAAAAAGCAGCGCATTTGGCAATCAATCCAGTTCGTTGTATAACTGCAGGCGGTGCAGTCTGAATATTGTTATAGCATTCTCGCGATGGCTAGCGCAGTCAAGGATGAAAAAGACACTGTTTTAATTCAACTGAAAGATAAAACGATCACTGGAACACACGTGCCACACACATCAAAAGCAAACAGTTGACCAATAATACATTGGTTAGATCGCACGCCCAATCATTTCCACGTCTTCCCCCACCAATGAGAACTGAGAACAAAGACGAGAAAATGCACGAAGCATGATGACAACCTATTTTGCAACACATAGCGCGTCAACAGACAACCTAGAACGAACAACGCGACAATAGCTGAGCTCCCATTTTCTGGCTATATGATATATGGTGATTTAAAAACTTGAACGCACCTTCAAACAACAACTTTTCGTGATCACACCTTTCATTCAGGTGCCAAAATGGCGGACTTCTGATTGGACGGGGAAGACGGGGAAATTGTTGCCCTTGCGCATGCGTGAAATATGTTGTTATTGTTTGACACTTCCTGTCACGTTGCCGAGTTGTTTGGTCTCTAACAGACGGAGACTTGTGAATAACGAAATATCTATATATCCACAGAACCATAAAAATGTAAAGAGAAAATTTGAATAGGACACAGAAACTTATGAAGTGTCAGGCTAAGTCAGTCTGTGTCTGTATCTGCCTGTGGCTGCTTTTCCCTAGGCTGCAAACAGCTGTGCTCTCACCAGTGATGGGACTGAAATTGTGTATATAATAGACGGCCTGATTCTTACAGTCAAGTTATAGAAGTAGTGTAATAGAATATCTGAAAATGTATTCCGGAACCGTTGTCCCCACCTCACCCCTCACACACACACACACACACCCCCCTCTTTCTCACATACCGCCCCCCTCTCTCCCTCCCTCCCATGTGTGTGTGTGTGTGTGTGTGTGTGTGTGTGTGTGTGTGCGCGCGCGCGCGCGCGCGCGCGCTTCTGAGGTGTGGAAGCACATGGTGAGATTTATCAGTTGATAGATCTTGCATACAACTTTGTCAGACGGGACCAAAGGTCACTCATTCGTCCCAGTAGATGGTGAGATTTATGCCCCACTAACTAAAAACTCTTATGGACAAAATGTTCGCTGACCAAAATCCGTGAGTCAGGGTTATCCCGTGACTTGCTGATCTCTGGCAGATGACGGATATTTGGTCGCAAACAGAAATCCAGTCAGGTCAGTGCCATGTTCACGGACATCCAGTCACAGTGTTGATGCTGGCCTTTTGGGCTGATCAGCCTTCAGACCTACTGGGAGTCTTGTCTTCATGCTTCGGTGGCGGACATCTTGTCCCATAGGTGCCCGACTCGTTGACATGGACACAAGAATGGTAGGCCACGATGCCACTGAGCTCCTCCTAGTTCTCCTAGCAAGTCACCACAGACAGACAATATGTTCCAGCACTCCACATACATAGACGTGTAACACCTGAAGTGGCCAGCTACCACTCCAGACTTTAATCCGGGAACCAATTTTGTCCTTAAGAGCATCTGACCAACAGCATGCTATTGTCACCTTCCAGAAGATCCCCACTGTCGATTGGGAAGCCGACCCCTGAAGTACGGAGGAACAGCAACGCGCCGCAGCAATCCCAGCAATCCCACCCAAAGCGGTTGATCAATGAGAAGAGCAGACTGTTCTTCATTTGGCACAGAACGACATGCGCACTGCTTTATCAGTTAAGCCGCCACTTGACGAATGTCGGCTACACTCCAGACTCATCAACGAGCTGTAAGAACAGCTTAAGACGCAACTGAGGACTACCACACTTACTGGCTGGATCATGCTACGTTGAAACCCAGTAACGCCTGATTAAGCAGACTGAATGGAAAACAATATCGATTTGACCTGGGATTGTCGTCTGTATTTTACGACGTCCTTTGTTTGTTTGTTTTTCTTTTGTCATTATAACCCCGCCGACAACACACAGCCTTTCCAGGACTGTGAATACCTAGGGGAAACAAATGTGATCAATACACGACACAGACATTTATTGACCAGGTAGCTAAATTATCAATAACCTCAAAGCGGGTAAGACTATGCGTTGTTGAGAGAACCAGGTGCTCCTTTTGATTGAAAAAAAAATCATTTATATGTAACAACAAATACATAAAAAGGCGATGTGGGTAAACAGCCACTCTATAATGTGCAGCAAGTGTCCACTCTGGAGACTGTGTAAACTTTCACCACCCAGTCGCCTGAAAAAAAAATCCTAGAATGTCATAAACCGTGACCAGAAAAAAAGGGGACAGGTGAGTGTCTAGAACAAAAAGAGGAAAAAGGTTCACTACGGGAGGGAAAGAAAAGAGTGGATGACAGTAAACCAAGACAAAGAGAAAATGAGGCAGAGTGCAAGGGAGTGACAGAAAAGAGGAAGTTCTCAGTTCAAAACTTCCACAGGGTGGGGGCGATATTTGTCGTGAAAAAAAGCTCCCGGCCTCCCCACGTCTGAGCATGATGGTGTGAATCGAAGTGCAGGGTTCCCGCTGCACTGATAATGCCTCCTCTGAAAGTGGTGATTTTCATGGGTCTTCCCCTTACACGAACCAAATACATTCATGAAAGTATGTCCATGATAGATATAAACATACCGTAGACGACAGAAAGGGATCACGTGAATTTGGTACAGTATCAACAGAAATGTCTTGAATGTGAAGGATTGCCTGTAAACAATTGACTGACAGTTGACTGCCACAGTTTAGAGGAGTAAAACAGAAAAAAAAAGAGAAGAGAGAGAGAGAGAGGAGAGAGAGAGAGAGAGAGAGAGAGAGAGAGAGAGATGTGCCAGATGACAGCACTACACCCACAGCCTTTCAAACTATAACCGTGATACTCATGCATGAGACGAACACTTTTTGGGCAACATATTGCTGACCAATGCGCGTGGTTACTTTACAAGTTTCAGTTTCAGTTTTATCAAGGAGACGTCACTGCGTGCGAACTAGTCCATATATGCTACACCACATCCGCTAAGTTTTGAGACCACACTACACGTGATTTGAAGCTGATGGATAAATGAATTAACAACTAAGATGAGACAATTGAAGAAGAGGGCTCGTGGCTACGATCAGCGGATGTCAGCCCAATGCGCTGGTCAGACCTTGAGTGCCTACCTACCATCTTTTCTTGTGTGTGTGTGTGTGTGTGTGTGTGTGTGTGTGTGTGTGTGTGTGTGGTGTGTGGTGTGTGTGTGGTGGATGTATACGTGTGTGTATCATGTGTGGGCATGGGCCCATGTGTGTGCGTGGGCGCATGTATGTGTGTGTGTGTGTGTGTGTGTGTGTGTGTGTGTGTGTGTGCGTGCGCGCAGGCATGTGTGCGCGTTTGTGAGCGAGTGTGTGTGTGTGTGTGTGCGTGCGTGCGTGCGTGTGTGCTGCGTGCGTGCGTGCGTGCGTGCGTGCGTGCGTGCGTGTGTGTGTGTGTGTGTGTGTGTGTGTGTATGTGTGTGTGTGTGTGTGTGTGTTGTGTGTGTGTGTGTGTGTGTGTGTGTGTGTGTGTGTGTGTGAAACTGTGGTTCTGTCTGAAACAAGAACGCTATGTGCTATGGGCATACCCCAAAAGATACCACAAATCAGTGAATCCCTTCACCCAGTTTCTGGACAGACCACAGAATATATATGTATAAATTATTGCAGTTTCAGAGATTCGTTTGTTTTTTGAAATTTCCTTGGCATTCAGATGCTGGGCCGAGTGGCCTCGGACTGGTCAACCTTCAAATGTAATAGTATGGAAGTTTTCTTTTCTATCACTCATCTTAATGCTTATGTCTAACAACAGGGTCCGAGTTAGAAGGAGGATTACTGAAAAGTAACTCTGTTCCAGATGTGGACTGCCTTCTGTTTTTCACACATTGTACCAGGGTTTGAACACATAAGCTTTGGCATTTATACAGTGAACTGGTGTCCAAGTCAAGATGAAGACAGTCATTTGGTGTTTTTCTGATTCATTCTGTGATGCTTTCTTTGCCGTTGTTGTCGATGGTGGTGTTAGTGTTGCTGGTAGTGGTAGTGGTAGTGGTGGTGGTGGTGATAGATAGGGAAGCATGCGCTGCCGAAGAATAAACTATATGGGTGGCACCGGATTACGAATAGGTGAATACTTTCTTTCCAACGTAGGGCATTGGTTTTTTTTTTTGTCATCGGCAGTGCGTTTAATACAATAAAATAACTGAAACTTTATTTGAAACTGAACAACAACAACAACAACAACAACAACAACCACAAACCACACAACACACACACACACACACACACACACACACACACACACACACAAACATAGCACCCACACACCCACTCCCATGTTACCCGACACTCATATACACTTTACACATTCATGTGTGTGTGTGTGTGTGTGTGTGTGTGTGGTGTGTGTGTGTGTGGTGCGTGCGTGCGTGCTCGCGTGCATGCGTGCGCTTGAAAACGGTTAGATGGTTATGTTCTAATCCCGTCGTAGACAAAATACCACAGAACCACAACTGGTGTATCTTTAGATAGACGCTGTGGATAGACCACCACGACCGGGTCGGGTTTTAAATGATGTCACCAACCCAAGAGACTATGAGCCGGCTCGGGACCGGTGCAGCCAATCGCTCTGTTCACGAGACACAATGACAGTGCACTCTGATCCTTATGAAGGACTTACTGATTACACTTCAACGTCTTCTTCTACCATCCCATGCCACCACCACTCCTCTCTCACACACATGCAGGAGAGAGAGAGAGAGAGAGAGAGAGAGAGAGAGAGAGAGAGAGAGAGAGAGAGAGAGAGAGAGAGGTTTTTCAACGCATACAAATTTTTGCTGTCATTGTCACAATGGACCAATAAATCAGTCAAACGTGACATACATTTCCCCCATTTTTAATGCATTTACACAAATGGAACAATACAGTCAAGAACATGCACCGTACACATGAACAATGATACATAAACAATTCAAAGGAAAAAAAATCCACATACATATCATTGAAGCAAAAACATTTCAAAACAAAAGAAAAACAAAGTATATACGTGTTTTTTTCTCTTTCTCTTGACATCTTGTTGATATTTTCTGCACTGATGAACACGTGCTTGTAATGGTGAATATTCATGCAGTGTTTGATCCCACTGATTGCAAAAATACGTAAAGTCATATTTCCTCAAATATCACATGTACAATATATCACATGTACAATATATTACATGTACACGCAGCATGTGCTTCAGGTACACAACACAACACACGCACGCGCGCGCACACACTCACACACACGCACGCCCCACACCACACACACACACACACACACACACACACACACACACACACACACACACACACACACGCATACACAAACATACACATGGGACAGAGAGAGGGGTGGGGGTGGGGGTGGGGTGAACATCTTTTTACAAGGGAAAAGAAACTCCACAACAGGTTTTTAAACCCAAAAGGTAAGTAAATGTAACAGTAAATAAGCAATTTAAACAATGCAACAAACACTAATTCCATCATAAAGGACAATGCCACAGCTACTCAGAGAGAGAGAGAGAGAGAGAGAGAGAGAGAGAGAGAGAGAGAGAGAGAGAGAGAGAGAGAGAGAGAGAGAGAGCATATATTCAATTATGCCCACCAACAAAGAACGCGCCGTTCATGTTTCAGATACACACACATTTTGTCCTGTTGCTCCAACACAACTGTCCGGATACATTTTATACAACATTCTGCCTGTCTTTTCTTTTCTTACGTGCGGCAGACTACAAGTCTAGACACACTCTACCCCGTCTCTCTCGCCATCCAGTCACGTCAAACAGTGGTAGAATTTTTTTTTTTTTTTTTTTTTTGTTGGGGCAGGGATTAGGATGTCTTACATTTAACAACAGCTGCGTTCAGGAATGGAACCTTAATCTGTCAGCAGTGTATAGGAGGAGGACCTCAAGTCAACGGCAGCAGCTTGCATAAGTGCTGGTCAAAATGTTACCACCGGCAGTCTGTATGAACGATGATTATGAAGTTCAACAATGGCAATATGTATAGACTGTGAGACTGGGTTAACGAATGGCAGTAGGCCCATCTATTAGCGGTGATCTGAAGTTAACCTGTATGAGTATATACACATGAGGATCTTCACTTTTATAACGGCAGTGTATACATGAAACGCGGACTTAATCTTGACAGTATCTATGACTGGTGGTCTGAAGTTGAACAACGACAGCATCCATATATGATGACCCTAGGTTTACTTATCACAGGAATGGTGATCTTACGTTGAATAATGACAGTATATATGTATGGTGATTTTAAGTTTAATAATAGCATTTTCCATGATTGGTGATAGTGAATTTAGAAATGGCAGTATATATAGATGGTGATCTTAAGTTTACCAATGGCAGTTTCTATGAATGGTGTTCTTGAGTTTACCAATGACAGCATTAAATGTTGTAAGTGATGATCTTAACAATGACAAGATCTATGCGTGGCAGTCTTAAGTATAACACTAACGCTATACATGAATGGTGATTTCGTGTGTTTGTGTGTTTTAATCATTAAAAGTCTCCGTTCCTATTTATTACCTTTCATACCTCGCCAGTCATACATCATGACATTAGAGTCAAGATCACCAATCGTTTACCAATGATGATGTCTAAGTTTACCGACGACAGTATTACATAGGTTTAGTAACGGCAGTTTATATGAACAGTGGTATTAAGTTTGACTTATGAATGGTGATCTTCAGTTTACTAGTGGGGACAGTTATCAATGGTGACCATCAGCTTAGCACTGGCAGAATATATTGGCCATTGTCTTCAGTTTACTGGTATCAACGGAGGCTGATTAAGTATAATGATGTAAGCAGGTTGGTATTATACATAAACAATGGCCCAAGTATAACAACGGCAATATCTTTGAATAGTGGTCGTAAGCTTGACAGTGTCACAATGAATGGCATTCGTAGACTGGACAAAGACAGTGTCTATTAACAGTAGTGAGAAGTTAACAACAGCATATCCATTTGATGGTCTGAGGTTAACAGTGGTGAGAAGTTCACAACAACATATCCATTTGATGGTATGAGGTTAACAGTGGTGAGAAGGTAACAACACCATATCTATTGGATGGTATGAGGTTCACAGTGGCAGCATCTATGAATGGCGGACTCCATCTTAACAATGTCAGCAGCTGTAACTGGTGATCTAAGGTTCAAGGTGACGTCATCACGAGGGAGCCGTCAGATCAAAACTGTTCACCTGCTTCTTGACCTTCCACGTCAGTCTCTTCCACACAGAGTCCTTGGAATGTCCCTGCCCAGAGCCCACCACAGCCGCCTCCTGCATGTAACCGTATTCTCTGCCAGGCTCATCCCAGTCCTCTCCGTTCTTGCTGTACAGGAAGTGCTCGTAAGAGGCCCCTCTGTGCAGCCCGACCTCCTCGCTGCTTTCAGGTCCGGACAGGCGGCTCGGGTGCTTCTTGTTCCCGTTCACCGTTCCGAACTTGGAGTCAGCGTAACTGAAGGTCCTGACAGAGCTGTAGCCTGTCTTCCCTTTTTTGCCCTGACTCGGGAGAGGTTGTCTCTTCTTGTTGTGAGGTCGTTTGACTTCCGTCTTGGACTTCATGTCCATTGGGCGGGTGGGGCGCGAGGGACGTTTGAGGACTTCTTCGTAGCCATTTTCCTCGTCAGAAAGGTACTGACCAAAATCCTCACCGTCGTATTCTTTGTAGACCTGTGTGCGACGACGCGAGTTTTGGGGATAATCTTCGACCGGTTCTTCGGGGATTGTTATCGTTTGCTCTTCTTCGTCGTAGTCGGGGGCTGGTATGTACAACCCCTCTGGCTCTGTGTCTTCTTTTTTCTCGTCCTCATCTTCGGGACCCGGGTCCAGCACGTGCTGTGAAGTCTCTCTCTCGTCTGACGTACTGTTCGTGGCCTGCGGAGAAGAACTGTCCTGGACGTTGGAGCTGGACACAGGGCTGGTGGAAGGCTGTGGGGTTGTGGACTTCTCATCCTGCATGCTGAACAAAGGGTTGTCCGTGCCCGTGTCCTGGTGACCGTTAAGCAGGTCGTGGGAAGTCAGGTTGAGGCTGCTGACGTTGAGGTCGACGTCCTGAAGGTCGTGCTCGGGGCCAGCATCACGGGCACATCCTTGTCTCCCATGACGATGGGCTTAGCAACGCCATGGCTTTCCGGGGGGTTGTCGAGGCCTCGGCCCCTGCTGGGGCGGGGAGGAGGGACTGGGGAGGCGTCACTGCGGGCAACAGGAACGTTGCCTGAGCAGTCTTCACTGAGGATCTTGGGCTTGTAGTGGCTCAGTCCCGAGGGAGGTGGAGGGGCCCGGCGTTTCTTCTTCCCGCTGATGTCATAACTGCTGCGTGACTCCTTCTGGGCGTACTCAAAGGAGCCGAAGGCAGATCCACCCTTCTTAAAGAGATCACCAGAGGGACTCACCTGGGACAGCGCGGACATCGCGAACACAAAGGATTGGACAAGTTCAGTGAAGGTCAATGGGTGATGAAATGGATTGACTTTGCTCTAATTGTTGTTCAGATGGAAACAAGCAGCTCTGTACCCAGTAAGAATTCCCAGTGTCTTAGAAGAAAAATCCAAGCGAACCACTTTGTGTTGCACCAGTTAGTGACAGATTGAACGACGATCGGACAGTGTTTGTTTTCAGCTTTTCTGGGCTTTTTTTTTCTTCTGTGAAAATGTTCTTTCTGAATCAATTCAAACTATTCACGATGGACATATACTCTATTTCAAAGAACTGTCAAAAGAAAATTCAACGATTTCGAAGAAGATGGAAAAGAACACATTCGGCAGACTAGAAGAACTGCTCTGACGTGAGCAGAAATATCTACGCATTAATTTGCTTACTCATTCATTTACTTACTTTGCTTTCTCTTAGTATTCAGAAAACACACACTGTTGCAGACGTCTTCTGGCTTGAATTTTTTTCCTCAAGGAGATAATCACAACGTATAAGAAGAATCAGCTCCAGTTGACACGCAGACTGCGGCAATATGATCTGGTATCTACGGCTGACGATCCAGCCAGCCCACAGAAAGGTCACTGGCTGTTCACAGCTCGACAGCACGGCGGCAGGAGTCACCGCTCTGAAGTGCCGGCATGGTGAAGGTGGACGCTGGGCAAGCCTTGTGGCCTTGAGGTCTGGAGTCGGTCAAGCAAGAGGCAGCCGTAGATGAAGTACGTGTTATGTCCTTTGAAGAGCTGCAACATAGAAAGACAGACCGCTGTTGAAATGAACCACGGGGCCGTGGGTATGTGGTGTAGGTGTCAATCTCAGTCGTGCTTGAGGGAAAAGCTCATAGCGAGAGAAGCTCAAATTGCTCTCTCTCTCTCTGTGGGAAGATCCAGGTGTTCTCTCGGTCTGTCTGTCTGCGCGCGCGCGCGTGTGTTATGTGTCTGTGTGCGAGCGCGCGTGCGATAGGCAAGTTGTGTGTGTGTGTGTGTGTGTGTGTGTGTGTGTGTGTGGTGTGAGAGAGAGAGAGAGAGAGAGAGAGAGGGGAGAGAGAGAGAGAGAGAGAGAGAGAGAGAGAGAGAGAGAGAGAGAGAGAGAGAGAGGTACGCACGCTAAAAGCATGTGTGTGCGTGCGTACTCGCGCGTGTCCGTGTAAGGATGTGTGCACGTTAATGTAAGATACATGTTTTTTTTTTTAACGTGAACGTGTATCCATCTGGTATGCCCACATATGTGGGCTTACCTACATAACATGTCCACTAGTTCTGATATTCAGTGTATTACTGATCAAATTCGCTGTATTCCATTAACTTGAACCAAACCCTGTCGTCTCCGTGACATGTACATCAGAGTCTCCTTAAGTTCTGAACTGAGTTCTCTCTCTCTCTCTCTCTCTCTCTCTCTCTCTCTCGCTCGCTCGCTCGCTCGCTCGCTCACCCACCCACTCACCACCCACCCACTCTCTCTCTCTCTCTCTCTCCTCTCTCTCTCTCTCCTCTCTCTCTCTCTCTCTCAATGAAACGATATGTTTCCACTTAAAACTCTTTACACTAACTTTATCACAACACAATGAAGCATTAAAATCGTGACAGATGATTCCTTTTGTGTACATATTAAAATAAGCTTCTCAGCATGCACATGAATTATCATCGAGTGTAATTTTGAATAACATTAAAATGGAATTGCACAAATATCTAAGGATAAGAAGCCAAAGAAAGGCAGAAAGTCAAAAACGGGGAGAAAAAAAAAAAGCAAAAGTAATAAATCATACATACTTATTCATTCAGTATTGATTTTTCCTAGCTGAAGTTAACGCATTTTGTATTCAAACACAATAAAGGACTATTGTAATATCTGCAAGAAGATCGTGCAATAGCAAGCTTTTTTTTGTGGACAATATATTGCACAGAATTACGAATATGGTTTCAGCCAATGTATTCATTTAGAAGGGACCGGGTTAATGTACCATGCCATTTCTAACATAACATGCATGCATGCATGCATGCAGCGTGCGTGCGTGCGTGCGTGCGTGCGTGTGTGTGTTCGCCTACGTGCGCCTACGTGCGTGCGCGCGTGCCGTGTATGTTTGTGGTCAGAAATGGTAAAAAGACATACCCAGCATAGGCAGGAATGTTGTCGAACACCATACTTAAACAAAGCTGTAAAACAGTATCAGATTTCTAACAATCTGCAAGGCTCATAATTCCAAAATTCGATAAAACTAGAATTAACGAACTGATTACTCCTGACACCTGCTCGCCTTCAGACAATATTTTTTTCAGTCTTCCTTAATTTAAAGATCGCAGCGAATTCAGTGAGTAAATATCCAAACTATTCTACAAGTGCCAAATAAACACACACGCTTTCTCTGGTTCATCCACCGCACGTTTAAAATTCGCTAGAAAGACGGTGTACACACTCACAAGATCTGTCAACCTGATGGTAGTATCGCTTCAACTGCCGTGGACATCAAACACTGAGACTCGACACCTTGTGAACGCATTCGTGCTGCACTGGCGAACTGAGGACTCAGAGATATTTTTCTGTAAATATATACGATTCACAAGGCGAGGATCGGATTCGTCCTTTTTCGTTTTGTACTTTAAGGACGAACACAGTGACACTACCGGAGGGCAAACACACACACGCACGCACCACGCCACACACACAAAACACACACACACACACACACACACACACACACACACACACACCACACAGACACACCACACCAACAACAGACAGACAGACAGACAGACAGACAGACAGACAGACAGACAGACAGACACACACAACACACACACACACACACACACACACACACACACACACACACACTGTCATTTCGCTCTGTCGATCTTTCCAGTTCGCTGTTTTTAGTTCTGCGTAGCATGAATGTTAAACAATAAAGCGCGATGAGACAAGAAAAAAGATCAGGTGTATGCTTGCTTGGTTGCCCTTGAATTTTTGCAAGAAATTTTGCTTTTAATGTTAAACACGTGTGTGTGTGTGCGCGCGCGCACGCGTGCATGCGCGCGTGCGTGCGAGCGTGCGTACGTGTGTGTGTGTGTGTGTGTGTGTGTGTGTGTGTGTGTGTGTGTGTGTGTGTGTGTGTGTGTGAAATGAAAGGCACGCAAAGAGCAGTCCATAAAATTCCATTTTGGGTGACAGTTCTAAACTTGTTCCTCTTCTCCTTTTATTCAATTTGACTGTCTTTGCCTCCACCCCAACCCCACCAATTCCCTCCCCCATTTTTTTCTACGTTGTTCCATCGTTTATAGATTGTCAACAAAAATCAAACTTTGAACACATTCTGTATTTTTTTTTCCACCTCCAAATCGTATAGCTCTGAAGTACACTGTGAACGTATGAGGAGATGAAACTGAGGGAAGAACTGTGATGATGAGCCATGCTTTAGGTTCCTTCGTTTGCTGCTCCATAATTGAATCATTACTTTAATGAGATCAGCGAAAATACTGAAGGCTATTACGTCATTTCAATCAGCACACAATTCGAACTCGCAATTCTTTGCTTTTCTTCCTCTCTTCCTGTTCTCTAATTAGTTCTCCTTCGTTTGTCGCTCATTCATTAGTCCGCTCGTCTGTTCTTCTTTTTTTTTTGGGGGGGGGGGGGGGGGGGAGGGGGGGTGGTATTGATCGATTTCTTCGTTCGTTCACGACAGTCTTTTATGCAAATGAAAGCATTTCACACCACCAACTTGGTAGCCATTCCGGAAGAATGTCAAGTATGACATGCAACTTTTTTTTTCTCTATGTATCTCACTGACCCTGATACAGATGACGACATCTCCTGGAAGTGTGTCAGTCCGCTTATAGGTAAACCACAGCACAGAGACTGCAGTTCTGAGTGTCTTGGACTGCCTGCTTTGTAAATCAGACGATAAACTGGTCTCCCTTCTAGCATTGCTTGACCTCAGTGCTGCTTTTGATACTCTTGACCACTCTATCCTACTCAAGAGACTCAAGGTTACTTTTGGATTTGACGATATGGTTCTCAAATGGTTCACATCATACCTTTCTGACGGCACAGATGGTAATCGTTAATGGTGCTGAATCATCCCCTTCTCCTCTTCTGTATGGTGTTCCCCAGGGCTCTGTCCTTGGACCAGTTCTTTTTACCCTTTATTCTCAGCCCTTATCTGACGTTATTTCTGCCCATGGCCGTGACTTCCACAAATTCGCAGATGACACTGAACTCTCTAAGAGCGCAACTACCGCGATTTTCAAGGTGCTCTATCAGATTTTACCGCATGTTTTAGGGATGTAAAAGTCTGGATGACCAGCAACAAACTCAAGCTGAATAGTGACAAAACCGAGATCATGGCTGTTGGTACCCCCTCTCGCGTCAAGATGGTTGAAGCCGAGTCGGCAGAAATTAATGGTGTTGTTTTACCTTTCAAATAGTCAGTGAAATATTTTGGTGTCAGCATTGATCAAACCCTCTCTATGCAGAACCAAATATCTAATGTTTGTCGTGCATGCTTCCTGGAATTGCGACGTATTGCTTCTATCCGGTCTTACCTCTCCACACAGGCAACAATCAGACTCATCACCGCCATGGTAATGTCCCGACTAGACTGCTGTAACTCTGTGTTAGCAGGACTTCCTTCAGAACAGCTTGCACGATTACAAAGAGTGCAAAACAGTGCAGCTCGGCTTGTTCTCAAAAAGCGTAAAAATGAGCGTATAACACCTTTGTTACGTGAACTCCACTGGCTTCCCATCAAATATCCATGGCAGTTCAAAATCGCAGTTTTTGCCTATCGTTACTTTGATGGGACACTCCCACAGTATCTTTCTGCTTCTCTGTCCACCTATCAAACTTCTCGGTCTCTTCGCTCATCTTCTCAAAAACTTCTGAAAATTCCTAGGCGCTCGTTAAAGACAGTCAGTGAGAGAGCATTTAGCTTTAGTGGCCCACTCTTTGGAATTCTCTTCCTGACAGCTTACGTGACCTGCCCACATGATCTAAATTCAAGTCAGAGTTAAAAACATACTTCTTTAGGAAAACCTTCTTCAACCATAATATCTAAATGCTGTGTCTATTATTCTGACCTGACTTTTTATGTACTGCATGCAAAACTGTATTGTTTACGCTTGAACCGATGAACTTGATAAGTGCGCCTGTGTTGGTAGGTGTGTGTGTGTGTGTGTGTGTGTGTGTGTGTGTGTGTGTGTTTTTGTGTGTGTGTGTGTGTGTGTGTGTGTGATGTGAACACATGTCAGTGCGAATGTTTGAGTGTGTGTCGAGCGCAATGAGTTGATCCCAAGAATTGCGCCATATAAAATCCATACATTATTGTTATTATTATCTTACGCGTGCTCCCTTCGAACTACACACGTGTCCACACACGACATGGAATAAGGGACAAGCAGGTGTGCAATCGTGTTGATTTGGGGGATCGGGAAAATCTCCAGCCTTAATCCGCCACCACCAGTCCCTGACAGCATTCCAGACACGGGCTCCCTCCTCCCCACTACCCCCCCCCCCCCCCTGCCTCCAAGCCGGTGCTTCAGATCACTGATAAAAACACAGTTTGGTTGGCCCAGTGGTAAGAGCACACAGACTTGGCAGTCAGATGTTGAGGGTTCAAACCTATCACAGGCCCAACATGAAAATTGTCGTTTACGCAGTTCGTTTTCAGGTGCGCTCCTGGTGGTATTACTGGTTGTGACAATGCCCCTTCTACGAACGATAATAATGTCCCTCTCTCTCTCTCTCTCTCTCTCTCTCTCTCTCTCTCTCCTCTCTCTCTCTCTCTTAACGAAGCAGTAACCAAATTTGCGAATTAAAACAGCATGGTATACATGCAATTAAGAGGTCGTCAGGACAACATTTGATCCAAAGAGAAAGCGACTTTTAATCACAGCTTTACGCGTCATAAAGTATCTAATGGAAAGATTATGAAATGCAGCTGGTTTGTTCATTCACCTGCTATCACGCAAACACACACACACACACACACACACACACACACACACACACACACACACACACACACACACACACACACACCATCTATGTTAGTGTGGGTTTCGGGTGTGGGTGTTGTAGGTGGTGGTGTATCTATGTTTTATCTATTTGCTGGAATTATACAAAGCAGCTGGATATATGTATGTATGTTTGCATGCGTTTGTATGTACGTGAGTATGAATGTATGTATCTATCAGTGTGTGTGTGGTGTGTGTGTGTGTGTGTGTGTGTGTGTGTGTGTGTGTGGAACTTATATCTATGTGTGCATTCGCAGGTGCTTGTGTGTCTAATGTGGAGGAG
This sequence comes from Conus canariensis, assembly GCA_033310375.1. Taxonomy (NCBI): domain Eukaryota; kingdom Metazoa; phylum Mollusca; class Gastropoda; order Neogastropoda; family Conidae; genus Conus; species Conus canariensis. The sequence continues at coordinate 5,027,965 of CM065719.1, forward strand.
GTATATATGTACTTTATCTACAGAATCACACGCAGGAGCTCAGTTTATGATTCCTCATTGTTAAAACCATATTTTTTTTCTGGGGAAGAGTTTTTCTGTATTTGTGCCAAAACTGGCTGCAAACTTAATGGCAGTCTTTTGTGTGTGACAGCATCTTTACAGTTTTTAATATTCTGTTTTGTGCTGACTCAAAATCTGTCCGATATAGCTTCAAAAATCGGGACCCCGCTTTGCAGGGAGGGACTTTTCCGAATAAAATATCTGATAAATTACTCTAGGTCTAGAGGAACCGGGGCTGATTTTTGAAGGGTCCCGTCATATTGTGTAGGAACTAACAAGAGGCGTTGTAATGAGCAAATCCCCCCCCCCCAAAAAAAAAAAAAAAAAAAAAAAAAAAAAAGAAAAAAAAGAAAAAAAAAAAAAGAAAAAGAAGAAAAAAACTGCATTGAAGTTTGATAGGCATAAAATTATTTGTATGAAATGTTATGTAAAGAACAATGGACAGTATTGTGTGTATGCAAGCTCACTTTCACAAGGGGCTGGATTTGTTATGTCGTTCATTCGTCTTCTTATCGCCGTTGTATGAGCCAGAGGTTGCACTGTACTTTCGTCTGAGCCCAAGAGAATGCGTGCAGTCTCGGGAATTCGGTCGGTACGACTGTCGCAGTACGAACGGACATTGCGGTCAGCCCGGAATCGGACATGACGGTCAGACGAACGGTACTTCGGTAGGAGCGAACGAGGACATGCGGCCAGACGAACGGACATGCGTAGTAGAGCGGTCGGCGCGGCATTTGCGCCAGAGAAAGGAGATTGCGGTGGACTGGCGGTGGGTGGGGTGGGGTGGAGAAGGGACTAGCTGGCGCGAGCCTCGCGAGAGAATCGGTGGTTTGTAGTCAACGGCAGGACATTCATGGAGAGAAGGAGAGGGAGGGGAGGAGGAGAGAGAGGAGAGAGAGAGGAGGGAGAGACGTGAGAGCAAGAACCTTTGATCTGAGAGAGGAGAGAGAGAGAGAGAGAGAGAGAGAGAGAGAAGAGAGAGAGAGAGAATGATGAGAGAGAGAGAGAGAGAGAAGACAAGGAAAAAAAAAAAACAAAACATTCTTTATTTACGAGGATAATAGACAAGCACTGACGCGCTTGTTTTTTTGACATCTAGTCCTCGCCCTGAGTAGGGACTACAACAGGCAGTGAAATGAAATAATGTAAAAAAACAAACAAGCAAGCAGAGAGAGAGAGAGAGAGAGAGAGAGAGAGAGAGAGAGAGAGAGAGAGAGAGAGAGAGAGAGAGAGGGAGTACCCTTTGACTTCAGAGAGAGAGAGAGAGAGAGAGGAGAGACCTTGATTGAGAGAGAGAGAGAGATTGAGAGAGAGTAGAGAGAGAGGGAGAGGGGAGGGAGGGAGCACCCTTTGACTTGAGAGAGAGAGAGAGAGAGAGAGAGAGAGAGAGAGAGAGACAGACAGACAGACAGACAGACAGTCAGACAGACAGACAGAGGAGCGAGAGAGACGTTTACAGCTGTTGAGCCGCATTGCCCATGGAATGTAGCAACATGATGTTACGCTTTATGGTCAATCAGTCGCGATCCGATTGGCAGGGAAAACCACGGCAATTAATGTCTTTTCCTCCAAACTGCATGACATAAACGTGAACGATGACAGTGTTTGGAATTTCAGATCAGGTCACCAGGTTAGTCCCAGCAGATTACGGCGTGAACAGCGCGCAACTTGCTATGGCAGATGCTTGAGAGAGAGAGAGAGAGAGAGAGAGAGAGAGAGAGAGAGAGAGAGAGAGAGAGAGAGAGAGAGAGAGAGAAGACAGACAGACAGACAGACAGACAGACAGACAGAGATTTTATTGTGATTACCGTAGGTCTTCTGACAAGGGAGGTAACATGCGACAACAATGTAGCAACACTGTTTGTCACAAAAGAATTCATAAATAGAAAAGCTGCTTACTTAACAGAGTGAAAAAGAAACAGTATGGTGAACAGGAGGGAAAAAAGTCTCTAGATACAGGACACTTTTTCAGATACATGCAGATTAGAAGGAAAACAACACACACACACACACGCACGCGCACACACATGCACACACTTATGATAAGAGAAAGAGGAGAGAGAGAGAGAGAGAGAGAGAGAGAGAGAGAGAGAGAGAGAGAGAGAGAGAGAGAACGGCTGTGTCCTGTGTCCGCAAAGATTTTTTTTTTGTAGTAATATCCACAGATTTGTCTACAGCCTACGAACGTAAGTACTTGAGATGGACAGTTGGTTTATTACAAGGTGCACCAGGTTGCCAATGCAAATATTTTCGAAGAGTTTTGCACCGCATATTTTCACAGAACCATGCGGTCTGGTTAATGGGGTCACACTGGTGCTCACGCTCCTATTTGTTTGACTCAGCCATGCATAGCCTCTCGACAGACGATTTTTTTTCTTTTGGTCTTATGAAAGCGAGGAGGTTTGCCGAGTTCTGTTCGACTGACATTTGCAGACACGGGTGACTGCTCTCCGAGACAGGACAGAGTGGTGGCATCGTTTTGTAAAGCGATGTCGTACAGCAGTTTTATGGTCTTGCGATCGCATCTCCGTCTACAGCTCTTCTATCTTAACA
>CM065719.1:5035577-5053077 GCA_033310375.1 Conus canariensis
AACGGGCATCATAAATAATAATAATAATGTTAATTTATATAGCGCCTATTCTCTATAATTTAGGGCTCTAAGCGCTTTACATTACCAACAGCAACAACAACAACAACACACACACACACACACACACACACACACACACACACACACACACACACACACACACACACGCGAGCTCACGCATGACCACACACCCACGCTCTCAGACACCAGCACGCACGCACGCAAGCACCCACATCAACACGGCCTGCACGCACAAGCAACACAACCACCAGGCACTCACGTGCGCACGCACAAACCCACTCAAGGTGGATTGGGAAGTTGGGGGGGGGGGGGAGGGAGTGGGGAGGGAGTGGGGTTACGACTGATGAAAGAAGTTAGTTTTGACCGCAGATTTGAAAGAAAAGGGTGAAGGTAGGTGTCTGACACTGATGGGAAGTGTATTCCAGACAGTTGGTCCTTGGAAGGAAAGAGAACGTTGACCAAAAGATTTTGTTCTGACAGAAGGAATGCGCAAGAGGCGACTGTCGGCAGAGGAATGAAGATGACGGGATGGGATGTAGACGTGGAGGATGTCGGAAAGATATTTTGGTCCAGTACCAGAAACAGAAGAGAAACAGACGGACGCCAGCTTGTAGTCAATTCGCCTCTGAATTGGAAGCCAGTGGAGGGACTGCAACAGAGGAGTGACATGTTTACGTTTAGACGCTTTGCAAACAAGCCTGGCAGCGCTATTCTGAACCTTCTGCAGTTTATTGAGTAGGTACTTTGGTGAGCCAGCCAAGAGACTGTTGCAGTAGTCCAGCCTTGAGAGAACTTGGGAACAAACCAGAGTTTTTGTGGCTTCAGTGGAAAGGAAGTGTCTGACTGAACTGATCTTACGTATTTCCAGATATGCTGCCTTACAAACATTAGACACGTGGTGCTTGAAAGAGAGGGTGGAATCAAAAGTCACACCAAGGTTACGAGCCTGGGATGAGAGTTGAATATCAGAACTTCCAATACTGATGGAAGAAGGAAGGGAGGGATGACCTTGGAGTTTGGGAGGAGCAAGGAGAAGAACTTCAGTTTTGTCATCATTCAGCTGCAACTTATTCAAAGTCATCCAATTCTTTAAATCCTGTGAACAGCTTTTAACATCACTGACAACGTTCTTGAGTTGAGATACAGTGCTTGACCTGTACATCTGAGTGTCATCAGCAAAACTCTCATGCAGCAATGAGTGCTGATCGATAATGTCTGACACAGGTCTGACATACAGAGCAAACAGAACCGGCCCAAGGACGGAACCTTGTGGTACCCCACAGGTTAGAGGTGTAGGAGATGAAGAAAGACCATTGACAACAATTCTCTGGGAACGATCACTGAGATAGGACCTAACCCACGCAAGAACAGTGCCGTGAATGCCAAAAGAAGTTTGGAGTCTAGAAAGGAGGATGTCATGATCAATGGTGTCAAATGCCGCGAAAAGATCTAAAAGAGAGAGAAGGGAGACTTTGTCATCATCAAGGGCAAGAAGAAGGTCGTTTACAACTTTCAGGAGAGCGGTCTCTGTGCTATGTCCAGCCCTGTAAGCAGACTGGTGAGGGTCATTCAAATTATTTTGAGTAAGATGAACTGAGAGCTGAGCAAGCACGATTTTCTCGAGGACCTTTGCAAGGAAGGGGAGATTCGAGACAGGTCTGTAATTTTTGAGTGAATTTGGATCCATCATACACTGCGCCCTGGGTGGATAGTTTACAATCTTTCAAAACAAAAGGGAAGAAGGGAGGGGGGGGGGGGGGGAGGGCGGGGGGAACGGTTGAAGGGTAAGGGAGCTGGGAGAGGAGGGTGAGTGGGGGGGGGGGGGGGGTTCTTTCCTTTCGAAAAAAACAAAAACCAACGCCAGCCTATTGGCACTAGTCTCCCCTCAAAGGCATGAACCAGTGTGTTGTTTTCCTTGCCAGGCCATGCGAGCCGCATTCGTGCGTGCACACACTGAGAGAGCAACAGCTTGTTTCGCTTCGTTAAAGCCCCACCAAGCCAGTCCCTCTTTATCCCTTTTCTCGCACCATGTGCTCCCCACTCCCACCCCCTACCCCACCCACCCCTTTCTCTCTCCTCTTCACCCTCCCGGAAGGGAACGATCATGACATCTGTCACCACCACGTGTCGTTTACGCCTCTGCCAGAGATGGATAGATATATGTATATCATGAGATGACGAGCAACCAGTCAGTCAATCAGATAGACACGATGTATATATATATATATATATATATATATATATACAGAGAGAGAGAGAGAGAGAGAGAGAGAGAGAGAGAGAGAGAGAGAGAGAGCGCACAGTGTCTACAATTTGTGAGTCGGTTATAGATTGACCAACGAGCGCGAGAGTGCCGCCATTATTTTCCATTCATTTATCCCCAGTTCCTTGTCCCGCTTCGTTACCGGTAGAGGCAGGGAGTCCTCCACTGTTTGTTTATTGGTTTGGTCTTTTTCCATAATGAACAGACGGTGACTTAAAGAAGACATGAGCACTCTGTCCGTCCGTCCGTCCGTCCGTCCGTCTCTCTCTCTCTCTCTCTCTCTCTCTCTCTCTCTCTCTCTCTCTCTCTAGCTTCCCTTGACACCAGTCCCAACTGTTAAAAGAAACGACAGTTACTGATGGCCAAGGAAACAGCTATGGTGGTAATACTGTTCGGAAATGGCCTCGATCGCATGCGCCAGAATCAATTTAAGATTTCGATCCTACTTACTATTTTGGAGTCACACACACACACACACACACACACACACACACACACACACACACACACACACACACACAGAGAGAGAGAGAGAGCATTACTAATATTACATGAAAAACTATATTCATGGCGTATTTAAACAAAGACTCTCTGCTCATGCTGGTGAGAACGGGCATCATAAATAATAATAATAATGTTAATTTATATAGCGCCTATTCTCTATAATTTAGGGCTCTAAGCGCTTTACATTACCAACAGCAACAACAACAACAACAACAACACACACACACACACACACACACACACACACACACACACACACACACACGCGCGCGCGCGCGCGCGCACGCGAGCTCACGCATGACCACACACCCACGCTCTCAGACACCAGCACGCACGCACGCAAGCACCCACATCAACACGGCCTGCACGCACAAGCAACACAACCACCAGGCACTCACGTGCGCACGCACAAACCCACTCAAGGTGGATTGGGAAGTTGGGGGGGGGGGGGGGGGGGGAGGGAGTGGGGGAGGGAGTGGGGTTACGACTGATGAAAGAAGTTAGTTTTGACCGCAGATTTGAAAGAAAAGGGTGAAGGTAGGTGTCTGACACTGATGGGAAGTGTATTCCAGACAGTTGGTCCTTGGAAGGAAAGAGAACGTTGACCAAAAGATTTTGTTCTGACAGAAGGAATGCGCAAGAGGCGACTGTCGGCAGAGGAATGAAGATGACGGGATGGGATGTAGACGTGGAGGATGTCGGAAAGATATTTTGGTCCAGTACCAGAAACAGAAGAGAAACAGACGGACGCCAGCTTGTAGTCAATTCGCCTCTGAATTGGAAGCCAGTGGAGGGACTGCAACAGAGGAGTGACATGTTTACGTTTAGACGCTTTGCAAACAAGCCTGGCAGCGCTATTCTGAACCTTCTGCAGTTTATTGAGTAGGTACTTTGGTGAGCCAGCCAAGAGACTGTTGCAGTAGTCCAGCCTTGAGAGAACTTGGGAACAAACCAGAGTTTTTGTGGCTTCAGTGGAAAGGAAGTGTCTGACTGAACTGATCTTACGTATTTCCAGATATGCTGCCTTACAAACATTAGACACGTGGTGCTTGAAAGAGAGGGTGGAATCAAAAGTCACACCAAGGTTACGAGCCTGGGATGAGAGTTGAATATCAGAACTTCCAATACTGATGGAAGAAGGAAGGGAGGGATGACCTTGGAGTTTGGGAGGAGCAAGGAGAAGAACTTCAGTTTTGTCATCATTCAGCTGCAACTTATTCAAAGTCATCCAATTCTTTAAATCCTGTGAACAGCTTTTAACATCACTGACAACGTTCTTGAGTTGAGATACAGTGCTTGACCTGTACATCCGAGTGTCATCAGCAAAACTCTCATGCAGCAATGAGTGCTGATCGATAATGTCTGACACAGGTCTGACATACAGAGCAAACAGAACCGGCCCAAGGACGGAACCTTGCGGTACCCCACAGGTTAGAGGTGTAGGAGATGAAGAAAGACCATTGACAACAATTCTCTGGGAACGATCACTGAGATAGGACCTAACCCACGCAAGAACAGTGCCGTGAATGCCAAAAGAAGTTTGGAGTCTAGAAAGGAGGATGTCATGATCAATGGTGTCAAATGCCGCGAAAAGATCTAAAAGAGAGAGAAGGGAGACTTTGTCATCATCAAGGGCAAGAAGAAGGTCGTTTACAACTTTCAGGAGAGCGGTCTCTGTGCTATGTCCAGCCCTGTAAGCAGACTGGTGAGGGTCATTCAAATTATTTTGAGTAAGATGAACTGAGAGCTGAGCAAGCACGATTTTCTCGAGGACCTTTGCAAGGAAGGGGAGATTCGAGACAGGTCTGTAATTTTTGAGTGAATTTGGATCCATCATACACTGCGCCCTGGGTGGATAGTTTACAATCTTTCAAAACAAAAGGGAAGAAGGAGGGGGGGGGGGGGGAGGGCGGGGGAACGGTTGAAGGGTAAGGGAGCTGGGAGAGGAGGGTGAGTGGGGGGGGGGGGGGTTCTTTCCTTTCGAAAAAAACAAAAACCAACGCCAGCCTATTGGCACTAGTCTCCCCTCAAAGGCATGAACCAGTGTGTTGTTTTCCTTGCCAGGCCATGCGAGCCGCATTCGTGCGTGCACACACTGAGAGAGCAACAGCTTGTTTCGCTTCGTTAAAGCCCCACCAAGCCAGTCCCTCTTTATCCCTTTTCTCGCACCATGTGCTCCCCACTCCCACCCCCTACCCCACCCACCCCTTTCTCTCTCCTCTTCACCCTCCCGGAAGGGAACGATCATGACATCTGTCACCACCACGTGTCGTTTACGCCTCTGCCAGAGATGGATAGATATATGTATATCATGAGATGACGAGCAACCAGTCAGTCAATCAGATAGACACGATGTATATATATATATATATATATATATATATATATATACAGAGAGAGAGAGAGAGAGAAGAGAGAGAGAGAGAGAGAGAGAGCGCACAGTGTCTACAATTTGTGAGTCGGTTATAGATTGACCAACGAGCGCGAGAGTGCCGCCATTATTTTCCATTCATTTATCCCCAGTTCCTTGTCCCGCTTCGTTACCGGTAGAGGCAGGGAGTCCTCCACTGTTTGTTTATTGGTTTGGTCTTTTTCCATAATGAACAGACGGTGACTTAAAGAAGACATGAGCACTCTGTCCGTCCGTCCGTCCGTCCGTCCGTCTCTCTCTCTCTCTCTCTCTCTCTCTCTCTCTCTCTCTCTCTCTCTCTCTCTCTAGCTTCCCTTGTCTGGTTACCAGCAAGACGCACTTTCGAAAGCTCCTGTAAAAATTCGTCCATTTTTTTTTATAGAAAATTTAGTAATATGTCTGCTGACGGCTTGCCACACTCCCTTGACAGTTTCCAGAAATCGGCGCTTCGAGAAATGACTCTGTCGTCGTTTAAAGTGGAAGGCGGTGGGAATCCAACGATCGTTGTTCTCAGGTGGACAGCAACTATCAGCCTACCCCCTTCCATGCAAGCTGCAAACCAACGCGCTGTTTTCCGACGCAAATGCCCGTCGTCCATACAAGTTACAAACCAACGCGCTGTTTTCCGACGCAAATGCCCGTCGTCCATGCAAGTTACAAACCAACGCGCTGTTTTCCGACGCAAATGCCCGTCGTCCATGCAAGTTACAAACCAACGCGCTGTTTTCCGACGCAAATGCCCGTCGTCCATGCAAGTCGCAAATGCCCGTCGTCCATGCAAGTCGCAAATGCCCGTCGTCCATGCAAGTCGCAAATGCCCGTCGTCCATGCAAGTCGCAAATGCCCGTCGTCCATGCAAGTCGCAAATGCCCGTCGTCCATGCAAGTCGCAAATGCCCGTCGTCCATGCAAGTCGCAAATGCCCGTCGTCCATGCAAGTCGCAAATGCCCGTCGTCCATGCAAGTCGCAAATGCCCGTCGTCCATGCAAGTCGCAAATGCCCGTCGTCCATGCAAGTCGCAAATGCCCGTCGTCCATGCAAGTCGCAAATGCCCGTCGTCCATGCAAGTCGCAAATGCCCGTCGTCCATGCAAGTCGCAAATGCCCGTCGTCCATGCAAGTTACAAATGCCCGTCGTCCATGCAAGTCGCAAATGCCCGTCGCAGGTGACAAGATACACAAAGAGGGCAGAAATACAGACAACAGCAGAAAATGGCGAGTGAAAAATCGTCATCGCCATCAGGCTTCTTTTCACCCATCCTGCCCAGTTTAGTTCACGACGATGGTAGTGTTAACGATAACAACAATGGCACTCTTCAATCTCAGTTTAGTTCACGACGATGGTAGTGTTAACGATAACAACAGTGACACTCTCCAATCTCAGTTTAGTTCACGACGATGGTAGTGTTAACGATAACAACAGTGGCACTCTTCAATCTCAGTTTAGTTCACGACGATGGTAGTGTTAACGATAACAACAATGGCACTCTTCAATCTCAGTTTAGTTCACGACGATGGTAGCGTTAACGATAACAACAGTGGCACTCTCCAATCTCAGTTTAGTTCACACGACGATGGTAGCGTTAACGATAACAACAGTGGCACTCTCCAATCTCAGTTTAGTTCACGACGATGGTAGTGTTAACGATAACAATAGTGACACTTCAATCTGAAAACCCGCTCTCTTTCACCTGTTCTGTGACATGAACGCGACACACAATAGTTACGGCCACCACATCGACCTGAGCCAGAATGACGTTGATACACAGCGAAATGACACTGCGAGAAAGTTCTTGAATCAGACATTGGGTAGGACTACCAAACTGAAGATGCGTGCAAAATGCTATGCGACCATCGAACGCTTGAAACTGCCCTACTGATTCCAAAGTAACACGAAACGCTCGCCAAAACAGAACACGACATGAACAATGGGAAAGAAGTTGTTTGTCAGTCAAAGCTGTTCATTGGGGGTGCGAGCGGAAATCTCTGTTAGAGACATTAGGTCTGGAAGAACTAGCAAAGAAAATGGACAAGTTCCATGTTATCCTCAAGGATGATGTTGAAATGAATTTGAGCCATATAAGGACTGTCGACGATCAGAATCATGGTAGCATACCTTGACTACAGATATGATTATTATATGAAAAAATGGTGCCGATCGAATTGACATTGTCATTTTATCGGATATTTAATAATAATAATAATAATGAATACTTATATAGCGCCTATTCTCGGCTAGAGACCAAGCTCTAAGCGCTTTACAATCCACACTTGTTCACACAACGGGCTGCCTACCTGGGTAGTGCCGACTGAAGAGCTGCCAGCTAGCGCTTCATTCAGTCGTTTCCCGTGTCATACAGTCAATATCGTCCAATATCGTTCACTCAATATCCTTGCTTCCTCCATTCTTTCAATTTCTCACGCAGGGTGCATGCTATGTGTAACGTGTCATCTATACCAACGGCCAAACTGGCCTTCTCTTCCGAAAGCTGGTGATGGGATTTTACGTGTGTGCAAGATGTTATGCGTGCGTTCACACACGGAACCTCGGTTTATAGTCTCATTCGAAGGACTGTATGGGGAATGGAGTCAGAACCAATGTTAACTCCGAGGGAAAAATCCCCTGTACCGAAATTCGAACCCGTAACCTCAGGATCACGAGTCCGGCGCTCTACCAACTGAGCTATTCCGGCTATTACTGTATATCAATTTCCATAATTAGGCTTCCTTTTCGCGATGATGAATTTTTCAATATTTGAAATGTATTGCTTTCGTTTGATTTTCCATATTGTTATGTAATCCTCCCTCCCCCCCCTCTCCCTCTCCCTGTAAACAGGCTTTGAAAGCCTGAAACTATCTATCTACCAGCTCTGCAAATATGTATGTACACACACGCACACGCACACGCACACACACGCGCGCGCGCGCGTGTGTGTGTGTGTGTGTGTGTGTGAGAAATGTTCAAGGCCCAAATCATTCCCGACCTCACGCCGTCCAGCTAAGCTCGAGAACTGACCCCAGAATCCACAGACTGATCGGAAGATGGGGGTGCACCCCACCAGGCCCAGACCCGTGCTGACAGAAGACCCAGAAAAAACTGCAATGCTCAACACGCACGCAAAAAGAAATCAATAATCCTCACCAACCAGACCTAACCTATCGACTATCGATCTCATTTCACCGGGCCAGAATTCACGTATTGATCTGGGGTACGGCTCAAGATCGATATTCGAAGCAATCTCATGGTTTTCCGCTGTAGCAGCAGCATACAATGTCTGGGAAAAAAAAAACGCTCGTTAAAACACCTCTTAAAAGCACAAAATGTTCGTGTATTATCAAAGCTTGATTAGGTCAGCCACTAAGAACAGCATTGAAAGTGTCTAACAATACAAAGGGAGGGAACGACAAGGTGCAAAGCGAAGTAAAGAAGACAGGGAGAGGGCAGAATGGCGTTCACCCTCATCAGCACAAACCAAACACAGCCCTTGACAAACACAAACACAGCCCTTGACAAACACAAGCACAACCTTTGACAAACACTCTCAGCACACCGCTAGCACTAAAAGCTGTCAAACTAAAACCAAATAAACTTCACTTCTCGCTAACCAGTATGCCAACACACCACTTCAGAAGCTTATTAGTAACCCACCAACAACGGACGGACTGACTGGTAAGAGAATCAGGTAACCTTAACGTCTGATTAGCCTAACTGAATGACTGACCCAATTATGTGTCGCCGAGTGTCCTCTGTAGTCTTTGTCCCCGACTGTGATTTCACGGCCTTAGACCCGCCGCCTTGGCTTGAGGCTGTGTCAGACCAACTGACATAGGCTAGAACACCAAGGCTACATCAAAATGTTGTTATGCTCTGCATAGTTATGCAGGGATTGTCTTCAGTCGTGACAAGCTCTTAGCATAACACCATCAGTCTCCAAAATCCCCCGAAGTCAGAGTGTGGCTGCCCACGTGGTGGGGTAATCAAAAACGGTCACACACGTAATGTTGTCATCCCCAGCTGATGTATTTGTACCATAGTGTTCAAGTGCTTCGGCTGTTCGGATGATCCCTGGAGTCTTTCAGCCAGGGTACGATAACAACACCGGCCTTAGACTTCCACACTTCTGAACAGAACTTCGTGCAGTGGAGTTGTGCACACACAGCGCTGGGTACTTCTGAAATAGTCCCTGGCTGTTTCAGAATGGGAGGGCAAAGTTGGAACTCCAAAACGGTTCAGACAATTATATTGTCCCAGGTTAAAAACAAACGAAACAAACATTGACACCACACACAAAAAACCCCAAACGCAGACACACCTTAGGAAAGTTAAGATAATGATCTTGTTAAACAAATCAAAATTTGAAAATGATGTTTTCGTTTGCAAAATCCGTTAGAACCTGATCATCTCAACACTTAAGATTGGTGTAGGAGAGGAGGGAAGGGGTGGGGGATGGGCACGCAGGTTCCGCTGTGTATCCAGTATAGTCAGGACAGCCATGGGTTATCGTTCGCTGGGGAAATTTACTTTTGGCTCTCAAATTGTCGACTTTTTGTCAGTGAAATCCAAAACTGCTCGTGCTTCATTTCAACATGCGTGGAGGGCCTTGACGTGTCATTGTGGCTGCACATCTCTGATGGCGACAAACAGAGGCCTTTCCTCATAAAAACAAAACAAACAAAGGGAGAAAAGATGAGTATACGGACACACTGAAAAAGAAGACGCGTCATCTGCGAAAGAAGGCTCAGTCATTCTAAAAGTAATCTCATTGGCCAGTTGGAGTAGATCTTCACTCTGGCCAATCGGAACACAGCTTCGTGTAGTAACGTCTGCTAGTACGACCGTAACATGTTTCATGAAAGGGGGTGGGGGAGGTGGTCGTGGTGGTGATGGGGAACCCGGATCAAAACTGTTAAACTGAATGCGAGTGCCCCCCCCCCCCCGCCCCCCCTCCTTCACTGAACGTATTAACCAGCCGCATCGACGTCTGAAGAAAACACGTTCGTCGTGAATGCGCTTGTCTTTTTGTTTCTACTATGTGCTCACAAAAAAGCTGTTTTGTACTGAGTGGAATATTTTGTTTTAATATTTTTCTCTTGCATTATTTTAAAAACACGGCAGCCTGTTTTCCTCTTCTTATCATAATCTTGTTACAAATGCAGCTGATCACACAGGAAAACGACATGGTTTGGAAGGACAACAAAGTCACAATCACACAGGAAAACGACATGGTTTGGAAGGACAACCAATAGCCACAATCACACAGGAAAATGACATGGTTTGGAAGGACAACAAACAGTCACAATCACACAGGAAAATGACATGGTTTGGAAGGACAACAAACAGCCACAATCTCACAGGAAAATGACATGGTTTGGAAGGACAACAAACAGCCACAATCTCACAGGAAAATGACATGTTTTGGAAGGACAACAAACAGCCACAATCACACAGGAAAATGACATGTTTGGAAGGACAACAAACAGCCACAATCACACAGGAAAATGACATGGTTTGGAAGGACAACCAATAGCCACAATCACACAGGAAAATGACATGGTTTGGAAGGACAACCAATAGCCACAATCACACAGGAAAATGACATGGTTTGGAAGGACAACCAATAGCCACAATCACACAGGAAAATGACATGTTTTGGAAGGACAACCAATAGCCACAATCACACAGGAAAATGACATGGTTTGGAAGGAGAACCAATAGCCACAATCACACAGGAAAATGACATGGTTTGGAAGGACAACCAATAGCCACAATCACACAGGAAAATGACATGGTTTGGAAGGACAACCAATAGCCACAATCACACAGGAAAATGACATGTTTTGGAAGGACAACCAATAGCCACAATCACACAGGAAAATGACATGTTTTGGAAGGACAACCAATAGCCACAATCACACAGGAAAATGACATGGTTTGGAAGGACAACCAATAGCCACAATCACACAGGAAAATGACATGGTTTGGAAGGACAACCAATAGCCACAATCACACAGGAAAATGACATGGTTTGGAAGGACAACCAATAGCCACAATCACACAGGAAAATGACATGGTTTGGAAGGACAACCAATAGCCACAATCACACAGGAAAATGACATGTTTTGGAAGGACAACCAATAGCCACAATCACACAGGAAAATGACATGTTTTGGAAGGACAACCAATAGCCACAATCACACAGGAAAATTACATGTTTTGGAAGGACAACCAATAGCCACAATCACACAGGAAAATGACATGGTTTGGAAGGACAACCAATAGCCACAATCACACAGGAAAATGACATGGTTTGGAAGGACAACCAATAGCCACAATCACACAGGAAAATGACATGGTTTGGAAGGACAACCAATAGCCACAATCACACAGGAAAATGACATGTTTTGGAAGGACAACCAATAGCCACAATCACACAGGAAAATTACATGGTTTGGAAGGACAACCAATAGCCACAATCACACAGGAAAATTACATGGTTTGGAAGGACAACAAACAGTCACAATCACACAGGAAAATGACATGGTTTGGAAGGACAACAAACAGTCACAATCACACAGGAAAATGACATGGTTTGGAAGGACAACCAATAGCCACAATCACACAGGAAAATGACATGTTTTGGAAGGACAACCAATAGCCACAATCACACAGGAAAATGACATGTTTTGGAAGGAGAACCAATAGCCACAATCACACAGGAAAATGACATGGTTTGGAAGGACAACCAATAGTCACAATCACACAGGAAAATGACATGTTTTGGAAGGACAACCAATAGCCACAATCACACAGGAAAATTACATGTTTTGGAAGGACAACCAATAGCCACAATCACACAGGAAAATGACATGGTTTGGAAGGACAACCAATAGTCACAATCACACAGGAAAATGACATGGTTTAGAAGGACAACCAATAGCCACAATCACACAGGAAAATGACATGGTTTGGAAGGACAACAAACAGTCACAATCACACAGGAAAATGACATGTTTTGGAAGGACAACAAACAGTCACAATCACACAGGAAAATGACATGGTTTGGAAGGACAACAAACAGTCACAATCACACAGGAAAATGACATGGTTTGGAAGGACAACAAACAGCCACAATCACACAGGAAAATGACATGTTTTGGAAGGACAACAAACAGTCACAATCACACAGGAAAATGACATGGTTTGGAAGGACAACAAACAGTCACAATCACACAGGAAAATGACATGGTTTGGAAGGACAACAAACAGTCACAATCACACAGGAAAATGACATGGTTTGGAAGGACAACAAACAGTCACAATCACACAGGAAAATGACATGTTTTGGAAGGACAACCAATAGCCACAATCACACAGGAAAATGACATGGTTTGGAAGGACAACAAACAGCCACAATCTCACAGGAAAATTACATGTTTTGGAAGGACAACCAATAGCCACAATCACACAGGAAAACGACATGGTTTGGAAGGACAACCAGTAGCCACAATCACACAGGAAAATGACATGGTTTGGAAGGACAACCAATAGCCACAATCACACAGGAAAATGACATGGTTTGGAAGGACAACCAATAGCCACACTTCACCTAGAGGTCTAAACTGAAAACACTGTTTTTGTAGTCTTCATTTTCCTTCGGGAAGACGGTCAGCACATCCCATACTGCAGGTTTACTGACCGGAAGTAATCTTCTAACCCCCTGTGGAAAGAGCTCTGTCCTCAGATTCACAGGAGACCCAGTGGAGCGTGACTTCCACAGCTGGCTGTCCCTCTTTATACAGTCGCTGCTGACAGCACTGCGACAGCCTAGAAACGGAGCTGTACAACCCCCCTCCTCCCAACCCCTCCCCCCACCCTCAAAGTCTGTCAGCACATTTCTCTCTCTCTCTCTCTCTCTCTCTCTCTCTCTCCACACACACATTTTCTCTCTCTTTCTCTCTCTCTCTCTCTCTCTCTCTCTCTTACACACACACACACACACACACACACACACACACACACACACACACACACACACACACACACACACACACACACACAACGTGCACACCGGCGCACACAGTCACTCACCCACAAACACACATGTCGACGCACACACATACGCACAGTCAAACACACACACGTTCGTATCTTTCTCTGTCATAGCATTCTCTCTCATCGCTAGGCTCAAAGGACTCGTTGGTGAAAGTCAAAAACAACTCCTGACAGACATTTCAGAGATTTAACAATGATTCTGGTCTGCTAAGTGCCAGACCTCACAGAGCGAGGATTGTCGTCAGCAAGTGCCTGCAGCAGTCAGAAATCTACAGGGTGGACCCCCACCCCCACCCCCGCCCCTCACCCTGCTCCTTCATCCGGCCCAGATCAGGTGCCTGAGGAAGATTTGAGGTGTCTGAGGTCGGAGAGGGGCTGAGAATATACTCCTTCTTTAAGAAGTAGACGCCGCCTCTTCCAATGGCTGCTTGTGGAATGTCCACGTCACACCTCACGGCCATTCTCATTCACCTGCTTTACTCTACGTAGAACCCGTTTCGCAGCTTACCTGAAAATACCAGAGGTGGGGGTGGGGGTGGTGTGGGGAGGAGGGGGACGGGGTGGGGGTGGGGGTGGGGGGCAGGCTACCTGAGTGCCGATCTTTATTCTGCCGATGATTTCCATGACTATACACTGGGAAAGTGTCGCTTCAAGAGACCAGACCTTCAATATTTTGGGTTCAACTGTTCATGAATGTCAACACAAATCCCTGCGTGCATGCGTGTGTACGTGCACGGGCGTTCGTGTGCGTGAGCGTAAGACCGAGAGCATTTGTGCGTGCGTGCATGCGTGCGCGTACGCGCGTGTGTGTGTGCGTGCGTGCGTGCGAGCCCGCGCGAGCGACATTAATCATGCTTTTTCCCATTAATAACAGACAAAACCGTGCGCAATGTCGTTGTCCAAGAAAAAAGAAAAGAAAAGAGCAACAAAGAAGAAAGGTGGGCGCGTTGACTACGATGCGCTGGCTACTGCGACCCCGTTTACCCGAAGCTGCTGCTTCGACGCGTGGCCAAGGGCACGACAGTATGCGGCAGGACATCATGCCATTCTGAGCCGCTCAGTACAGACAAACAGGATTGCGCGTTCATTCGTGGGTCATTGGTGACATCAGTGTCGACACATGGGGGGGGAACGACAGTTTCATTACTGGGAGCGATGGAAATCGATGTCATACTGAGCAAAGAGACGTCTTCAGTACTGGAGCAACAGGATTTGGGTTTCGATACTGGGGTAAGACGTTCGTGAGCGATGGCAGATCGTGTCGAACTGGGGCAAAGACAGTCTTCAGTACTGGAGCGATGGCAGATCGTTTCGATACTGGGGCAAAGAGAGTTTTCATCACTGGCGCGAGGGGAGGTCATGCCAATATGCGGCAAAAGTGAGTCAACTCTTGTGGCAAAGAGAGATCGTGTTATGACTGGGGCAAAGGGGGTTTTCATTACTGGGGCAAAGGGAGTTTTCATTACTGGCGCGAGGGGAGTTTCCATTATGGGGCAAAGGGAGATCTTGTCATTACGGGGGCAAAGGGAAATTGTGTCATTAATGGGGTAAAGGGAGATCAAGGGAGATCGTGTCATTACTAGGGCAAAGGGAGATCGTGTCATTACTGGGGCAAAAGGAGATCAGTCATTACTGGGGCAAAGAGAGATCGTGTTTACTGGGGCAAAGGGAGATCGTTTCATTACTGGGGCAAAGGGAGATCGTGTCATTAATGGGCAAGGGAGACGTGTCATTATGGGGAAAAGGGAGATCGTTGTCATTAATGGAGCAAAAGGAGAATCGTGATATTAATGGAGCAAAGGAGATCGTGTCATTACTGGCAAGGGAGATCGTGTCATTACTGGGGCAAAGGGAGATCGTGTCATTACTGGGGCAAAGGGAGATCGTGTCATTACTGGGTCAAAGGGAGATCGTGTCATTACTGGGGCAAAGGGAGATTTGTCATTACTGGGGCAAAGGGAGATCGTGTCATTACTGGGTCAAAAGGAGATCGTGTCATTACTGGGGAAAAAGGAGATCGTGTCATTACTGGGTCAAAGGGAGATCGTGTCATTACTGGGGCAAAGGGAGATCGTGTCATTACTGGGGCAAAGGGAGATCGTGTCATTACTGGGGCAAAGGGAGACGGTATCAATATTGGAGCAAAAGCAGATGGCGAAACTGGGGTTAAAGGAGATCGCGTGAATACTGAAACAAAAGCAGACAGTGTCAATACTGAGACAAAAGAGATAGTGTCAATACTGAGACAAAAGAGATAGTCATTGAGACAACAGATCAATGCTTCGACAAAAGCAGATAGTGTCAATGCTTCGACAAAAGCAGACAGTGACAATACCGACACAAAACCAGATGTCAATTCTGAGACAAAAGCAGTTAGTGACAATACCGACACAAAACCAGATAGTGACGATACTGAGACAAAAGCAGACAGGGACAATACCGACACAAAACCAGATAGTGTCAATTCTGAGACAAAAGCAGATAGTGACCATACTGGGACAAAAGCAGACAGGGACAATACTGAGACAAAAGCAGACAGGGACAATACTGAGACAAAAGCAGACAGGGACAATACTGAGACAAAAGCAGATAGTGACCATACTCGGACAAAAGCAGACAAGGGCAATAATGAGAGACAAAAGACAGACAGGGACAATACTGAGACAAAAGCAGACAGGGACAATACTGAGACAAAAGCAGACAGGGACAATACTGAGACAAAAGCAGAGAGTGTCAAAACTGGAGCAAAGGGGGATGTCAATGTTGCCAGCCTCTCAGCGGGGCATCAGATGTCAACACTGGGACAAAGGGAGATGGCAACATCAGGCCAAACGAAGATGTCAGTCCCGGAACACCAGGGCGTGTCAGTTCAGAGACAAAGGAGATACCGTGCCGGGCACAAACGGATATAGCTACCGGGGCAAGGAGAAATTGTAACACTAGGGGCAAGTAAGGTAAGGGACATATTAATACTGGGGCCAAGGGACATTGTAACACTGGGGCTAAGGGACATATCAATACTGGGGCCAAGGGACATTGTAACACTGGGGCTAAGGGACATTGTAACACTGGGGCTAAGGGACATATCAATACTGGGGCCAAGGGACATTGTAACACTGGGGCTAAGGGACATTGTAACACTGGGGCTAAGGGACATATCATTACTGGGGCTAAGGGACATTGTAACACTGGAGCTAAGGGACATTGTAACACTGGGGCTAAGGGACATATCAATAATGGGGCCAAGGGACATTGTATCACTGGGGCTAAGGGACATTGTAACACTGGGGCTAAGGGACATATCAATTCTGGGGCTAAGGGACATTGTAACACTGGGGCTAATGGACATTGTAACACTTGGGCGATGGGACATATCAATACTGGGGCCAAGGGACATTGTAACACTGGGGCTAAGGGACATATCAATACTGGGGCAAAGGGACATTGTAACACTGGGGCTAAGGGACATTGTAACATGGCTAAGGGACTATCATACAGCGCAAGGATATGTAAACAAGGGGCTAAGGACATTGTAAAACTGGGGCTAAGGACATTGTAAACACTGGGGCTAAGGGACATTGTAACACTGGGCAAGGACATTGTAACACTGGGCTGGGCATTGTACATAGGGCCAGCCATTGTAAAGGCAAACTGGACATTGTACACTGGGCAAGGGACATTGTAACACTGGGGCTAAGGGACATAGTAACACTGGAGCCAAGGGACATTGTAAACACTGGGGCTAAGGGACATTGTAACACTGGGGCTAAGGGACATATTACTGGGGCTAAGGGACATTGTAACACTGGGGCTAAGGGACATTGTAACACTGGGGCTAAGGGACATATCATTACTGGGGCTAAGGGACATTGTAACACTGGGGCTAAGGGACATTGTAACACTGGGGCCAAGGGACATTGCAACACTGGGGCCAAGGGACATTGTAACACTGGGGCTAAGGGACATATCAATACTGGGGCCAAGGGACATTGTAATATTGGGGCTAAGGGACATTGTAACACTGAGGTAAAGGGACATTGTAACATTCGGGATAAGGGACATTGTAACACTGGGGCAAAGGGACATATCAATACTTGGGCTAAGGGACATTGTAACACAGGCTCAAAGGGACATATCATTACTGGGGTCAAGGGACATTGTAAAAATGGGGCTAAGAGACATTGTAACAATGGGGCTAAGGGACATTGTAAAACTGGGGCCAAGGGACATTGTAACACTGGGGCCAAGGG
>CM065719.1:5058077-5065577 GCA_033310375.1 Conus canariensis
ACACCATCAAAGGATTTATGGACACAAGATGGCGATGATTAAACAACTCATCGTCCAAAGAAATAATGATTTGTTCATTTTACACAAAAAGTCATTATGTAAAGCAGTCATATACATATTTCGCAATTTCAACCTGAAGGTCATCATTAGACATCAAAGTACTTATTTTCAATGAGGTAGCGTCGTATATATCCATTTTGTTTATGATACGTTTTTTAAACGTATTCCTGATTTTATCGTAACGTTTACAAGAGTCTAAAAAATGTACCTCGTCTTCTATTATATTGCAAGTTGTACATTTCCTGTCTTCACGCTTAATATGGGAATACCTACCTCTTTCTATTGCGAGGTCATGTGCGCTAATTCTTAATTTACAAAGTTCTTTCCTGTAATGTTTATTTGTGCATTTGATGAGGTACGGTTCAAGCCTATATTTATTACTGATGTCATTATAAAATTTTAACCTTGGTGCTCTTTCCTTTTCTTTTTCCCAAAAGTGTATATATTCACTTTGTAACTTTCTCTCTATTGCATAACGCAATTTTTTAGGGTTAAGTGTACTTTGGTTATTCCATACATGTGTCATTCCAATATTACTTAAGATCTTCTTTACAGAAGATTTCCATGAAGATGATGGGTCAAGATCTTCGTACGCTTCTCTTAGATATGAGTCTTCCTTTGATTCCATTATATGGATCCAAAACATGACTACTTGACTCATTATTTCTTGACACAAGGGAAATCTTCCAAGTTCAGCTAGTACTGGCAATTTCATTGCTTTTCTGTGTACGCCTAATATATGTCTGCAAAATTTTACATGTACGTTCTCGATCGGATTATTGGATAATAAGTATTTGTGATAAATGTCGAACATTGTAGTCTGCTTTTCAACATGTCCTATCTTTTCTGTAAATGGAAACCAAACTTCTGCGCCATAAAGCATAACTGGTGAAATCAAAGCATCAAAGAGTTTTGCTATTGATGATACATTGACATGTTCTCCCTTTACTTTACGTAGTAAGGAGTGTACAGCTTTGTTACCTTGTTTTGCTAGATGATCTTGTGCTTTATGTAACTCTCCACTTTTATGAAGAATTATTCCTAAATATTTGAATTCATTTACTGTCTCAAGAGAATCGTTTCCACATGTAAATGCGGTTGAAAATTTTGAGTCAGTTTTAGTGAATATGACAACTTTTGTTTTATCTTTATTTAGTTTCATGCCCCATTCTGTACAATAATTATGAAGTCGGTTAAGTTTGGTTTGTAATCCTGATTTTGTGTTTGACAACATAACTATGTCGTCAGCATATAATAAATGCGATATTCGTGTTTCTTTCAGCTTGTTTATAACAGGAGAATCATTGTTATCAATATAGTTTGAGATATCATTTATGAAGATATTAAACAGCGTCGGGCTAAGCGAACTGCCTTGAAGAAGTCCTTGTTTGACCGGGACTGATCTTGTAAATCCATTATTTGATTTTCCACAAACCATCGCGTTTGTGTACATATCTTTTATAACCCGATAACAATAGCCATTGATTCCTATATTGTATAGTTTCAGAAGTAAAGCGTCATGCCATATGCTGTCAAATGCTTTTCTAAAGTCTACAAAACAACAGTATAGTCTGCCATTCTTTTTTCTTATTTCACTATCAATGATCTTTTTTAAAATGAATATCTGGTCTGTTGTTCTGTAGGATTTTCGAAATGTGTGTGTAGGATTTTCTTATTTCACTATCAATGATCTTTTTTAAAATGAATATCTGGTCTGTTGTTCTGTAGGATTTTCGAAATGTGTGTGTGTGTGTGTGTGTGTGTGTGTGTGTGTGTGTGTGTGTGTGTGTGTTACTGAGAGCGAAAGAGGAGGCAGAGTCCAATATTTACTTGCTCTGACCCCTCCCAACACACACGTAAACACAGGCAAGGAGGCGTAGCCCATTCACGCTGTCTTTGGCTTTCACTTCACAACACGGAGGGTCGCATGATCAGGTATCAGACGCCACGCCCAAACTCATGAATGAGCACAACTGTGTTGTCATGGGTACCTACGTAAGCGACGCAATGTCATAAGGTACTGAGCGTTCGTCATTTACATTTTCTTTGGCGCGCGCGCGGCGTGTGTGTGTGTGTGTGTGTGTGTGTGTGTGTGTGTGTGTGTGTGTGGTGTGTGTGTGTGTGTGTGTAGTGTGTGCGTGGTGCGTGTGTGTGTGTGTTGGGTGGTGTGTGTGTGTGTGTGTGTGTGTTGTGTGTGTGTGTGTGTGTGTGTGTGTGGTGCGTGCGTGCTCGCGCGTGTGTTTATGTGTATTAAACACAGTTGAAAAAAACCCATAGAGCCCGGAGATGAACCTGACCCCCTCCCCCCTTAAAAAATCCAAAAAAAAAAAAAAAAAAAAAAAAAATTCCATGAGACAGCAACATATACGCTATAAGGTGTCAAAGAACCATTTGAAGATAAATAAATCAATAAAGCTAAATACACACACACACACACACACACACACACACACACCACACACACACACACACACACACACACAACAATATATATATATATATATATATTCAATCAATAAACAATATGAAACTGATTGATAGTAGTTGCCATACCACAGCGCAGTGACTACACTGTGAATGTCATAATAAGATAAACACGACGGTGTTACATTTAGCTGTGATAACAGTGGCTCAGGCTATGTTAGGTAGTACCCAGGATCTGATGAGCGCGCTGAGTTGATGCGCAGGTCCAACATCTGACAAGTCGTCTCCATGAGACCCTCATCGTAAGTCCTCTCACCTTAGTCATCAACTCATTTACCCATCAGCTGCACATCGTGGGCAGTGTGGTCTCAAAACTTTAGCGGGTGTGGTTTAGTGTATATGGAGTTGTTCGTCCTTCGATTTTGAAAATGACCATGACTTCAATCTCAGATGGAAGATTGCTGAGCGTGGGTCCGCAGGTGGCTGGTAAGGCCGATCTGGGCCCGGAAGGAACGCCCACATGTGGGACACATGTGGGTGGGTGCTACAGTGGAGGTGGAGGTAGCTCTGGCCTTGCGCACACACTGACATTTCCTTGATGAAACGGTAACTGGATTTAGTTGTAAATCTCTGAGAACTGTGTGACCATGAGAACTAACCCGATGTTTTTCAGATGACTGTCTCACACGGATACGTTCACCTTCAAGGCTATTTCCTTGTGCAGGTACACACATCACCACGGCAGCTATTTCATAAGATTGTACTAATTATCCATTTTGTTCAATCTCTGACAAGAAGAACTCGGGAAAATAATAGACATTACAAACACTGTGGACACTACTAGGTATCTTATCTCTCCCATCCTCACACACACACACACACACACACACACACACACACACACACACACACACACACACACACACATCGTCATTTGGAGAGAAAATACAAGAGAACAAAAGAGATAAAGGCAAATGACTGAAGGTAACATGTCAATCCAGTTATTAGGAAAAACCCCATCTTTTTAAGCTGAGAAGGCAATTTTTCACGTCACCTATGTGTATATAAGCATTTGGTAAACGTTTATAAGCTGTGTTATTCGTATTTTATGTAACTGTGTATAATTGTTGTTGACTGCTGTTTTTGACGGGACAATTTTTTTCCCGTTACAGGTGACAACCCTGCAAAGATCGAGGGTGACTGGCTGGGCCATACCAATTAAAGAATAAAACGACACAGTTATAACAAGGAAATATTTTTTTCCTTGTAACACAATGACATTTGTGACTGAACAGGTATAAAGATGAACACGTTTCAACGAATGAAAAAAAATTCTTGTGGTACAATGCCATTTGTGACTAAAGTATTAATGTGATCAGGTCTTAATGAATATAAAAGGAAAAAAAACCCTTTCTTGTAATACTGTGACATTTGTGGTTGAAGAAGTGTAAGGATTAACTTTTGGCACCCTCCCAGCCGGTTCCTGTTCCCTTTCTACAAAAGCCAGTGTTTGTTTACCTTGGAATTGTGTTTACAATATTCTATTCAAGTGACTCCGAGTGGTCTACGAGTGGAAATGAATGCTCTTCTTATTATGCCTATTTATCATTATCTCATTGCTATTTCTGTCATAATTTTGTAGAAAGATTCAGTATACATGGGGCATGTATCAAGAACGTAGGTTCATTTGAATAGTATATATATACAGCCTAGTCCTATCACACAGTAGTATATACAGCCTAGTCCTATCACACAGTATGTAATACAGCCTAGTCTTATCACACATTAGTATACACAGCCTAGTGCTATCACACAACGGCCTTTGGAGGCTGTACTTTGGCTCCAGTTACTGACATAACGCATTCTTGGAAGATAGCATTGTTCTGGTATGCCAGTTCGCATAGAGAGAGAGAGAGAGAGGAGAGAGAGAGAGAGAAGAGAGAGAGAGAGAGAGAGTATAATTATGTATGCATGTGTGTGAGTGAGTGTGACTGTGTGTGTGTGTGTGTGTGTGTGTGTGTGTGTGGTGGAGAGAGAGAGAGAGAGAGAGAGAGAAGAGAGAGAGAGATAGAGAGTATAATAAGTATATTATGATGCATGTGTGAGTGAGTGTAACAGAGAGAGAGAGAGAGAGAGAGAGAGAGAGAGAGAGAGAGAGAGAGAGAGAGAGAATTTTAACATTTTGTTCTGAAAGCTCTTTCTGGTCCGTTCGCAAAGGGAAGGGGTAACTGGGAGTATTATAAAACCAAGCACACACACACACACACACACACACACACCACACACACACACACACACACACACAGAGAGAGAGAGAGAGAGAGAGAGAGAGAGAGGAGAGAGAGAGAGAGAGAGACATCCCAGGTTGGCCGGTTTTCCTTAACAAACCCTGACAATAAACATTTCCCAGGCTGACGACAGGCCTAACTGCACATCTTACATGTAAGTTACAAACAGAGAAACGGCTTACCTTCAGGCGATAACGGCCTACCCGCACCAAAACTCCTCGGTGACAAAGCACGAACGGGTTGAAATGAACTGCCACGCATCAGCCAGACCACAGCTCACGATGGCAGACCACAGCCTACCCCTCCGCTTCCCAAAAAGCAACTCAAGAGAACTCAGGGTTTTCAACTGATTTCGCCTTCACGGTGCCTATACAAAAACATGCCCCTACATAAGATTTGCCCCGGCGAGTTTGCTTTCTTTGGGTGGATCCTCAAGCGTAGGCTCAAAGATTGTCCCCTACATTTTATACTATTTGCATAATGTCTTTAGTTTTTCAGCAACTTTTTTCCTCCCCACACTTTCGTTTGGTTTCATTTACTACTTTTCGCTGGCTGCTTTGGGGGTGCTATCAGATTCTTTTTTGCACCCTTGGTGGTGAGAACACCACAGTATTATGGACTGTGGTGTGTCTCTATTTGACGCCAGGAGCGCAGACACAACCAGCCGTGTCTCCCTGATGAGTCCGACCCAGCGGACGAAAAGCCTCGGAGCAGGCATTACAAATATATTTGCCTTTAAAAGGGATTGCGATGGTTCCCTTATGCAGCTAATGAAGAGTTTTCATATCTGTAACATATTTTTTTAATTTCATGTTCCCAGTTTCTCCATTTTCAAATCCCCCCCCCCCTCCTTAAATCCAAATCTTTGCCAAGTCATTACTATGAAGATAGTTCAGTTGTTGGCCTGTGCTTGTTTTTTTTCCCCCACTATTAGACTGTTCGTCTGTGTATTTGTCTGACTTTATTCAAGTTTAAAAGGCTGTGCCAGTCTTGAATAAAAGTTACTCTGTATTAGGTTTTCTTATGGGAGCAAAAAATACCCAACTTGTTTACTGTTTTTCTGATGGTAGCCGACGTTTTTCCAATGGTGAATAATTGGTTTCCACATACCAGACATTTTCGTTACAGAAACATTTACACAAGTAAGAGTGTGTGTATGTGTGTGCTACTGATGCTGCGTGCGCACACATGAGTACAAGCGAGCGTGTGTGTCTTACCTAGGTGGATAAGCAGGAAAAAGGTAGCACCAATTCTGAGCGCTTCTTCTGTCAACCAGAGGAATGTACTTTTTTGTTTAAGGGGAACAGTAATAGCTAAACATCATTACAAGGGATTTCTTGTTTGAATTCTAGCCCTTAAAGACCACACATATCTCATTAATATCTCATTTATATGTCCGTTTTGAAATGAAGTAGATTTGAATTAACAACAACAAAAAATACTGTATTATAAACTACATTGCTAAAATTTCATTTAAAAAATCTGTCTCTTTTATATGTAGGCTTAACTATAAACACACAGATGTACATATGTGCTAGGCCACGTGATTCGCCGAATTTTGTAAACTTCCTTGCCATTGGTAAGAGAAACGCTCGGGATACACCCGTTGCCAATACAAGAATACATGCTTCGACCATGTTATTTCCACTACTGTCACCCGCCCCGTCCACTCTATCGATTTGCCGGGATGGAAATTAGACGGAGGGCAGTACGCAGTGCCTTTACACCGCCTCCAGTTTTAAGCCGGCGTGTACACAGTGACACACCAAGAGAGGAGTACCCGCCACCGGCCCCACCCACCCTGTCGTGTGGCGACCCACCCGGCCCCGAGTCTGGCGGATTTCACGCACAGCCGTCTCTGCGCTTCAGCTCCCAATCTGGAAAGTCGGGTGGCGTGGACGGCGGTGTTGACAGTGGAGCCACGTTGAACGACGGAGTGGGAACAGCCAGGGGAGATGGGGGTCGCCGGGTGGGAGGGGGAGTCGAGATCAGAGGCGTTTGAGAGGGTTGTTTGACAGAGGCGCTTGAAATAGCCATCACGTCATTTGTGTCAATTGATGAAGACCCATCTCCAGTTTTTATTTTGCTGGGATTGTTGCAGGCTGACTGAAAACAAAGTTCCAGCTGCATTTCAAACACGGAACATTTGTCTCAGCAAATCAGTGGTGGTGGTGTGGTTATGGAGGCTCTTAGATAAGTTAAAAAGAACTGGAAGGTGAGCTCTTCATCTTAGTTAATTTTCACAGTAATTCACGTCAATGTGGGACCTCGTAAGAGATGACTGCTGCATATGTATGATTAAAGAGGCGCCACTGAACACACACAACATATGTATGATTAAAGAGGCGCCACTGAACACACACAACATATGTATGATTAAAGAGGCGCCACTGAACACACAACATATGTATGATTAAAGAGGGGCCACTGAACACACATAACATATGTATGATTAAAGAGGGGCCACTGAACACACAACATATGTATGATTAAAGAGGGGCCACTGAACACACAACATATGTATGATTAAAGAGGGGCCACTGAACACACAACATATGTATGATTAAAGAGGCGCCACTGAAGACACAACTTTGTCTGCAGCAGCTGTGTCTGTGAGGCACCACTGAACACACAAACCTTTGTCTGCAGCAGCTGTGTCTGTGAGGCACCACTGAACACACAAACCTTTGTCTGCAGCAGCTGGGTCTGTGAGGCACCACTGAACACA
>CM065719.1:5070577-5110577 GCA_033310375.1 Conus canariensis
TGCTTGTTCTATGTCCCCTGTGCTGGAATTTCTGCTGGGCGATCTGGTGTCGTAAGTAGCATTCGTTTGGTGTAATGGGCGTGTAATTATCATGGGACCAACAGTTATCCTTCTTGTTTCTTATTTATGTAGAAATTCACTTCGACGAGGTGACGACCCTGATATGTCCCTTTATGGTCGGCAGGGCTATGAGCATCATCAATTGGCTGAATTGGCATGTGATGGTCATAGTCACTTTGGTTTTAACACTCAAATAGGCCACGAGGGTTAACCAGGCATCAAATGTGTAATTATGCCTCTTGTAACATGTGCACTGTTCAAGGCACTGATCATCAGTATGGAATAATGCACATGGTTAGTAGATTTCCATTGTAGATAACTTTCAGCAGGCAACAAAATCTATCATCATTTAAAACGTATCGTTCTTCGGATCGTTAGGGTCAGAAGCAATCAAAATTCTTATCTGGGCATAAAAACTTTACTGCTCTCGACAATTCTTTTACAATCTTGCAATAGTTCTCTTCCTTGAATTAGATACGTTACATGGTATTCAATTACAACTCAACACAGTCCTTATAAACTGTCCTTATAAAATGTACAGCGCCAACATTGTCCGATGACAGGAGTGCATCTTTTTTAACAGACATGTTTGGAGCACATTCCAATAAAAAGAAAGAGATGTACGAAACTAAGTAATAACTATGGGCATCGTTTTTTACACGCTTACCCACACGTGCTTGCACTCTGGCACACATGCAGACTCCCATGCTTTTGTCTTTTTTTTTGCGCAAAGATTGTGGTACATATCATTTATCACGGCACATCCTTATGATTGAAATAGTAGTTGTGAATTTCGTTCATGAACAGCGCCCACTACTAACCTTACATTACTATGTTGGTCAGATAATTGTACTGCACGCGTTTTCCTCGTTGCAAAAAGAACATTGATCACTGTTAAGTATACCAATGTTTTTTGTACAATGATAACTGTTATAAGAATTATGTACCATATTCTCAGATGAAACCGCTTTAGTTTTACCTCTTCTATTGTGTTCATTACTTTGGGGACAGTGTTCCACTGTCAACATTGTCAATATTTCTTTCCCACCTGACACATGATTTTATGTCAAATATTTCTTTTTACCATGCTGTAATAAACTTTAAACTGTTCGCAATACTGCACAGCACTTCCGACAATCTCTTTTCATCGTAAACCTTCGTCATACATTTTCGTTTACAAATATGCATGATTTTATATTACCATGAAATATGAACACAGATTTTCGTCCATCTTTACAAAATCAAAATGCGCAAGTGTTGTTCTCCACTCTCTCCCTCTCCCTTACGATTCAAGATAACTGAATCAAAGCCTTTTCCGAAGTCAGTTGAAACTAGCAACCTTGGATGGTCTTTCTTTTCGAGGTAATCGATCATACAGTATATGATTATCAGCTTGCCTTCGATGTCCCTGTCAAGTATGAATCCCGTTTGATCTTCGTTTATCAATTACGAATCCTGTTTGATCTTCATTTATCAATTATGAATCCCGTTTGATCTTTATTTGTCAATTATGAATCCCGTTTGATCTTCGTTTGTCAGTTATGAATCCCGTTTCATCTTCGTTTATCAACTATGAATCCCGTTTCATCTTCGTTTATCAGTGTGTGGTAACATTCTATTAGCAATGCACGGTGATCCAATTTTGTCAGTTCTTCTTCCTCTCGTGTGCCGTCACACTGACAGTCCCATGTCTGAGACGGACCTCGCTGTTCTCTGGAGCTCTCTCGGACATCCTCTACAGCTTCCGGCGTATCCTCCCTCCATATGGCCATCATCTGTCTTCCACAGGTGCTTAGGGTGGCCAGTTCTGCAAGATGTGCCATGCTGTCTGCTTCACATGCCTAAAGGGGTATGGACAATCGTCAGCTTGTGGTACATATGGTTGTTAAAACTCTGCGTGTCCTGTCCCAAGCCTGGAGATGATGTGTTCTGCTGTGGACAGATGTACGGCATCTCTTTCTGCTCTCTGTCTTCTAACACATTTTTTTCAAAAATTATTTATCAGGGTCTTCTTCTTCTGGAGGGCAAGTGGTCTCTCTGTCTGGTCATCGGCTGTTCCCTGTTCAGCAAGCTGGTAGCAATTCATTTCCCATGATGTTACAGCTGGAAGGTATCCCCTCCTACGTAATCAGTCTGTCTACTACAATTTTAGAGTAGAGTTGCTCATTACAACTTATTGCCTTTACGATAAACCAGTTGTGCATCAACAATATGATACCAGTATTACGCATGCTACGGTTTCCTTTACAACCATTTGAGCGCAAACATTCTCTCACAAAAACGCAAAATATATTACATAAACAAATTATAACAAGGGTGAGTTTAACCGAGTCGTCAACTCGGGAGAAATTCTATTATATCTGCATATACAGCAGAGCTCGCCAGTTGTACAACTCTTATATTACAACATTCCAAGACATCTTATGTACGGGTTTTAAATCAACAACAATACTAAAAATAAAGCAAAGTTAAAAAATCCAACAAAGACAATCCAGTGGATTGGATGCGCGCCTGTAAGCAGTCACAAACCTCATCTCCATAGAGACTATATTATCATACCTATATGAAAAAAAGATAACTCATACCTCTCTCTTTCTCTCTCTCTCTTTTTCTCCACACCACACACACACACACACACACACACACACGCACAATGCTGAACAAGTCAACTGTGGAGGAAAAGAAGATCCGGCTAACAATTTCTTTGCCATCAATATAATGACTTGGCGAAGACTGGCTGAGATGGGATGGGGTGGACGTGAGAGAGGAGGGGGGAATGTTCAAATGGGAATGAAAACTATAGCGTTTTAAAACGTACACATTCAACCCTTTGCTAACAGCATATAGGTACTATCAACGTTCGTCTTGAAAACAGAACTATTTTCATCACCTGCAATGAGTTGTCTTTTGTCAATGGAACCTGGCTGAATGTTTCCCTCTTTACTTGGCATCGAATGGAGATAAACAGCTACCCATAATTCTGTTAATTCTGTGGTATTCAACAGCTACCCATAATTCTGTGGGATTCTCGCCATCGAGGGCTCAAAAACAATCCAACGGCGTCACAAAGAAATCAGTCATAGGCAAAAAAAGCAAAATGAGAAGAAACAGTAATGAAATAAGTGAAATAAAAGAACTCAATAAGTACAGTATACAGATAAATACAAATAGGGTGGAATCTTTGAGCCTCCACTTGTAATCCATGTAAGGATCAAGTATGGCCAAAAGGTGTCAACAGTCAGTGTTCAGCTCTGTTGTTTGATAACCTAAGCATTGTAAGTCACGTTGTAAATCATTGATAGCAGCTAAGATTTGCGCAGAATGGCAATTGCTTTACACACACACACATACAGAGAGAGAGAGAGAGAGAGAGAGAGAAAAGAGAGAGAGAGAGAGAGAGAGAGAGAGAGAGATTGGAAGCAAACCTTGTACCAGTCAGGGTCATACCAGATCTTGATATCACAGGTATAATTATGGGTCCAGGTACGCTCTCTTACGGACAAAATCATATCTTTTCAAGAAGTAAAGTATTATAGCACACCTATGCTTGCTCCATGGAGTGCGAAAAGAGACTGTTGTCTACAAAGCTGCATAACCGCCCACAGCGTGTGAATCTCATTTTCCATGAGAACTGTTCACAAACAGAACAGCCGTATCAGCATGGGACGAACCCTCTTCATGATCTTTCTCTAATACTATGGTCAGACTTCTGTCACATCAGCTCGAAGCTCTTACGAGCAAAGCTGTGCCCGGGCCAGAGCGTGTGCAGCATTGGGTGTAACTTTTGATGTTTATCATCATGATACATTCAGAAATAAGAATAAGGACCTGGTCGACCTCAATTACCTCGTCTGTTTAGCTTATGCGAGCAGTTTTTAGTTTTAGTTTCCTGAACGCTCAACTGACCACAATGGGCTCTTTCGGAGCTGTCATCACATTGAAAAAAAAAAAAGGAGAAAATTCATTTTCATCGCGAAAAAAAAACAAACAAACCCAAACTTCTGCATAGTGTATACAACAATGCATGGCCCTTAAATCTTGGTATCCATTAGGGAAAAGAACTAGGCCGTGCCCTGTGCATTAGCCAGTCTGCAATCAGATAAAAAAACAAACATTATAATGAGTCATTGAAGAAAAGGTCAATGAATCCAAAGTGACATCAAAACGGCACAAAATTGCACTGCTGAATGGTCAGCTATTGCCCGCTCCAGTGGTTAAACCCTCACTACCAAGTCACCAATGGACAGCTATTGCCCGCTCCAGTGGTTAAACCCTCACTACCAAGTCACCAATGGACAGCTATTGCCCATTCCAGTGGTTAAACCCTCACTACCAAGTCACCAATGGACAGCTATTGCCCGCTCCAGTGGTTAAACCCTCACTACCAAGTCACCAATGGACAGCTATTGCCCATTCCAGTGGTTAAACCCTCACTACCAAGTCACCAATGGACAGCTATTGCCCGCTCCAGTGGTTAAACCCTCACTACCAAGTCACCAATGGACAGCTATTGCCCATTCCAGTGGTTAAACCCTCACTACCAAGTCACCAATGGACAGCTATTGCCCGCTCCAGTGGTTAAACCCTCACTACCAAGTCACCAATGGACAGCTATTGCCCGCTCCAGTGGTTAAACCCTCACTACCAAGTCACCAATGGACAGCTATTGCCCGCTCCAGTGGTTAAACCCTCACTACCAAGTCACCAATGGACAGCTATTGCCCGCTCCAGTGGTTAAACCCTCACTACCAAGTCACCAATGGACAGCTATTGCCCGCTCCAGTGGTTAAACCCTCACTACCAAGTCACCAAATGGACAGCTATTGCCCATTCCAGTGGTTAAACTCTCACTATGAAGTCACCAATGGTCAGCTATTGCCCATTCCAGTGGTTGAACTCTCACTATGAAGTCACCAATGGTCAGCTATAGCCCGTTCCAGTGGTTGAACTCTCACTGCCAAGTCGCCAATGGACAGCTACTGCCCGTTCCTGTGGTTAATCCCTCACTACCAAGTCGCCAATGGACAGCTACTGCCCGTTCCAGTGGTTAATCCCTCACTACCAAGTCGCCAGTTTACAAGAAAAAACAAACACAAGAGGAAAAATAAAATTCTTGAAAAAAATTGTAGGTGAATGAATCACAAATGCACCGAGACGGTGGATGACTCTTAAAAACCAACCAAACCAAAACAAAGTAAAAAAGAGGCAAGCACTCCCGCCGTGTGGATTTTCGCCGAGTGGATTTCTGCATGGTAAGGAGCCGGAATAGCTCAGTTGGTAGAGCGCCGGACTCGTAATCTTGGTGATCCCGGGGTTGCGGGTTCGAATCTCCGCTGGGCCGTCTCGGTAGATGGGGATTTTTCCCTCGGAGTTAACATTGGTTCTGACTCCATTTCCCATACAGTCCTTCGAATGAGACTATAAACCGAGGTTCCGTGTGTGAACGCACGCATAACATCTTACACACAAATAAAATCCCATCACCAACTTTCGGAAGAGAAGGCCAGTTTGGCCGTTGGTATGGATGACACGTTACACATAGCATGCACCCTGCGTGAGAAATGGAAAGAATGAAGGGAGTAAGGAAACTGAGTGAACGATATTGAACGATATTGAATGATATGGACTGGATGACACGGGAAACGACTGAATGAGGCGCCAGCTGGCAGCTCTTCAGTCGGCACTACCCAGGTACGCAGCTCGTTGTGTAAACGAGTGTGGATTGTAAAACGCTTAGAGCTTGGTCTCTAGCCGAGAATAGGCGCTATTTAAGTATTCATTATTATTATTGTTTTTACCGTGGATTATATCTAGCCCGGGGGTAAATGCTAACGGTGGGGTTTTGCCCACCTCACCCGAATAATATGATACTTAACTCAAGATGGTGATTCATGCACATTCGTCATCTCATTATGTACTCAGTGGGGATCATCACGTTCTTTCTGACGTTTAGTGATTTTGACCTTTTTTAAGCGTGTACATTCAATAATACAATGTAAGTCATGTGCGTGTGCATGTCTGTGCTATAAGAGAGAACAACGCTACATTTTATATTTTTCATGCCTACATTTAATGATACAATATTACATTCAGTGTGTGTGTGTGTGTGTGTGTGTGTGTGTGTGTGTGTGTGTGTGTGTGTGTGTGTGTGTGCGTGTGTGTGTGCGCGCGCGCGCGCACGCGTCCGACAGAAATGTGGTCTTATCATTTTAATAGTGTGTGCGTGTGCACGCGCAAGTGCGCGCGCGCGCATGTGTGTGTGTGTGTGTGTGTGTGTGTGTGTGTGTGTGTGTGTGTGTGTGTGTGTGTGTGTGTGTGCGTGCCAGCGTGCGTGCACACGCTCGCCATTCTCAGAGAGAGAGAGAGAGAGAGAGAGAGAGAGAGAGAGAGAGAGAGAGAGAAGTCATCACGAGGATACAAAAGGAGTGAGCTTCGGTGAGAACTGAATTCCCCCTCCCCCCGCCCCCTCCCCCCCATATCAAAAACTACCCACCCTACCACTCTTCAGCAGAGGTCAACTCGGCAAAGTCCATTCGGCGTAAGTCCTTGCCTTCAAGAAAAGGCCTAGGCAAAGAGAAGGACAGGCAAAAGGAAACTGTGGAGCAACCAACATAGATAGGAACGTCCGAACAGCCTGTACCTCTTACTGTCCAGTTGTTAGCAGAATAGTAACAATCCTGGCGTTAAGTCCCATAACTGAGAAAGCTGCAAACAGAACAAAGTGTACTGAACTGTTTTGTTAGCAGAACACTAAAATCCCTGCATAAGTCCTACACCTGAGAAAGCTGCAAATAGAATAAAGTGTACTGAACTCTTTTAGCAGAACACTAAAATCCCTGCATAAGTCCTATACCTGAGAATGCTGCAAACAGAATAAAGTGTACCGAACTCTTTTAGCAGAACACTAAAATCCCTGCTTAAGTCCTACACCTCAGAAAGCTGCTAATAGAATAAAGCGTACTGAATTCTTTTGCTAGCAGAACACTAAAATCCCTGCGAAAGTCCGACACCTGAGAAATCTGGAAAAGAATAAAGTGTACTGAACTCTTTTAGCAGAACACTAAAATCGCTGCTTAAGTCCTACACCTGAGAAAGCTGCAAATAGAATAACGTGTGCTGAACTCTTTTAGCAGAACACTAAAATCCCTGCATAAGTCCTACACCTGAGAAAGCTGCAAATAGAATAAAGTGTACTGAATTTTTTTCTTATAAATATTATCCCCAAAGAATACAGAATACTTTTCTATCTCACAGGCAAAGACATTTGTGTGTGCTGAAAAGGTTATGAACTTGTACAGCAATTACTGTCATTCAATGTCAATATAACGAATAAAACATCTCTCTCTCTCTCTCTCTGATTTAATGAAAGCATATAAGCACATTGGCAATTTCTTAAACATGCAAAATCACAGTCAAAGAATAGGCAACAGTTTATGCCACTGATTTCATAAACATGTGTCTGAGTAGTTTAATCATTGAAACACACACACACACACACACACACACACACACAACACACACACACACACACACACACACACACGTGGAATGATGTACACTTTAGTTTATACATAAGCACAGACGCATCATCAGTAAAAATAAATGAGTAAGAAAGTGCCTGCAATGCGAGGAGAGTAGGCACATGCTTGCACACGACTCTCACTTCAGTATTAATTGTTCAAGGGCTGGACTGATTGGGATTCAAACTGCATGTACTTCAAGAACGATTTGAAATACCTGACGGTTTTGACAAAACACTTCAAACTTAACCACCACCTACACAACAAAACAAACAAATGAACAACGCCCCTAGTGTGAATAAGCTTTCTACATTAAGGCAAATATCGATTCAGTTAGGGAAGAAGCTTTGTGGTGTCTTTCTTCCCTAACGTGTTTTTCATGTTAGGTTTTTTTTTATTTACTAAAGCCCAGCCGACCACAATGGGTCTTTTTGTGGCAGTCAGCACATACAGAAAGAAAACAGTCCTGTCTTAGAAGCAACAACAACAATAAACAAACACAATAGAACTGCACACAAAAGATGTATATCAATTGATGGCACGATGGCTGAATTACTGACCTTAAGGCGGAAGCAACTAGGCCATATTGACGGCATTACCGAACATTTATGTTAGATTCACCTCCCCCCCCTTCTTACCCCCTCCCCCCGCCTCCTTTGTGCATATAGACACTGCAGAACAAGCATTTAGTGTCCGCTCTGAATGCATTTATATTTTCACTACGTAACAAAAACGTTGGCACATTACGAATTGTGATTCATTCACACACACACACACACACACACACACACACACACACACACACACACACACACACACGCGCGCGCGCGCGCGCGCGCGCGCGCGCAAGCACACACGCACATATATGAGGAAAAAAATTTTCAGTAATAAGGATTGGAAAAACGGTAGACAGCAGTGAAGAAAAATGTAACGAGTCAAAGGAGAGTGGCAGAAAAAAGGAAAACTAGTGCCACAGAAATCCCAGACGGTCATGATGAATTTCACACTGACAGAACACTCTGTATTCCCAGTGGGGCTGTAAGTACCATGGCAAGCATTCAGAAAGCGGTATCATCGTTGTTCGTACTCCGTACTGGTATGGACATAATAATAGAGATAGATATGACAAAAGTCATGCTGATGATAAAAACAACAACAATAATAATAATGATAATAATAATAATAATAACAATTATGATAATAACAACAATGATAACAACAATCATAATAATGTAAAGCCCGAAGTACGCTATGACTATAGCTAACCAAGAAAGAACAGAAAAGAACAATTGCCTTATCCGGACTGACTTAACTAGTTATCGTTCATCTTCTTCAAAACTGTTTCAATCCCCATGTTGAATATCTAAAAGTCTACATTAATTGAGCCAACTATTAAAAGCCGTTCATAATTTAACAGATCATCAAAAGCTATTCCCGATTCAACGAACCATCAGTTCGTGTTACTAAATATTAGGTCAATGAAAAAACTGTAGTTTATCTCTTACCTGAAGTCCGCGATCCACAGTCTGGTTCAAGAAGATCGCCGAGTTAAACCATTAACAGACCGATTCTTAACTGAAATTTGAACGATCTTTTCTCAACGGAAAGAGCACAAGCTGCTCAGTACTGCCAGCTGGTGTTCGATTGAGATAGATGGTCAGGCCTACACACCTTGGTGCTGGGGACTTCAACACAGGTTGTGAAATTAATTTTTACAATGTCTCTCCATGATTTCTGAATTAATTTCCAAAGCATCATGAACGTCAATATTATAGCCGTACCATGTGTCTATTTTCCAATCAAGAAAGTCAGTTAAAGTCAACCAATCAGTAACCACCACCACATTTTCATCATACCGGAGTTTATCGATCAGTCCCAAATTGATTCCAATTACAGGAAATTATAAAATGTTAGTATGTTTACTTCCCTTTGTGCGACCCCAAATAGTTCCCAGAGCACGTTGAGCGAACCCTATTCCTCCGCGAAGCTAGGATCGCCGAGATACGCATTACTCAGTCATCTTGGATCGCAACCGTATAGGTAACGCAATCACAAACCAAAGTAAAGATCGTAGAAATCGCGTAACTAAATAATCTAGTTTACGATCTTCAAGTTCGTTCAGTTAAAACCGGCCTTGATTTTATGTAATATATGTGTAATGAATATTCCACTTCTTTCTTTTCTTTGAGCTGATTTTCGTTGTTGGTAAGGCTATAGCCAGCACGTCTGATATTGCAATTTTATCAATTCCAATTACAAACTGCTTACTTAAATGGTGACTTCCTGATCTTATGTGTTCGTCATGTATAACAGGAAGAGTATGGTCAAATTCCATTCGTATGCGGCTGGGAAAGTGTCATGAAAAAGTAAATATCGACATTAACTTACCACCGATCATACTGCTACTGCTGCTGTATTACTACTACTACTACTACTACTACTGCTACCACCACCACCACCACTACTACTACTACTACTACTACTACTAGCACTAACAACATAGACACTCGTCAAGAGCCTTCCTGATCACTTGGAGGGAATATACCACAATTTACCACTCCGCAGCACTAACAACATTGACACTTGTCAAGAGCCTTCCTTTTCACTTGGACAGAATATACCACAATTTACCACAGTTCTCACAATTTACCACTCTAAGGACATGCGGGAAAGCGAAGGCCTCTGCCAAGGTTGAACGAATCATGGATCCGCCTTTTGATCCCGATCAGAAACAAAGGTTTATTGGAATCACCCTTGGGTCACACTCTATCTTTCCGCCTTGGTCCCTTCCTTAAGATGACGTCAAAACTACTGCCGCCTTGATCCCTTCCTTAAGATGACGTCAAAACTACTGCCGCCTTGGTCCCTTCCTTAAGATGACGTCAAAACTACTGCCGCCTTGATCCCTTCCTTAAGATGACGTCAAAACTACTGCCGCCTTGATCCCTTCCTTAAGATGACGTCAAAACTACTGCCGCCTGGTCCCTTCCTTAAGATGACGTCAAAACGACTGACGCCTTGATCCCTTCCTTAAGTTGACGTCAGAACTACTGCCGCCTTGGTCCCTTCCTTAAGATGACGTTAAAACTACTGCCGCCTTGATCCCTTCCTTAAGATGACGTCAAAACTACTGCCGCCTGGTCCCTTCCTTAAGATGACGTCAAAACTACTGCCGCCTTGATCCCTTCCTTAAGATGACGTCAGAACTACTGCCGCCTTGGTCCCTTCCTTAAGATGACGTCAAAACTACTGCCGCCTTGGTCCCTTCCTTAAGATGACGTCAAAACGACTGCCGCCTTGATCCCTTCCTTAAGATGACGTCAAAACGACTGCCGCCTTGGTCCCTTCCTTAAGATGACGTCAAAACTACTGCCGCCTTGATCCCTTCCTTAAGATGACGTCAAAACTACTGCCGCCTTGATCCCTTCCTTAAGATGACGTCAAAACTACTGCCGCCTTGGTCCCTTCCTTAAGATGACGTCAGAACTACTGCCGCCTTGGTCCCTTCCTTAAGATGACGTCAGAACTACTGCCGCCTTGGTCCCTTCCTTAAGATGACGTCAAAACGACTGCCGCCTTGGTCCCTTCCTTAAGATGACGTCAAAACTACTGCCGCCTTGGTCCCTTCCTTAAGATGACGTCAAAACGACTGCCGCCTTGGTCCCTTCCTTAAGATGACGTCAAAACGACTGCCGCCTTGGTCCCTTCCTTAAGATGACGTCAAAACGACTGCCGCCTTGGTCCCTTCCTTAAGATGACGTCAAAACGACTGCCGCCTGGTCCCTTCCTTAAGATGACGTCAAAACGACTGACGCCTTGATCCCTTCCTTAAGTTGACGTCAGAACTACTGCCGCCTTGGTCCCTTCCTTAAGATGACGTCAGAACTACTGAAGCGATGGAACGAAGCATGATGAAGTGGCCGGAGGAGCTGGAAAGAGTGGTCCAGAGGTGACGTGCTTTCGTTGGTTGATTCGGACCCAGCGTCCTCAAGCCACATTGCAAGTTTTCAATGAATTTCATTAAATCGGTTTAGAAGGTTTTTTGCATGGTCTTGTAAATCGCATACCAAACCAACAAGCAGACGAAGGTCAAACATAAACTCCTCGGCAGAGGCAACGAAGACGAAGAGACAAAGCACCCGTATCAGTACAAATGTCCCCTGATCATAAGACTGATATCGTCACGACAGCTTAACTAAGGGACATCTGACAGACTCATACAGCGCACTCACTTCAGTTCATATCCATGTGCAAGATAAGGACACACACAACCATGCATGCAAGACACGAGTAAAGGACTGAGGTACTGTGTAAGGTTACAATAGGGTCTTCATGTTCTTAGGACAATCATCTAAAACAGAAGATCTGATTTGGCCTCTTGTGGTCGGCTGGGTTATCAACAACATGAAATGAATTGAACTGAATCTAGAAGAACTTGCATGTTGACATTTTTGACACATCCAAATGTGAAGACACACACACACACACACACACACACACACACAACACACACACCAATACACACTCAGTTTGAATAAAACTGATTACCCGAATGGATCACAAGAAAGGCATTCTTCAACATTTTTATGCAAGAAAGTAACAGACACATTACTGAATGTAAATGTAAATTTACTGAGCCTATTGCATACAATCAATAACGTCATTTATCGAATTGCTGGCAAATATAAACATTATGCACAGAAAAAAGAATGTTCGGTTCATGGCAAAAGAAATATGCTAGAAGTCCATGCATGTCACACACACATGCGCGCGCGCGCGCGCGCACACACCACAACATCGCAAGCGCGCGCGCGCGACAGAGACACCAAGCAAGAGAGAGAGACAGAGAGAGAGAGAGAGAGAGAGAGAGAGAGAGAGAGAGAGAGAGAGAGAGAGAGAGTCAACTCAACTCAACTCAAATAGTTTAGTTGCAAAGGCCACCGATCTATCTGCAATGAGGTCAAGAACAAAAGTAGAACACACATGCGCTCGGCGCATATACTGAAAATTATGAAAGAAAATATTTGCACAACAAAATGTTCTTCCTGAAATTACTCTGGCATTTGTGTGTTAACTGATAACAGTTCCTCTCTTCGTTTTAGTGCTTTAAAAATGAACATAGCTACAGAGCGAGTCATAATTCTCTTTTCATTTTGCAGTAAAAAAAAAGCAATGACACTTGATGAGCATTTCTAGTATGAGGCAAAATGTATCTATCTCTTAAATCTTAAAAGAGGGACAAACAATCAAAAAATGTATTTCGTCCTCGATTTGATGACAGAATGGACAGTTTTGGGAGTTTAGTGTATATCTTTGATGGACATTCAAATCACTAATACCACGTCGAAATCTCACAAACACTTTGCGAAATTTAGGAATTGTAATATCAGTTAAATATTCCACAGGCTGCCATAAAGATTTGACGGAACGATATGTTGAATATCTGTCACTATTAAGTATTTTACTATCCCAATTTTGTCTATAACAGTCAATCATGCGTTGTTCAAGTTCAAGTAAAAACAGTATTTCATAATTCACTCCACCATTTAACCAAACAAAAGGTAAGAAAGAGAGAGAGAGAGAGAGAGAGAGAGAGAGAGAGAGAGAGAGAGAGAGAGAGAGGGGGCATGTTGCATCACAAACGCTTTCAATAACGTTTCAAAAGAAAACACATCTAAAATATTTAATTCATCAATTTTATGATCAGTCATCAACATCTCATTACGATAAAAAAAGGTACTTTTGGAAGCGTCTACGACGTATGCGATCATGAAGAGTCAAAAATTCTGTTGGGAGACTGGGATTAACAATAGAGGCACTCTGACTGACACACGACGAATACTGTAACTGCAGGATGACAGGCACGGGGTGGGCGGGAAAGGAGAGAGACATGGGATCACAATTTCATCAACAAGGACACCAACTTCTGCAGGACGATCAACGTCAAACTGCAGATGAACATGTCAAGTTTTTGGGGTGCTCCTAAATGTACAAACAAACAAACAAAAAACCAGAAATATTAAAAAAAAAAAAAGAACGTAGCAAGTGTTCCACTGGTCAGATGAATATCTCCCCCAAAATCCCATTTATCATAGCGGTTCCTGGTGACACGCCTGAAGACCAGCTCAGAACGTGTACGTGGCAGTCAGCATTAGCACTCGCAGACAATATATCACCTTCTCACGTCTGAAAATAGATTGTCGACTAATTACATGTCTACGGTGCTAACACCCCAACTTCCCCTTTCCTCTCGTTTCCTTCCACACACCCCCCCCCCCCCCTTGCACTCCCCCTTTTCTATTCGCCGTTATCTCCCCCTCTCTCTTCTTTTTCCCATGCCTTTACCATTAATAGCTAATCTAAAATGTTCTGATCTTGATTAGCTCTGCTCCCTCTGCCAATAAGGTAACAGCAAACTGCATGCTTCTCTGGATACACAGTTCGCCCTAGAGGACTGTTGCTATTAGACACTTGGGTCTGCCATTTCTTTTCTTTTTTTGACGACTGGTCATCTTTGTATTTAAAACGTGCATCAGCAAAAAAACACTGATGTACATGTAACGTAATATTTTTGACGTAACACGAATAAATCTTTACAGTGATTGATACACTAAACACAACACACATACACATCTTAGCGTTTGTTCATTTCGTAAACAAAACCTTACATGCGTTCCTTTAGCTTGTGTGAAGACCTGTAATTATTAAAATAGGAAAGACTGTTTCATTTGTGGCTTTAATGCTGAATCACTAGCTCGATTCACCATAATAATAAAGTGACAATAGTCTTGCTTAGCTACATTTGGCAAAATGTATCTGTAAGTGCTCTATCTTAGTTCCATACTTAATAACACATTAATGTATATTTCCAACTCTGCTTGGTTGAAATGGCTCTAAATGGCCTGTTCAAGACAGATTTTACCTAAATATCTGTTGTAATATATGCTTAAGATATCGTTTAGCATCTCTTCTATCAAAGTAATATGCAAAAATTGTGATTGATCCATTTTTCTTAACAAATGTCAATTTGGTTAAATTGACAATATTGCTGTAAATGTTAATAGTACACTTACGGCCGATACGATTCAGTGACATCCTCATGCAGGGGATGGCTGGAAGGATCTTTACAATGATGATCATTTTGCCAAGTACTATTACGCTAAAGTTTGTTTACTTCCTATGCAAATGCCGAGGTTAAAGTTTACAACGGACACAAGCAGACACACAACCGACACCGGGCGACTAACCAGACTCCTGTTCACACCCGTCAGTGAAAAATAAGTATCATGTCTTGAGGACACGTGAAAGACGGCAGGGAATAAACTCGAGGCCATCGCATCGCTGAAACGCTATCCTTCACAAATTAAAACTGCATTCTAACAGTATTCTGGCCGATTTCTCGATTGTATCCCAAAGCATGCATACAGAATTTACAGGAACCAACTGTTTACAGGCTATAATTCTACTTTGACTCGATTCCTGTCAGTGTTACTGTGACCATCTTCCCTGCCAGCCCAGCACCTTTTCTTCCTATCCGCCAATCCCCGCATTTTTCACTTACACCCTCACTTTCCATTCCTTCTTCCTACAGCCCTTATCCTGTCCCTCCATCTCGCTCCCCCCCCTCGTTTCTCTAATACCAACCATCAGCCCTACACAATATAGAGTTCATCTTTATTTAATTCTTCATTCGGGGGTCCACCCCATTATCTTAAACAGCAGTGTGAACTGTCACAGACACCGGCATTTCTCATTCCCAACTCGAATCATCGGCCTCCAAGAGAACTGAGGCAGAACTGAGCTCAGAACGTTAATTTTTCAACTGTTCCAAATGATCCATCATCCCTCCATCGACACAGTCAGTCGTGCTGGGTAACAGCGAGAAGCAGCGGAATGGTTCAAATCAAAACGAATACCCAAGTTTATGTCTTTGTTCACACGGAATAAATATACACAAACAAATGATGATCAGATAATCATCTTCGCCCAAAATCTTTTTCCTCTCTTGCGTAACATCATCAATTCAATAAGACTCCAATCATCCAGTGTGATGATTTACAGTATCTGGCTTGGCGACAAATTATACAAAAAAACCATAACACCATTTATACATTCAAATGCAAATTGTTGACAAGCAAGAGTCTATGTTATAAAAAAAAAGAAAACCAAATTCCTGGGCTTCTTTTTTCAATAAATGGCCATGTCAATTTGCCCTCTTTCTGTGGTAGTGTCGTGCCGTGCTGTACCATGGGTGTGTGTGTGTGCGCGCGCGCGCGCGGCGCGCGCGTGTGTGTGTGTGTGTGTGTGTGTGTGTGTGTGTGTGTGTGCGTGCGTGCCTGTGTGTGTGCTCGCGCGCGCGCGTGTGTGTAGTATCATGCCGTGCTGTACCACATGTCATGTGTGTGTGTGTGTGTGTGTGTGTGTGTGTGTGTGTGTGTGTGTGTGTGTGTGTGTGTGTGTGTGCATGTGTGTGTGCGTGTGTGCGTGCGCGCGCGTGTGTGAACGCGAAATAAGTCAAGCAAGTAAACGCACGGCAACAGAGAACACACGCAATGAAAAGACAATTTCATTTGTAACAGCACTCTGATCTGAGCACGAACTGCTGACAGTAAAGCAAAATATTCCCCATTTGTAACAGCACTCTGATCTGAGCACGAACTGCTGACAGTAAAGCAAAATATTCCCCATTTGTAACAGCACTCTGATCTGAGCACGAACTGCTGACAGTAAAGCAAAATATTCCCCGCACACTTGCAAGTACGTTTTCTTTTCTTCTTGATATTCAAAAACAAAATGATCTAACGAGTGATATCTTTCGGATCCGGCGAACTTTGATTTCATTTCCTCCCATGCCTCCTCAGCACTGGAGACGCACTTCTCTTTCCATCGTACTTCTTTCCATTCCTTTCTTTTTTACAATCATATCTTCGACCATGGCATAAACATTGAAAAGAAGAAACATAGAATACCAGGTTATGAGCATTATGATTATTGATCACACTGTTACAATTAAAAATGATCAGGTGGAAATATTCTTTTCCATTATTATGAACCT
This sequence comes from Conus canariensis, assembly GCA_033310375.1. Lineage (NCBI taxonomy): Eukaryota > Metazoa > Mollusca > Gastropoda > Neogastropoda > Conidae > Conus > Conus canariensis. Next base: position 5,087,213 of record CM065719.1, read on the forward strand.
TGCGTGGCCAGCTCTTATACACAGCTGTTGAGTGGGAATAAATGAAACTGACAGCACAGGACCACACAGTAGAAGTTTCATTCACATAAAGATTGCGCCTTTGAGATATTCCTCTAAACAACACTGTAGGTGTCAGTATGTTCAAGACCTGGCTGACACCGTGATATATAATGTAAAAAAAAAGATACAGAATATAGTTCTCTCGTGTAATCTCAACCAATATGGAACGTCATAGAGTCATCCTCCTCGATGATCGTCCTACATAACAGGGTGAAGTTACGTGCCCCTTCATGCTCTGTCCTCGTGGTGATTTCTGTTCAGATTTTCCCTTTATATTCATTATCCTCGTCAGCTCATGTTCCAGTCTTCCGTGTTGGCGGACTCATGCGAATAGTCGTTGGAGCGAGAGGGGGGGGGGGGGGGGGGCGTCTTCGCTCTTAATCTGGCTCCGTGGCCCTGCGACAATGCAAAGGTCCTCAACACAGGATTTGGAACTGCTGGTGTCCTGGGTACACAAATAAACGCCACCGACATCACCGAAGCGATTCAGCAGTGGTATGCCTCCTCAGATGGGTATTCCCACAACGATCTGACATCGATGCTACCGTATGCCGTGCAGCGGGACTGTGAACACACGATGCAGGCTGTGGCTGTATAGCGGGCAACAGGAATGCTTGTCGTGGGTTGATGCTGTTTGAAACAGGGCTGAAAAGTTCTTCCTACGGAGAATAACATGTGTGCCTTTGATTTCGGAAACGAGGAACACCTGTTATGTCGTTAACTTCTCACAACTGGATACTCTGGCACCCAGTAAACTTGTTCAGGTACCCTAACAAGTAAATGCCAGTTCACGAAAGTGACTTTTGCCAGTGTAGCCGTTTTTGACCGGGTAGTCACTTAGACAGCATGTCTCTTGCATTCAGAGGAAAAGAGGAAATTGAAAAAAAAAGCACCGCATCCCGTCGTTACTATAATGTCAGTGTCTTTTTCTCTTGAAAAAGGCCACGTGGCCGAAAATTAGATGAGTGGCATTGTGATTTTTCTATAATGTCATGGTTTATTTGTTATTCCCGCTCAGTTGTCATACACAGTGATTTTATTCATGTCACACTGGTGACCACTGCAAGAGCAACGATGGAAGATTTTTTTTTTGTACAATGAGCTGACTTCGCTGAAAAGAAATGCAATATGAATAAAACACACTATGAGCCTTTTGTCTGTGGCACTGCGTAGTGGCAAATGACAAAGAATACGTCCTTTGGTAGTTGTTTTTTTAACAACTATTCTCAATGATCATGACGACCATTGATAACAACACTGATACAAACTTTATTTACATGATTTTTACAACTTCTTTTATTTTTTTCACTATTACTGTGGATGGTGATTGCAACAAAATATTTTGAAAGAAAAAGATTCTTGGTGTATGGTTAAAAAAAGAACAACTGAAAACGGATCTTAAAGATCACAGTGAAACATCATAAATCTTATGTCTTGGATATAGTACATAGTTTCTATCCTGACGACAATCTAACGGATAGGACATACCTTCTCTCAAGAGAAGACAACAAACAGATGGGATTTAGCTCCTTTCCAGAGAAGGTCAGGTAATAAGATGACGATTTTGAACCGGACGCCGCATACAACGGCCCTCTCCTTTATTGACGACACTCCATACTGGAAACACCTGCACGTCATGCCCCAATGACATGACAGCACGCTTTGCTGGACTGCCGCCTCTTGCATCACCAACAGGTGTCAACCTGGGTGCATGAGAACATCTTCGGCTCGGAGGGGTTTCAGACTCAGTTCTATGACAGCCCAGCCGACACACGGCCCTATCAGCTTGGTTGCAGAGTGGAGTGTCTTAACCGAATTGCTGATCTTGTCCGAGCTATCAACGTACCGGTTAAGAGTTCGATGAAGAAGGAGAATACAGTTTTTGATAACTATTTACATCTCTTTTGGTGCCCGCAACAAGTCATTCCAAACCCAAAAGTCAGAATTTTTGTTGTTGTTGAACACAAACCGTTCTATGGCAACCGAATCGGACTTGATGGGTGAGCACAATCCACCGGTGATCACACCCTTCGTGACAGAAGGGACACCAGGGACCAGATACAGTAGCTGGCCTACTCTCTTCGGGAGCTACATTTCACCAGGAAGAACAGCTTTGCTGTTAGTAAACATACTCGCCTAGCTGAATACTTGTTTTCATCGTCAATCACGCATGGGCTCTTAACTGCAATACAACAGTCCAGCTGTTTGTCCTGAAAAACATATTCAGTTTGGTTTCACCCCTGAACAGCAGTATCTGAATTATTTGCGACAGTCTTCTGCTTGTTCTCCGGCACTGTAGCCTTGACAGCTTACCGATTTTCCTCATTTACACCTTTCTCCGTTTGGACATTCCGCCATGATTGATTTAAAATGAGCCTGGCGAGTATCTGTTCAACGCAACACTTCTATGATTTTAGACTGAGAATTACAATGCGTATAGTTTGAATAATTGTCTGATGCATTCGAGAGAAAACAGTTGGCCGTTCGTGTTCATTCTATAGGTCTCCAGCCCATGCTGATAAACATTTGTATTTTCTTGATGTCCAGTTTCTTAATGCCTGGTAGGACTTCTTTCAGTTCCTCCTCGTCCAGCGAGGCCAGTAGTCTTCCATCCACCTTCTCCCGTCGGAGGATCTCCACAGTCTCCTTCGTCAGGCCCACGTCCTTCAAGGCATTCGCCAGGTCAGCCACCGACATGTTGCTGGTTCTCTCCCCTTTCATGTCTTTCTCCTCCACCACACTTTCCGGCGCGCCCGAGTCGGACATGCGCGACCTAAAGTTTAAAAATGTTGCCCCTAAAGGGAGATTATCTTCAGCACTTAGCTGAGACATGGAAGAATACCTGGACTTTAAACAGGCTTGAGGCTGCTGTGTGGAATTCTGATGGCGTGAATCTTCAGGTACGTGAACATAGTCCTTTGGGTCGCCACGCAGACTGTTCGCACACGGATGCAGATAGCCAAATTTAGGAGAGCCGTGAATTTTACACGGCTTCGGGGGAAAGGGCGGTCTTGCATCCTCTTCCCCACTACAGTCTGATTGAAAGGACGCCCTGGTATTGGGAATTTCTTCTGGAGTGCCAGCCCTATCAAAACTGGGCTTTTTGGGTACAGGTGGCGGTTTCCTTGGTGTGACGGGGCGTGGAGGGGGAGCTTTGAGATAACCAAACATGGTGGGAGGGTTTTCAAACTTGTCCGAGAAGCTCGTGGGATTGTCATCAGATATGTCAGAAACACTGTTAGAAACAGACAGTCTCTCTTTACACAGGCGAAGATTGTGGATATTTTCATACACGGCTTCCGAGTCATCAGTAGAAGAGGCCTGTTCCATCTCTGTCTGCTCTACGTTCTGATCAAGCAGGGCGTCTTTTGTCTCAGACACCGGTGTGTCAATTTCACTACCACTATCGCCAGAAAGCTGTTTCTTTGTCAGCTTACGTCCGTCAAAGTAAGTAAACGCTTCTCTTTGCATGTGGACGTAAGGTTGGTCTGATGAATCCACAGATGACATCTGGTGGTGACTTGAGAGCCATCTAGAGGCGTATTCACATGACTGAGCACTGGAGGTGTCGCTGAACATCCATGATGGATTCTCAAACATGATGTCATGAGGGTTTGGGGCAGCATCAGTGTCAGGGAATGGTGGCGATAGTTTGGTGCCGGGGGAGCCCATGCCTGGGAACGCCGTCTGGGAAGGGTGTGCTCTTCTTTTGGGTGGAGGTGTGGGAGCTTTCTGTCCGTCGAACGAGTCCTGTTTGACTCCCTCACGTCTTGTTTTGTCCGAAGATGTCATAATCTCATACTGTTGAACATCTGCTGATAATGGATTCTGCCACTGCTTCGCTGGGAGTAATGTAGATGACGGTACCTTGTAGATGGCTTCCTCAGATTGATGACGACTGTCCTGACTGCCGCTCACGGTGTTATAGTACGCCGTTTTGCTGTCAGAGTCCGTGCTCTCTGATGTAGAAACAGCACCGCCATCTAGTGTGGAAGAAGATGCCTCTCCTCTGAGTACCGGCAGTGTAAGGTAGTTGTCAGCCAGAGCTATACTGGATAACCTCTGAACGTCACCATGTTCTTTGCGTCGTTTAGGCAGTGCTGGAACAGGCGTTGATGGTTTCTCAGCTGCCTTCTCCTGATCCGATTCAACGGTCTCTGTTACCTTAGCTTCTCCATTCCAAATCTGCGTATACGTACTTCCATCAGATCGGTTGTGACCGATCGGCTTGTTTGCTCTGGGTTTTGGGGGCGTTGGTGGTGGAGTTCTCGTGTCGGGACGTGAAGGCTTTGATTCCTTTGATGGTGACTGTTGATCAGCACTTTCGTCCATTGTCATGTAGTGGCCATTAGACAAAGTGTCATAGGAAGGCTGGGCAGGGCTTACAATGGGTGGGAGGGATCTGGTTTCTATATTCAGTGAAGGTGAAGATTTGCTGGGCCTCAGGGGAAGCGACTCGGCTGGCTCGGGCAGATTGTAGGTTTTGTCTTTTCTCAGTACTGTAGGAGATGTGGAACTAATGGTTGAGGAGTCAACTGCTGGGTTTGCCTCAGAAAAAGATATGGATTTCTTAAACTTTTTATTACTTGACGCACGGGGAGACAAGACTGGAGATTTGGATGCGGTTTCCGGGGGACAGAAGAGCTCCTGGTCCTCAACAATACTCGGTCTCGGTTTGGAAAGTTTTGACTGGATATCCATGCTTTCCGATAAAGACACGGTTTCGTTGTCATCTCTGCTCTCCTCCCGGACATCAGTGAAGACGCCATCTTCTTCATTATTCACATAGTAGGCCACCTTCATGTTCCTCATGTACGTACTGGCCCTTTCCTGGCAGAGAGCTTTGGCGCTTTTGTATGCACGTGATGACAGCAGTTCCATCGTGCACCTGGCCGTGTAAAACTTGAGATCCGTGTCGACGGGAACGTCCAGCAGGATGTTTCTGATGTTGAGCATCGTGCAGCCAATGACAGAACTTTCTATCTGAGCAGTGCGTAGTATCAGAGTTCCCGTGAAGGAGCAAGGCGTTGCCGGTGCACATCCAAACAGCAGCTTGACCATGCGAGGGAAGCGGTAATGAGTGCAGATGTCCTTCAAGCGCAGGATGGGAATCCTGGGGGTGCCGTCGCCCTCAGTGGTCAGTACGTAGAAGGTGCCTCGGTTCTCCACCGGCAGGTACAGCTCGCGATCGTTGTCATCGGTACACAGCAAGAACTTCTCCTCCTTCTTGATCGTCTTCTTGCCTCCAAACAGCTTGGACTTCTTCACCTAGACACAAGATAGCAACGACATCAGTCAGCCAGTTAGTCAATCATCCACTTTAGTATTCAACAATTCAGAAGTCTGTGAGGACTATACTAAGTCTCAAGATCATCGAAACAAAAAATTAGAACCGTGATAAAAGATCATCTAAAGATAAAGTCCACAAACTAAGGGGGGAGGGTAGGGGGGCGATCTTCTTTTGAAATTAGTGAGATCAAATGTATTGCATATATGTCTCGGTGAGTCATAAGAACTCTGTAATGAAAACTCACGTGAACTCCCTTCATCGGAAAGGATGTCATGTTTTGTATGTAATACCTCATGGACACGATATATGCTGATTAGAGGTCTCGGTTTGGTATGTTGGTTCTCACAACGTTTCTGTTCCAGAGTGTGACACAGCAGTTAAAGTTGGAAACTGTTGAGGTGCCATGTTTTTACAGTGTGGCAGACAGCCTGAGAAGCTACTGGTCACAAAGACCTTGTCGAAGTGTTGATTGCCGAACTCACAACAGAAGTGAAGAAAATCTGTTCTGCATCTTCTTCAATTAAGAACACCTGCCAGGTCTGTCCTCAGGTGTCCGTCAGGTGTCCGTGCAGCCAGGGACAGACAATCAACACCAAACGAAAAACTTGAAACTAATTGGATGTATACCATGAAATGCACTGTGTCTGGTCTGTAGATAACTGTATGCTAAGCGGGAAAAAGGGGAAAATGCTTCCCTTGAATTTTGGACTGAAATAATAAGCTGCTGTGTCAAATGGGGTGAGAGTGGACAGAAACGTACACGATTACACAAGGGGGATAAAATGAGAGCGGGAGAATAGATGGAGAGGAAAAACGGTTGTCCTGTTGAGCGTAACAGTCACAAAAATCATGAGAAAACACGAATCGTATAACTCTGAAAGCAGAAATTCCGTGAACAGCATCAACCGATCAAAGGGTATTTTCTATGAAAAGATTTCTTTTCTTACCTCTTGTTGTTAAAGGCAACGTTCACCTTGCTTATATCGAAGATTGAAATATTCATACACGGAAAGAAGCTCAGTTACTGACTGGGTTGTTTAAACTTTCTATACTTCCTCTCCCCCTTATTTACATACAACAACATGCGGCAGACCACACGATTCACCGAGTACTCGACACTTTCTTGAGAATGGTCGTCGCTTGGAGTAGACAGTGTATTTTGTGGCAGACTCCACTTAGGACCCCTTTAGCAGCAGTTGTCAGAATTCCTTTCGCAAGCTTATCTGCTATGAACATGTATCATACCGTAGCTCTCTGTTCCTGACTTGTCTAATAGGAACGGTGGAGAGTAGAAGACACAAAGGGGGGGGGGGGGGGGGCAGAAATGACTTGGAATGAAAACATAAACAATGCCTGGCCACGACCTCTCTATCCTGTCGACTATGGCTATGGACGAATCCCATGAAGGTCACTGATGACCCATATGCCCACTGTTACGCCACTATCATGCAAGGTGCGGCCGTGGATTGAGAGAAAATACTAGTTGGTAGAACCGCGCAACTACTAGGCTTTGAACATAAAGCCTCTGGTTAAAGCAGAAACACAATATGAGTGATCAACAAATAAAAGAATGCATTAGACATTCTGAACCGATGTCCCATATTCATTCATTTGCTTTGTAGTGTTTCCATACTTTCAAATTTATGCATGCTCACATCGAATGTTATTTAAGTGAAAGGACGTCTCGAGTGAAATGTACACAACAAAAATCACTTTGTGCCACGTGAAACGTGGCCCGTCAAATTAATCAGACAAAATTAGATATTGCACACAAGTTTACTAAGCTCTGTTTGCATCTATTTCTACGGACCTGTTGTCATTCTGTTGACAAACCGACTTTTGGTTGTATATTCAACGATCATATTTCATTATGCTAAAGGGCTTTGTACACGTCCATAAGTAATAATACACATTAACTGTCTTATTCCTGTTTACTCGTGCTACTACACTAAAGGGCTGTGAACACAGCCATTAACAGTGATTTACACTAAACGTCATGCGTACAATATAGCTCGCAGAAACACACATCAAAAGAAAATAAGTCTGAAGGAAATCAGGTGTGGCGAAAACGCATCAGGACAAACTCCCTACAAACAGTAACCGTCGCATCAGCAGCTATGGTGCAGTAGTGCTGAGAGATCGTTGGTTCGAGTCCTCTATCAGTGGCACATAGGGTGGAATTTTTTTTAACCCTTAACGGCTCCGACCCAGCCTTTTTGCGTGTGCTATGGGTTGAAATGGGAAGATTAGAACCTGAAAGTCGATTGTTATCCACTTGAAGGATGTGTCTTTGACACTTTGCTCAAATTACTTGACCGAGATTTCAGGTGTCTGTATATGCTCAGCCTGATTGACGCCGGAACAAATTACGAAAGGAAGCGTTGGGTACAGCCGAACGCGGAGTCTGGTACCGGAATAAAACTCCAGCGCATGATCTTTATCATCCTCACTGATCGTCACAACAATATCTAAATTCTGTACTCTGTCACGCTCTGCTGAAGTGACCTTGGCTTCGACTTTCTTCTCACGTCCAAGCCGGTGGTGACTTTGAGTCAAAGAATTCGTGTCGGAACGTTCATGGGGACAGTTGTTGAATGGATGTGGTGGACGCATTTGGAGGGATCGCCGCAGACACAACTGACCCTCACAGAAGTGACCCAGCAGCAATGCAGCCGCTCCTCTGGTGGGTCGTTTCATGACGACCTGACGTCTACTGCTCCCTGAAGACTACCAGTGTTGGGGCTGTTACATGATGAAATTGGGTGTGGCCATGCGTCGGAGAGCCAAAAAAGAGCGGCGTAGGAGTAATGTCATTTACAAAGCATGAAATTAGACAGAAAAATAAATGCCTACCTGGATGGTGGATTCGCCCACATACAGTTTCCCCATCCGCAGGACATCGCCAGGGTACAGCAAGCGAGGCTGGGCCCGGCTGTTAGCCCCTGCGTTGCTGGAGGGCATCTGAACGGCCTTCACAGGTTCGTTTCCACCAATCAGAAAGCTCTCGCACTTGGACAGCCCCAGCTGCGCCACCTGACGGAAGTAGGGCACGACCTTTTCCGGTTTGACTTCGTTTGGTGGTCCCAAGACAGCAAACCAGCCTGAAAGAAGACAAGGAGGAAGTGTTCACACAAACAATCAACAAAATGGTAAATGGGGGTGGGGGTTTTAAGTTACGGTGGTGACCATGTTTTGCAAAATAAGGCGGGATGAAGGGGGGGGGGGGGTGTTTATGAAACAGGATAAAAGACGAAAACACAATAATTTAAAGCTAAATCAAAATACAATCCACCAATCTCCACATGTGTATAAATCCCAACCTTGAGTTTAAACTCCCTTCCTTCTCCTTTGATGCTAACACATACACGCGCGCACACATACACATACACATATCTATCAACACGCACACATACACATATCTATCAACACGCACGCATACACATTCACATATCTATCAACACGCACACATACACATATCTATCAACACGCACACATACACATATCTATCAACACGCACACATACACATATCTATCAACACGCACACATACACATTCACATATCTATCAACACGCACACATACACATTCACATATCTATCAACACGCACACATTCACATATCTATCAACAGGCACACATACACATTCACATATCTATCAACACGCACACATACACATTCACATATCTATCAACACGCACACATACACATATCTATCAACACGCACACATACACATTCACATATTTATCAACACGCACACATACACATTCACATATCTATCAACACGCACACATACACATATCTATCAACACGCACACATACACATTCACATATCTATCAACACGCACACATACACATATCTATCAACACGCACACATACACATATCTATCAACACGCACACATACACATTCACATATCTATCAACACGCACACATACACATATCTATCAACACGCACACATACACATTCACATATCTATCAACACGCACACATACATTCACATATCTATCAACACGCACACATACATTCACATATCTATCAACACGCACACATACACATATCTATCAACACGCACACATACACATATCTATCAACACGCACACATACACATATCTATCAACACGCACACATACACATATCTATCAACACGCACACATACACATATCTATCAACACGCACACATACACATTCACATATCTATCAACACGCACACATACACATATCTATCAACACGCACACATACACATATCTATCAACACGCACACATACACATTCACATATCTATCAACACGCACACATACACATTCACATATCTATCAACACGCACACATACACATATCTATCAACAGGCACACATACACATATCTATCAACACGAACACATACACATTCACATATCTATCAACACGCACACATACACATATCTATCAACACGCACACATACACATATCTATCAACACGCACACATACACATATCTATCAACAGGCACACATACACATATCTATCAACACGAACACATACACATTCACATATCTATCAACACGCACACATACACATATCTATAAACACGCACACATACACATATCTATCAACACGCACACATACACACATCTATAAACACGCACACAAACACATTCACAGATCTATAAACACGCACACATACACATATCTATCAACACGCACACATACACATATCTGTCAACACGCACACATACACATTCACATATCTGTCAACACGCACACATACACATATCTATCAACACGCACACATACACATTCACATATCTATCAACACGCACACATACACATATCTATCAACACGCACACATACACATTCACATATCTATCAACACGCACACATACACATTCACATATCGATCAACACGCACACATACACATTCACATATCTATCAACACGCACACATTCACATATCTATAAACACACACATAAGTCAAACACCAGAGATGAAATGATTCCCTTTTAATTCACACCCAATGCTCAGACACGACGAAGTATTACGCATGGACACAAAGTACACATTTCAGTAACACAAGGACGGACAGTGTGTGGAAATGTAGTATCAAAAAAACATGGTTCGTTGGTTTTTGAAAGTAAAAAGGACTGGACGGATGGCGAGTAGGGAGACAAACTTTGTTCCAGATAATATAATGTAATGTAAAAGGATATTTATAGAGCGCTTTACCTCGCGAGAGCCCAAAGCGCATATTACAGAAAAACATGATAAAATTATAATTCTAATTCAAAGCGCGCGACACACACACACACACACACACACACACACACACACACCACACACACACACACACACACACGCGCGCGCGCGCGCGCACACACACCACACAGACAGACAGACAGACAGACACACCGCCAAAAAAAACTCACACACGCAGACAGACACACGAGCGCGTTCAACATCAGCAAACACGCGCACAGTGGTAAGTGGATATCATTAATCAGTCCGAGGGAAAAGATGTGTCTTTAGGGAGGTTTTAAAAGTCTCTAAAGAGTCCGTGTTACGCAGAGAAGAAGGGAGACTATTCCACAGAGCAGGTGCCTGGTAAGAGAAAGATCGTTGGCCTGAAGTTTTCAGGCGAGCGGAGGGAAGCCGAAGCAGACGAGAATCGGTGGGCATCCGAAGATATAACGGGTAGAGTACGGGAAAAAACTCACTGTCCCTTCTGTTTTGTCCTACATGATGGAATGGATAAAATACAGGTATTTACTAGGTAGCAATGGAAACCACAAGGTCTGTTGATTCAAAACGTCTCATACAGACAGTGTGGGGCAAAATCTGTAATCACATTGTATCAGACGAAGGCTGATTCACGTCCTATTTCTCCGAGAGATCAGAAGCCTATGGAATTAAATCAGAAGAGGAGTGATGCGAATTTTCTTTGGGGCGTTGAAAATCAACCTATCTGCACAAATTATGAAATATTTCCCAATTTCCTTATCTGGGAGGCCAGCCAGGAATCTATTTGAGTAATCAAAAAGAGATAGAATAAGAAAGATTACCAGTGTCTTTGTGCTTAGCAATGTAATAATAATAATAATGTATGGATTTTATATAGCGCAATTCTTGGGATCAACTCATTGCGCTCAGCACACACTCAAACACTCGCACTAACATGTGTTCACACACACACACACACACACACACACACACACACACACACACCACACACACACACACACCTACCGACACAGGCGCACTTATCAAGTTCATCGGTTCAAGCGTAAACAATACAGTTATGCATGCAGTACATAAAAAGTCAGGTCATAATAATAGACACAGCATTCAGATATTATGGTTGAAGAAGGCTTTCCTAAAGAAGTATGTTTTTAACTCTGACTTGAATTTAGATAATGTAGGCAGGTCACGTAAGCTGTCAGGAAGAGAATTCCAAAGAGTGGGCGCACTAAAGCTAAATGCTCTCTCACCGACTGTCTTTAACGAGCGCCTAGGAATTTTCAGAAGTTTTTGAGATGAGCGAAGAGACCGAGAAGTTTGATAGGTGGATAGAGAAGCAGAAAGATACTGTGGGAGTGTCCCATCAAAGAAACGATAGGCAAAAACTGCGATTTTGAACTGCCATCGATATTTGATGGGAAGCCAGTGGAGTTCACGTAACAAAGATGTAATATGCTCATTTTTACGCTTTTTGAGAACAAGCCGAGCTGAACTGTTTTGCACCCTTTGTAATCGTGCAAGCTGTTCTGAAGGAAGTCCTGCTAACACAGAGTTACAGTAGTCTAGTCGGGACATTACCATGGCGGTGATGAGTGATTGTTGCCTGTGTGGAGAGGTAAGACCGGATAGAAGCAATACGTCGCAATTCCAGGAAGCATGCACGACAAACATTAGATATTTGGTTCTGCATAGAGAGCGTTTGATCAATGCTAACACCTAAATATTTCACTGACTCTTTGAAAGGTAAAACAACACCATCAATTTCTGCCGACTCAGCTTTAACCATCTGAGATAAAGATGAGTTTGTTCAATTCTGCAGAGTTTGAGACATGTGCATCGACAAAGTTTCTAAACTTTTTGCCTTCATACGAATCATAGACTGACTGGAGTTATATCTATCACAAGTGAATAGGAAAAAGAAATGTGTGTGTGTGTGTGTGTGTGTGTGTGTGTGTGTAGGAAGGAATTCTGTTTTACGTCTCGTCACACATATAGGTGATTGCAGACGTCTAAATAACATAGTGTTTACAATTTCAGACTATTATCATAAAAGGAGAGAAGAGGACGATGTGGTTACATAGAACAAAAATAAAGGATAGATGAATTATAGGACAGTAACTATGAAAAATTAGAGAAAAATAACTAAAGTAATCTAACTTACGATTATGATTATAAAATGTTCCTTAATGGACTTTGCAAAAGGTTACTCGTTAATTTAACAAGAGAAACAACTGGCAACGAATCTAAAAAGTCAAACACATTAACGTGCCCAGTGTCAGCACTTGGTATAACACCATTCAAAAAGGGTTTCGTTAGTTCACAATCAAAAATCACATGTTGAACTGAAAGATCTCCACGACATACACACTTAACAGTCTGGCAATACTTGGTTCGTAGGGAATTACATACAAGTCTAAAAGTCAGGCTTGAAACCGGTCGGCTAATCGACACAAAGTTTGACAGAGTTTGCTGACGAGGTTTTGATGAGGAACTGTATTGACTCAAGAAATCCCTCTCGATTATATGACTAATTTCCTTGTATGACAAAGGACAATCAACCTTAATACTACCTAATATATTCTTTGCTCCCCTTTTTGCTGCTCTATCTGCTTGATCGTTAAATACGAAGGAGGTGTGCGATGGAACCCAAGAAAATACGACATTAGTACCTTTCATGTAAAGACGGTGCAACATGTACTTAATCTCAAATAATAATTCCTTTCTCTGTGTATTTTCGAAACAATGCAAACTTTTTAATACTGACTGTGAATCAACACAAAACAGGATATTAAATATTGAGACTGGCAAGGAAATTAAATAATTTAATGCCATCAGGACAGCAACTAGTTCAGCTGTAAATATGGAATGACCCTTTCCTAAATAATACGATTTTTCAGCTTTGAAATCTGGAATTACAAAGCCAGATCCCGCACTACCATCATCAAGAACTGAGCCGTCAGTGTATACTTTTAAATAGTTAGTAAACTTTTCTTCCATGTCAATTTTGACAGATGCTGCTAACACATGCGGCGAAATCGCTTTATTTAGATCAGAAGAAAAAATGTTAACTGTTACTTCCGTTAGTTCCCAAGGGGGTACCGGCGGAACCAGTACGCGAGGCGCTACCTCGTGTGGGTCAATCTTTGATGAATTAAAAACGTCTGAAACATATGAACGAAGCGTCTCTAAATTTGAATTTTTCTGTGCATTTTTCGAAAAATCAATGTCGGATCGTGTATTTAACTCTTCAAGGTCGTCCACAGCAATCCGTCTCACTACATATTTTACAGAACTTATTTTCCTTTCTTCATCAAGTGGCAAAAGGCCTGCTATCTTATAAGCTTCAGAGGACTTAGTGTGCACAGGTACACCCAGGGCCAACTTTACAGCTTTACTGTCAATTCTTTGAAGTTTCTTTAAATGCGATCGCGGAGCAGAAAAGAATACTTCCTGTCCGTAAGTCAATCTTGATCGTACAAGACTGGTTGCTAAATGTAGCAAAACTTTGGGATCCTGTCCCCATGGAGAGTGACTGACAATTTTTAGAAAATTCAAACTTTTAACTGCTTTAGTAACAATTGAGTCAATATGTTTTTTCCAGTTTAGTTTTGGTGTAAGTAGGACACCTAAAAATTTTACTTCAAGTTTATAAAAAATTTCCCGTCCTCCCAGAAAGAATATAGGCAGGTTACTTGGGTTATATCCATTGTTAAAGAGAACCAAATGTGTCTTTTCAACAGAGAATTGAAAGCCATTCAAATGCATATAACTATTTAATTTATCCAGCTCGTTCTGAAAGAGCTTCTGAATATAATTTATGTGACGTAAATTTGTTCTTTTCTTTAAAGATACATTAATCCATATTGCAATGTCATCAGCATATTGAGCTACCTTAGTATATGATGAAAAACATTTATATAAGTCATATAGCATTACGTTGAATAACAATGGGGAGATTATAGAACCTTGTGGAATTCCCATATTTATAGAATTTGAGGATGATAAAGTCACACCAACTTTGGTCATTATGTGTCTCCCACTTAAAAAGGATTTCACATAATTGTAGACGTGACCAGAAAGACCAATTTGTTTTAATTTATACAATAATCGGCTGTGCCACACTCTATCGTAAGCTTTAGTAAGATCAAAGAAGGAAGCAAGGACACTTTTACGTTTAGAAACTGTTTCTTAATTTGAGTAGTTAGTCGTGTCAGGTGATCAATTGTACTTCGTCCTTTTCTAAATCCAGCTTGATGTGAAGAAAATACATCATTTTTATCACAATAATAGGCCATTCTGAAATTTACTATTTTTTCCATGACTTTTCCAGTATGAGACGTGACTGAAATGGGTCTATAGCTAGACGTCTCAGACCGAGGCTTGCCCTGCTTTAGAATAGGAGTCACAATAGACGTCTTCCATATATTGGGAATTTGTCCACATTCCCAACATTTGTTAAATAATTTATGTAAAATGACTATCCAGTTCTCTGGTAAATGGTTTAACATAGTGTAAGAAATCCCATCTAAACCAACCGAAACCTTTTTATTTCCCAACAGACGGATAGCATTCCTGACTTCCTGTAAAGATATTGATACATTTATAGTACTATTGTTGTTTGGTACAGGATCTCTATAGTTATCAGTATTTTTTTCTTTCAATCTAAACGACTTTTGCTCATTAGGCAAACATTCCATACAACATGTTTTAACGTACATAGATGCAAATTCCTCAGCCTTTTCTTTGGGAGATAGAAATTCTTTACTTGTTGTTTTGATTGGGTAATCTTGGAGTTTAATGCCCGATTTCATTTCTTTCACCTTATCCCACACCTTTTTCAAGTCTTTACAGTCAGATACTTCATTTAGACAGAACTGTGACCAGTATTGTCTTTTTGCTTGCGCTGTAACTCTGTTTGCTTTTATTTTTGTACTGCACATTTCTTTATGAGCTGCATCTTTTATCTCTTGCACAGGAACTTTTCTAACTTTTAGCCAATTAAGATAAGCTAATGTTTTTGCTTTAACAGCCTCCTCGCAAGCCTGATTCCACCAGACATTCCCTGAGGATGTTTCACACCTTTTTGATCCTTTTTTTGGAATAGCTAAAGCAGCAGCCTCAAGAACTGCTTTCTGAAAGTTATCAAAAAAGATGTTAACATCCTCACAAATAACTTCATTCTCAGTCTTCTCAGTGAGGTAATTTTGAAAAGTTTCCCAATCTGCCTTTATGTAATTAAATTTGGGTATAACATCTTCACCACTAACTTCAGATCCAACGGATTCTTTAAAAGATAAAAGTATTGGCACATGGTCACTACCTAGTGGGTCATTGGCTGTATCCCACTTTGCTGTTAATGCTAAAGCAGGTGAAACAAAGGTAAGATCAAGCGCCGATGCTCTATGATGAGATATGTCTGGGATGCGCGTAGTTCTCCCGTCGTTAAGCAAAACTAAAGATGAATCTACAACAGTTTCCAGAAAGTCAGGGTGAGATACTATTTGACAACCTTTATCCCAGAAAGGAGCATGAGAATTGAAATCGCCACCAACGATCCACTTTTCTTTAGAACAGTTTAGAGAACGTAACCAATTAGTATTTTGCCCATCAGGGCCCTTAGGGTAATAAACTGATGCAAAATGTAAAATTTGATTGTTTGAAACTTTCAATTTTATAAAGGATGCCGACACATTAACCGTATCTTTTGTAAAAGAAAGAGGACTAACGTATGTGTAATCTAAACCACATTGTACATAGATAGCTGTACTAACTTTATCAGAATCTTTGCATATATGATAAACCGGGGGATAGTAATAACCTTGTAACTTTGGCAACTTCTGTTGAGTGACATTTAGGGACTGAAGGAGAAGTACATGATGAAATTTACTAGAAAGATGCCTACACAAATTATCAATATTAGTTGACAAGGAACGTGCGTTCCATTGTAGAACCGACAAATTATCACATGTGTTGTTCTTTTTCTTCCTGGTCATATGTTAACCTAATTTAATGGTGGATAAGTATCATATAGGTGACGCAGTACAATAACCAGATCAAAACTGCGAAAAGCAGACGTTACCCAGAGAACTGGGGAGGGGGGGGGGGGGGGGGGAGGGGGGTGATGCTTTGGAGATTTTTTTTTTTTCCACGGGGCTGATCATGGATACTTAATTGACTATCATGAACTCTTGTATGTTGATTTGGGGATAACAGGCTATCACAATGACCTCCTACTGAAAACTGCTTCACACAATATGATGATGGAGCCCGATGCTGAACAAAAAAAGACGCCCGAGCGGAAAATGGCAGATGGTTGCGCTGTTTAACATCCGTAGGCGTCAGCAGAGAAGATGATTGTTGGACATTTTGTTGACTAGCCCTCTGCCAGGAAGATGACTGCTGGTCGCCATGTTGACCGACTGATGACTTCAGGGAAGATGAATGCTGGTCGCCATGTTGACCAGCGGATGACTTCTTGGAGGAAGATGACTGCAGGTCGCCATGTTGAACAGCAGATGACTTCTTGAAGGGAGATGAGTGCTGGTCGCCATGTTGACCAGCAGATGACTTCTTGGAGGGAGATGACTGCTGGTCGCCTTGATGACCAGCGGATGACTTCTTACAGGGAATTGACTGCTGGTCGGAATGTTGACCAGCAGTTGACTTCATGGAGGGAGATGACTGTTGGTCGCCATGTTGACCAACTGATGACTTCATAGAGGGAGATGACTGCTGGTCGCTATGTTGATCAGCTGATGGTTCTTCAGGGGACAGTGATATGGAATTTTCATAACAGCCTTCCGTTTGAGTTGAAACGGAAAAGAACTTTACAGCAGTTTGTGTAGATTTGCAATCAATACTACAAGCATTCCTTACAACGTCCGCATAAGATTTCTGATTAACGGACTCTTTCTGTTTCAGCTTCAGCTTTGCTTGACGAATAGCCTCTTGAAACGAAATATAGTTCTTTGATTTCAAAACATTCACTTCTTTGGCCATCTTTTTAGCAGGACATCCATGAAAAGCTGATGAATGGTCTCCTTTGCAGTTAACACAGAATCTGTCCAAGGTACAGTTCTCTCGGGGGTGTGATGACTGACCACATCTGCTGCATATTTGTACTTTACTTAGACAGTGTTTCTTGGTGTGATGCAAACGCTGACAACACGTACACCTTTTTACTGGCGCACAATATGGGTGTATCTTCAACACAACATTGTCAATACTAAGTTTTTCTGGAAGTGCTTGAAGTTTGAAAGTAATTATTGTCACTTTTTTCCCGTTTTTAAGAACCGATTTTCGGACCCCGCTCACAATACTTGGAACAGAAGACAGAAAACTCTCATCCAGGTCCTTGAAAACAATACCAACTGTTTTTACTTGGGGCTTAGTAGTTTCAACAGCTATACCAGCAATACTTTGTGTCTGCATCAGCTTCTTACTTTGTCTCTCATTTTTGCACTGAACATAAAAACTATCATCTCTTAACTTTTTGACAGACACAAATTCACCAAATTCACAGTGTGTGTGTGTGTGTATGTGTATGTGTAAAGATTAATCTGTTAAGTGACACAATCCCTTCTACACAAAGAAACACACTCACAGACGCAGACGCATAGACACATGTGCCCGCAAGTGCACACACACACACACACACACACACACACACACACACACACACACACACACACAACACATATATCCTACCACTTCCTCACCATCACTTTTTTTCCTGTCCAAAATTACTTTGAGTGAAAAGATATTAACCCGAAGGTGGACAGACAGACGGACGGATAGACGGACGGACGGACGGACGGACGGACGGACGGACAGACAGACAGACAGACAGACAGACAGACAGACAGACAGACAGACAACAACCTAACCCATCCAAACCAAACGAATATCAACGACAGAGTATTTTCCAAGAGAGAGATGCATTCGAATATTTGACGTCCCAGAGAATTTCTGTCCTCTTTGAACGAGACTTTAAATATGGTGGTTTAGTGCTTGTCCTTCGGATGCCCAGCCATGAGTATTCAGCATTTTGGTGCACAGCAGGCCAACCCATATAAAGGACAAAATAAACTGTGTAGAGTGTTAAACAAAATCATTAGAATAAGGAACATTAAGACTGGAGAGAGAGAAGTATTGGAAAAAAAAAGGAAGAAGCTTCAGGTGGCATGACGAAAGATCGTCTGGGGAAGACCAAGATACAAATTACAGACAGCGAGTCCTGTTGAGACAAAACGGAAACGCATTGCAGCGCGACACAATACAGTATTATATGACAGAAATAGCTGTTTCAGTGCAGTTACAATTACACTGGCCACGCAGGGTGTCCCCACGCTAAAAGGAAGAACCCTGTCATGGGAAAAATCCAACAACAATCAAACAAGATATAACTATTTACAACAATTCATATTACACAATGGCTAACCTGCTGATATCCCTAAGCACACTCCACTACAACAAAACACAGCACAGTACAATAAGGTGCATGGTCCATTCGTGCTTAGAACATCAGATCGCCGTCGCATAAACCCTTTGTTCTGTCTTGTGAGAGACGTACAACCGTTTTTGCTCTTCGGGATATGCGCCCGAAAAAATGTCAAGTTCATGCGGGAGGGAGTATATGCATGATCTCACCTGACTGCGCAGAGTTGTGCACAGGCTGGAGATTAAGGAAGAATGCGGAAGGGACCAGCCGCCGTGGCGAAGTGGTTAGCGTCGCGGACTCCCGGCTGGGAGGTCGTAGGTTCGAATCCCATCAGAGTCATGTGGGTTTTTCTGCCCCGACCGGCTCCTACCCAGAGTTGAGTTTGCTGCGGACTCAGTTGGGAAGACTGGGACCACACAGTCGAGTTTCATCCACTTAATGGACGCGTTTCTGAGAGTGTTGCTCAAATTTCCTGACCAACACTGCAGGTGCCTGTATCTCTCGGGCCTGGTTGACGCCAGGATATATTATGAAAGGAAGCGTAGAGTACAGCCCTGTCATGTAGTCTCAGACCGAAATGGAAATCCGTAGCATCATCTTAATCATCCTCATTCTCATCGGTCAGCATCAAAAAATGTCTCAAATTCTGTGGCCCTTCACGCCCTGCTCTCATGGTGACCTCAGTTTTGATGTCCTGTCCACGTCTGTGGCCTTGGTTTGGTTCCGTCGGGGTCACCGGTATCGGCGAGTCCATGGGGGCTGTCGTTGGACGGACGTGGTGGCGCCCTCCGGAGGGAGAGCTCACTCACGCCGGCTCCGCGACTAAGCAATTATTGTCGTCAGTAGGGGGCTTAGTAGGTGGTGTCCTGCGTATGTTAGATCAGAACAGGCGCCACTGAACACCACCGAAGTGACTCGGCAGCAGTGCAGTGTCTCCTCCGGTGGGTTGCCTCTTGACGACTTGACATTGACTGCTCCCTGTGGATTGCCGGTGTCGGGGCTGGGGCGGGGCCGACCGGGCTGTGGCTGTGAACGGGGTTTCGGAATGAGCGGCGTGGGTGCACTGCCTCTGAGGTGACGCAGAGGTTGGGACAGAAAAAAAAAAAAAAAAAAAAAAAAAAAGAAAAGAATGCGGAAGGGGTGGAGATGGAGAGGAGACGGGCCTTGCTGGGAAAGGTGGGAAAGGGACAAGAGTGGGGCTGGGGTGAGAGGACAATGGTAGGCGTTACCTGTGTTGGCGCTGAACCCAACCTCCTGAAGACATTATAGAAGTCAACGAAGTAATCAACAGCAAGCAAACAAACAAAACGAAACCCATCACGTAACGATAGCAGAACAGGCAAATTCTAGCCACGCTTCGTCCGATGAAATGTCACGATATTTTCACAACACTCCACAGCCCTTCCTAACCCCCTGAGGGTGAACAGGGGAAAAACGTTTTGTCATTCATCTGTCATGACATCTCTCGGTAGAACGTGCATTTTAGGCAGGTCTCTCAATTCGTCACAGCCACCCCCTGCGTCAGATCGGGCAGACGTCACCACGACCATTTCTGAGCGAAGCGCTACGCAAATGCAAGTCACGTTTTTCGTGCCCCATAATCGAAAAATCTGCCTTTCCCACATTCTTCTGCTCTTGATCTGAGATACACATCAATCAACAAACACTTTATACGATAATCGCCGTTGAAAATTGCCCAAACTATTCCATACACATAGAAAACCCCAACGAGCAAGGAAATTGAGAATCTGAAACACGCAGCATGACTCCAGCCATTACGATCTTATCAAGCCCCAAGCTTTCTGGAATATAAGATAAAGTTTATTTGTGAATATGCTGACGCTAGAGATAAGTCGTCTTCTGAAAGAAGTCACCGTAAGGGATATTTAAAAACTCAAAAATAAAAATAAAAGTGGTAAACACACACACACACACATACACACACACGCACACACACATACACACACACGCATACACACACACGCACACGCATACACACACGCAACTCTTTTCTTCCATGAATCACACAGATTTCTCAAGGAAGGTTCTTTTTTTGTATCTACAAACTCAAGGAAAGTTTTTGGTCCTGGAAAATAGGATGGTGGTCGGCAGAAAGGTTACATTTCATGTACGGACATACACGAAAACCGAGCGTCATACGTACAAACACAGGAAGGATATACTTGACTACCTCTGTTTTCCCCAATTACTTAGAGCTGTGGTAAAAAGCCGGAATGGGAACTTCACATGAAGAAAAAAAACAACAACACCAACACACAACAAAACAAAATAAACAAACAAAAAAAAACCCCACAAGCAAACGGCAGGCAAAGGAATTCAGTTTCATGCAAGTTGTCTCATTTTCTGAAAACTTATAATTCTTCAACAACAAATCACCCCTCTCTGCCTCATATTTTAAAACCAACAGACCGCCCCCCCCCCACCTTCCCCCAACCCTCTTTCCATCTCTCTCATGGAAACAGCAACTGACCTTTATAATCTTCGGGGATGAGAAGACAGTCGCCGACGTCCTTGAGCCTGGTCTCATTCTCGTGCTGCACGTGCACGACGTTGGAAGCCACCACCTTGCGCACCCTGCGCCGTGTGTGTAGCATCAGCGGCTGAGAGAAGTCGAAGTTGATGTGCTCCATGGGAGGGAGACAACTCCTGTCGCACATGACCACCACAGGGAGAGGAATGGTCCTCAAGATGGCACCCAGGCATTGGGGTTCCTCTTCCCATTCTAATGGCGGAGGGGGAAAGGCCGGGGAGGTCATGGGGTCTGACGCAGCAGACTCCTGCTCCCCGCTGCTTTTCCGCGCGCTCTTTTTCATGTTTGTATCATACGATGCTTTTGTGTGTATGTGTGTGTTGTGTGTTTTGATGACCGACAGAATTTATGAAGAAATCAGACTCATTTCTTTAATTTAAAAGTGAAATTTCTTTTTTGGTCAAGAGGGACTGTCTTAAGTTGAAATGGAGTGCACTTCATTCTCCTAGTTGATGAACTGTATGGTTTCCTTTAAACTCACCACACTGCTATGCAAACAGAAACACAAAACGGTTCTGTCGTTTACTTCGGTCATAACAGATCCGGTGTATATTGCAACGCGGGTTCATTCTTGTAAAGAAGAGATCCGGAGTTCCGGACCTCCTCCTCCAGATCCTGTGGAATTAAACAAACGTAGTCATCATCAACACCTGCAGTCTTTGGCTCATTTTACTTCACTTATTTATGAGGACAGTTGAGCTGCCCAAGCAAGATATTCCTCTCAAGGACTGATGGCAAAACAAAAACAAAAACAAACGCACAGTGTGGATATTTGTTACACTGTGTTTAAACCAATCGGGGGTGGGGGTGGGGGTGGGGGTGGGGGGATGCTTAGGGGAGGTGTTTGGATGGAATATACAAAAAATAAAATAACAGAATCCCATAAAACTGCTTCTTGTGATCGAATATTCCGTTAGCTTTGGCTTGTTGTTACACTCTGTATATAAACGTGTTCGTTTCTATAAATGTTTAGGAATGATACGTGTGTACAGCAGCTGGATTAAGCTGCTATTTGATACATGAAACCTAAAAAGAGTTTAGAAACATCATAAATATAATCCTAAAATGTACAGTATAACTACGTGTTTTAAGTCTTGAGGGACTTGGCAAATTTGACACATCGGATCTTCGGGGTGGAATCGACGTGCAGTAGATGTCAGCCTGTTGAAGATGTTATGGTGTTGGTAGATTAACGGCTCCGTCCTTGGATACTGCGTGACTGGGGTTGTGATGAATGCACAGTGCCACGGAAGACATGGCCAGTTAAGCCAGTCATCTGAAAAAAAAAGTCATCTCTTCATAATTTCTCTTCCCTGTTCAAAGAGAGAGAGAGAGAGAGAGAGAGAGAGAGAGAGAGAGAGAGAGAGAGAGAGAGAGAGAGAGAGAACAAAACGGAAGTATGAGTAGTCTCAGAGTACAGTGCAATTCCATAACATCCTGTACGTCAACCTTTTCGCGAGCGCGCGCGCGCACACTCACACAGACACACACACGCGCGCGCGCACGCACATACTACCACTACCATCACCACCACCAGCATCTCAACCATCAACAACAAAAGAAAATTAAGGGGCTCTCCATGCCCTGCTCTCATGGTGACTTCGATATCAAATGCCTCCTCTGCACGTGCATGCTCACAGAGTAATACATATCAGTGGCTTCAAGGACTACAGGTTCCTAACAGGTGTGCGTCGCAGTCTCTGTGTCTCAACCGTTCACAAAATTGCACGAATCTCGACATAAGCGTCTTTCTCAATACACATGAACAGAAAGGACAGAGACCGTAATCAAAGACGAAGTCGAAACAATCTAG
>CM065719.1:5120577-5135577 GCA_033310375.1 Conus canariensis
GGGCGTCATGAAGACGTTCCGAAGCGCCAAGAGGGTTTAGTGAAACATTGCTGACATACTTTTGTACCACACCAACACAAACAAAAACCGCAGCATGGCGTCACACATCTGAAACAGAAAACCCCTTCGCTGTTCATCAGCAAATTGGAATTCCTCTTTCTTCGTACCGTTGTCGCAGTCGCAGCCGTCGTCATCATCATCATCCTCAATATCATTTTACATTGTTGTTTGCACTTGCGATGAAAGCTCGCGGTCCTAGTGATAAACTAGGTTGCTATTGTTTGTCTTCTGCTGACCATCGGTTCAATGATTTCAAACGTGCTATCTTTGTTGGTGGTCCGGAAGAGGCCGCCCCTCCGAGGGTGGAGGCACACACACACACACACACACACACACACACACACACACACACACACACACACACAGAGAGAGAGAGAGAGAGAGAGAGAGAGAGAGAGAGAGAGAGAGAGAGAGAGAAGTAATCGGCAGTGCTGGCAGGAGGGACAGCGGAAGTATGGTGAGCCGAGGACGTTGATGCCTTCCAGTCTTTCCCCTGGCATAAATGATCCGCTCCCTCGGGTCGCCTCAAAGGCAGTGAAGGGTTTCTTTGTCAAGACTCGTCAGCTGCCTTTGTCCTACCACACGGGACTGAAGGTACAAGACCCTACAACCTCGACACAGACAGAAAGATGGACGGAAGGATAATCACATCTCCATGAAACACGAAGTCAGGCTCCGGCGTGCACTCAACGATTTCATCTTCCTGTTTGCAGGTGGCACATGGACAGAAAAATGCATGCCACGGAATGAGGCGTGACCACAAGCTACTAAACAGGAGATACACTGCTCATATCACCAATGAACAAACGCTCCAAACCATCAAGCAGCACACCGAATCATATGAAGATTCTGCTCATACCATTAGGAGGGAGGAGAGGTGGGGGAGAAGACGGTGCGGGGTGGGGGTGGGGGGTGGGGGTGGAGAAGGTGTGTGTGTAGGGGGGGGGGGAGGGGGGCGCTGGTATGACGACTCAACAAGATCAAACGGCCTTGCAAAAACAATCCTCCTGCGAACTGTTGAGTGAGGGAGGTGGTGGGGAAGACAGAAATAAAAAAAAGAAAGGATGAACAACATTGCTGAACGGACAGCAGGCCTTGGCACACTACAGACAGAATTGGGTGAAAATGGTGAACTATTCTGCAATGCGGGACTCCAGTGACTTGTTACGGAGCTAAGCGAACACACACACACACACACACACACACACACACACACACACACACACATGTAGAAGAGAGAGAGAGAGAGAGAGAGAGAGAGAGAGAGAGAGAGAGAGAGATAGAGACAGATAGACAGACAGAGACTGAGAGAAAGAGAGAGAGAAAGAGAGAGAGAGAGAGAGAGAGAGAGAGAGAGAGAGAGAGAGGAGAGTGAGAGAGGGAGGAGGGAGGGAGAGAGAGAACCATTACTGACGGGTATGATATTCGATTGCCTGTCTCTCCTCACAGCTTGCACACACACACCACACACACACACACACACACACACACACACACACACACACACACACATGTAGAGAGAGAGAGAGAGAGAGAGAGAGAGAGAGAGAGAGAGAGAGAGAGAGAGAGACAGACAGACAGACAGACAGAGAGAGACTGAGAGAAAGAGAGAGAGAGAGAGAGAGAGAGAGAGAGAGGAGGAGGGAGGGAGAGAGAGAACCATTACTGACGGGTATGATATTCGATTGCCTGTCTCTCCTCACAGCTTGCACACACACACACACACACACACACACACACACACACACACACACACACACACACACACACACACACTGACACTGTCCCTCCGCATGGAGGCACCAGTTCAAACCCCGACATGCAGAGTGGCTGAAGAGTGGAGCGGAATTTTCCCCAATATATCTCACACGTGTGCAGACCAGTGACGACTGAATCCTATACCAGTGTATGCACGCGTAGAAGATAGATATGACGTTAAAGATCTTGTGATCCAGGGTCCTAGGGTAATCCTCCAACGGAGGATGGGGTGAGATTGACCATCCGTGCATTTTCTTTAATGCATGCGATCACACACTGAACCTCGGTTTTAAAATCTCAACCGAAGAACTTGGAGGGTGTGGAGTCTGCACAACTGTTGACTACAATGAACCTTGCTGAAAGGGAAGAGAGAGAGAGGAGAGAGAGAGAGAGAGAGAGAGAGAGAGAGAGAGAAAGGGAGAGAGAGAGAGAGTTCTGCGTGTCTTGTGGTGTGTGTGTGTGTGTGTGTGTGTGTGTGTGTGTGTGTGCGTGCGTGTGCGCGCGCGCGCGCGTGCATAAGCCAAAGACAACAGCATTATTAGTAAGGTCAAGTTATGCTGATAATAGTTGCAAAGTGAGACGACTGCAGGCGGAAATCTAAACAAATCTTAAATAAATGTTAGCGAACCGCCAAGAGAAACGTGGACAAACGAGTCACAAAACAAAACACGACGCGTTTCGACCTCTTAGGTCTTCTTCAGGCAAGACACAAACACATAGGACAATGAAAATGAACGAATTTTTCACTTAGCTTAGATCTCTTCAGCGCAAGGTAGGCAGGCGTTCAAACAAACAAACAGGACAATGTACGCCTGCCTACCTTGCGCTGAAGAGATCTAAGCCAAGTGAAAAATTCGTTCATTTTCATTGTCTTATTTGTTTGTGTCTTGCCTGCAGAAGACCTAAGTGGTCGAAACGTGTCGTGTTTTGTCTTGTGACTCGTTTGTCCACGTTTCTCTTGGCGGTTCGCTAACATTTATTTAAGATTTGTTATGCTTATAATAGCCTGACTAACCACGGACTTGATACCAGAGGCTGGAATCAAGCTGAAAACGGAACTATACACAAATTTAAACACCAACACTAATAGAAAACCGTGCTAATAGTTCAAACTGGAAGCCCGTACTAAAACGACAAAAACTCACCCATGAATGAGAGGTACGAAAACGTAACACAAAATACCTCCGAATTAACCCGAATCATCGACAACGTAAGATCTGCGTATATTAATTCGTTTATATTACAAACCCCCTGACTGTGAGCGGGCTATCATTCTATACACTTCATAGCAACCCACAACCACTTAAACCCTATGTTAAAATCATACTGCGTGTAAGAAACAGAGAAGTAGAATGGCCGCTGGCGGCATCAACTGCTCAGATATAGCCTTACATTTCTCTCGAGCTTCACAGACATACACAGCCATGTTGAAAATAATAGGTTGTTTCTGGACGACAATTTGAGATTCACCCCAAACTTACGAATTATTCATGATTAACGAATTAGGCAATCGTGACATTTTGGTTGACGAAGGTCACGCAGGAAAGTACAAAATATAACAATCATCGCCAAGAAAGAAAAAAAAGGGCACATGAATGTCCACGGTGATTGTAAGCCAGTCCCTGAACCATTTCAAACATCTGTGTATAATTGTTTGATACGTTTTGAAGGATGAACAAGAAAGCCACTCCGGCAAATAAATGGATTTATCTGATGACCAAGGCTAGGTACATGAGTAACGTCGGCTTGACACACGTAGATTTTCACCTTAGACCTTAGCTGAGGCGGTCAGAGCTCTCCACTGTGATGACACATGTAGATTTTGACCTTTGACCTTAGCTGAGGCTGTCAGTGCGCTCTACTGTGATGACACATGTAGATTTTGACCTTAGACCTTGGCTGAGGCGGTCAGTGCGCTCCACTGTGATGACACATGTAGATTTTGACCTTAGACCTTAGCTGAGGCGGTCAGTGCGCTCCACTGTGATGACACATGCAGATTTTGACCTTAGACCTTGGCTGAGGCGGTCAGTGCGCTCCACTGTGATGACATATGTAGATGTTGACCTTAGATCTCAGCTAAGGCGGTCAGTGCGCTCCGCTGTTATGACACATGTAGATTTTGACCTTAGACCTCAGCTGAGCAGGTCAGTGCGCTCCACTGTGATGACATATGTAGATGTTTACCTTTGACCTTAGCTGAGGCGGTCAGTGCGCTCCGTTGTGATGACATATGTAGATGTTTACCTTTGACCTTAGCTGAGGCTGTCAGTGCGCTCTACTGTGATGACACATGTAGATTTTGACCTTAGACCTTAGCTGAGGCGGTCAGTGCACTCTACTGTGATGACATGTAGATTTTGACCTTTGACCTTAGCTGAGGCGGTCAGTGCGCTCTACTGTGATGACACATGTAGATTTTGACCTTAGACCTTAGCTGAGGCGGTCAGTGCGCTCTACTGTGATGACACATGTAGATTTTGACCTTTGACCTTAGCTGAGGCGGTCAGTGCGCTCCACTGTGATCAGTCGTCCGCCAGTCTGCTGACGTTCCTCACATTCCTGTGGCCCTGACGTAGGTCTCCCTCCACTGTTCGCCGCCAACTCATCTTGGGTCGCCGTCTCCATCTCTCACCTGTTGGGACCCACCTGGCGGCCCGGCTTGCAGGCCTTGTCGTGGGGGAGGGAGGGGGGGGGGGGGGCTCCATACACGGCCTAGTCGGCGGAGACCGTCGCTTACCGCATGTACCGTTACTACTGCATTTAAGATGGACGTCAAAGTAGACGTCAAGCCTGTCACAAGCTAACAACGAATTGCTTTCTAATGCACAAAAGGTACTGTTTATTGCTCTTTGATCTTGCACGCCTGACGCTTCCTTTTGTTTGCCCCTTTTAAGGGACTGTCCGTATTGGCAGTGTGATCCAAGATTTGTTTTCGAACCAACTGTAACTCTAAAGGGAATTTATGTCGGCTGGATTACTCTTATTTAATAAGCATGTCTTTTAAGTTGTTCGGCTCTCCCAACCATGTGCGGTTAGTCTCCAGTGTGATGGGATCCAACAAAAGCTCCACACTGACAGGACATAAACTGAGAGAAGAATGAAGTGTCGGTTTGAATTCAGCAAGCAATACGTCCGCCAGGTTCGCAAGGACAGGCTGGGAATACAACCCTGCTTCAAGCAGGATTTACTGTCATCCTTGACGGATGTCACACGGTGCAGTGGCGGGAACTATCCTCTGAGAGCTACTCTGATGGATGTCACCCGGTGCAGTGGCAGGAACTATCCTCTGAAAGCTACTCTGATGGATGTCACCCGGTGCAGTGGCGGGAACTATCCTCTGAAAGCTACTCTGATGGATGTCACCCGGTGCAGTGGCGGGAACTATCCTCTGAAAGCTGCTCTGATGGACGTCCACCCGGTGCAGTGGCGGGAACTATCCTCTGAAAGCTACTCTGATGGACGTCACACCGGTGCAGTGGCGGAACTATCCTCTGAAAGCTACTCTGATGGACGTCACCCGGTGCAGTGGCGGGAACTATCCTCTGAAAGCTACTCTGATGGACGTCACCACGGTGCAGTGGCGGGAACTATCCTCTGAAAGCTACTCTGATGGATGTGACACGGTGCAGTGGCGGGAACTATCCTCTGAAAGCTACTCTGATGGATGTGACACGGTGCAGTGGCAGGAACTATCCTCTGAAAGCTACTCTGATGGATGTCACCGGTGCAGTGGCAGGAGCTATCCTCTGAAAGCTACTCTGATGGATGTCACACGGTGCAGTGGCAGGAGCTATCCTCTGAAAGCTACTCTGATGGATGTCACACGGTGCAGTGGCAGGAGCTATCCTCTGAAAGCTACTCTGATGGATGTCACCCGGTGCAGTGGCAGGAACTATCTTCTGAAAGCTACTCTGATGGATGTCACACGGTGCAGTGGCAGGAACATCCTCTGAAAGCTACTTTGATGGATGTCACACGGTGCAGTGGCAGGAACTATCCTCTGAAAGCTACTCTGATGGATGTCACACGGTGCAGTGGCAGGAACTATGATCTGAAAGCTACTCTGATGGATGTCACACGGTGCAGTGCCGGAACTATGATCTGAAAGCTACTCTGATGGATGTCATCCGGTGCAGTGGCGGAACTATCCTCTGAAAGCTACTCTGATGGATGTCACACGGTGCAGTGGCGGGAACTATCCTATGAAAGCTACTCTGATGGATGCCACACGGTGCAGTGGCAGGAACTATCCTCTGAAAGGTGCTCTGATGGATGGCATACGGTGCAGTGGCAGGAACTATCCTCTGAAAGGTGCTCTGATGGATGTGACACGGTGCAGTGGCAGGAGCTATCCTCTGAAAGCTACTCTGATGGATGTCACATGGTGCAGTGACAGGAACTATCCTCTGAAAGCTACTCTGATGGATGTCATACGGTGCAGTGACAGGAACTATCCTCTGAAAGCTACTCTGATGGATGCCACACGGTGCAGTGGCAGGAGCTATCCTCTGAAAGCTACTCTGATGGATGTCACACGGTGCAGTGGCAGGAACTATCCTCTGAAAGCTACTCTGATGGATGTCACCGGTGCAGTGGCAGGAACTATCCTCTGAGCTACTCTGATGATGCCGCAGTGGAACATCCTGAAAGGATTGATGTCACCCGGTGCAGTGGCAGGAACTATCCTCTGAAAGCTACTCTGATGGATGTCACACGGTGCAGTGGCAGGAACTATGATCTGAAAGCTACTCTGATGGATGTCACCCGGTGCAGTGGCAGGAACAAGGAACATGGCCTAAGGTGTGGAAGGGGTAACATGGGCGACATGGAAGGAGAAGGGGAGAGGGTGGCCTCCACCGGCAAAACGACAGGATATGGATCAGACGGGGACACTACAAGGAGAAGGAGAAAAGATTTAAGTTGAGAGAGAGAGAGAGAGAGAGAGAGAGAGAGAGAGAGAGAGAGAGAGAGAGAGAGAGAGAGAGAGAGAGAGAGAAACTCGTGATTTATGTGGATAACAGACAGACACGGATGTCCGCCAGCCCTCGCCATGAGCACGGCCTAACAAAAACAAACAATAACACCATAAGCAAATATTGAAAGCGAAACAACAGAAAACGCTTTCATTCACGTGAATTAAAAGAAAAAGCATTGACGAGATTCTCTCCCTCGGCATGAGGGCAAGCTACGCAAAAACAAACAAACAAGAACAGCATAAACAGAAAATAAAAGCAAAGCAACCTGAGAGAGAGAGAGAGAGAGAGAGAGAGAGAGAGAGAGAGAGAGAGAGAGAGAGAGAGAGAGAGAGATACGTGTACAAAGAACATTCAGCACGTGTATATATACCTACTCTCTCTCTCTCTCTCTCTCTCTCTCTCTCTCTCTCTCTCTCTCTGTGTGTGTGTGTGTGTGTGTGTGTGTGTGTGTGTGTGTGTGTGTACTTTGCAACATCCGCTACGCGTCAGGCAAAACACAGCAAGCTGTAACTGTCTTACGTTTGCTATTCTCTTTAATGACTTGGGGTCTGAAAGACATTATTCACGGCACGCACACGGACGCGTGTCTAATCTCTTCATTTATCACAGGGCTGTGTGCAACAAATGCTTTTATTTTGTTCAAAAATCGTAGCCTCAGCAAATGTGGATTCGTATATACGGTTCGTAACGTGACTGTCTGTTATTTCCCCTTAAGTTCTTTCCTTCTTTTTTTTTCCTTTTTTTCTTTTCTTCTCATCCACATTGAAAGCCGAAAGCAAACAGGGCAAACGATGCTATGGGGTAATGATTCGTAGAATGATGCCAACCTGCTTATTCAGCAACTCGCATCTTAATACCATATCTTCTTTATTACCGGCCACACCACTCAGGTGCGGGTAGACTAGCGTGTAAAACAGCTCATCAATAGCTCTGCAGTGTGAATATTAGCTGTTGGGCATAGCCTGGTTTTAATCAGGTATGCAATCTCCGAATTGCAAATGTTAGGTATTCTTTTTCTTCATCTTCCTGTGTTTTTTTTTCTCAGAAAAAAATTGAACGCTTGAATAACAATTTACAGACAGACAGACAGACAGACAGACACACACACACACACATACACACACAGACCCTCCCCCTATACACACATGCTCGCAAACACACACATACTTTTAAAGACTTGATGGCCAAAATAAATCAGAGGACATACACACAATGACACATACAGACACACACATAAACACGCGCACGTGCGTGCGCGCGCACAGACACAAACACACATATGCAGCACGCATACATGCGCGCGAGCACACGCACACTTTTAAAACGTCAGTATGTTCGTAGAAAAAGGGTATACGTGTGCCCAAACAAACAAATAATAAAAAAGAATGTATAAAAGTTCTGTCAACTGTACAACTAAAGGCTCTCGTTGCTGTGGAAACAAACAAATAATACAAGAGGATGTATAAATGTTCTGTCAAGTGTAAAACTAAAGGCTCTCGTTGCCGTGCAAACAAACAAATCATAAAAGAGGATGTATAAATGTTCTGTCAACTGTACAACTAAAGGCTCTCTCTTTGCTGTGCAAGCTTGCATAAAAAAATGAGGCATGGCGGCAAGATTGATGAATCATATCCGGACAATCAGAGAGAGAGAGAGAGAGAGAGAGAGAGAGAGAGAGAGAGAGAGAGAGAGAGAGAGAGAGAGAGAGAGAGAGAGAGGAGCACACCAATCATAGGGTTCGGAGCAGGAAGAAGAAAAAGTTGTCAGCATGCATGTGTACTTAGCCACATCCGTTAAGCGTCAGACAATAACCGTCAAAACAACGAATGTCTCTCTTTAATTCAGACTGACTGCTGTTCTCTGTCGGGACAGAATGACAGATTCACGGCACGCAAACTAATGCTGCATCTCAAGCTATCACAAGACTTTCGCTAGAAAAGTTTCTATCTTATAAAAACAAAATAAAAAAAGTGGTCTCAAGCGAATTTGGATTTGTATATACGGACTGTAACGTGACCTTGTTTTAGTTTTCTTTTCCTGAGTATTCCTAGCATTTGAAGCAAAAAGCGTAGGGCAAAATCTGACCACAGGCTAAAAATTCGTAGAACGATATTTGAACTTGTCTGTTCAGTAATACGCGTCTTAACTTCATCCTTTGATGACCAACCAGGCCAGGAACGACAGAGAGAGAGTGAGAGAGAGAGAGAGAGAGAGAGAGAGAGAGAGAGAGAGGGAGAGAGAGAAAGAGAGAGAGAGAGAGAGAGAGGGAGAGAGAGAAAGAGAGAGAGAGAATGAATGAATAGTTTAATCAGAAGGCCATTGGCCCATTGTTTATTTCCTAACTATTCCTTCAAGACTGGAGAACGGATTATATCCGCCTGTTTTTTCCTGAGAAAGAGAGAGAGAGAGAGAGAGAGAGAGAGAGAGAGAGAGAGAGAGAGAGAGAGAGAGAATTCTTTTCAGAGTTCACAACCGCTTCTTGAGAGAGAGAGAGAGAGAGAGAGAGAGAGAGAGAGAGAGAGAGAGAGAGAGAGAGAGAGAGAGAGAGAGACAAGACAAGACAAAATTCTTTATTTACGAGGATAATAGATAAGCACTGATGTGCTTTTTTACATCCAGTCCTCGCCCTGAGTAGGGTCAACAATATAAAATAAAAGGTAACAAAGGAAGCATGCAAAAGTGACTAGAACTACAATACAATACGGGGTTAAAATTTAAAGAGAGAGAGAGAGAGAGAGAGAGAGGAGAGAGAGAGAGAGAGAGAGAGAGACGCAGGAGCGAAGGGAGTGCAGGGTAAGTCTGCAGAGAGAGAGAGAGAGAGAGAGAGAGAGAGAGAGAGAGAGAGAGAGAGAGGGTGGGGGAGAAAGAGGCGAGAGTGGGTGCGATAAGAGAGCATGTTTAGAACAATCTGACAATCAAAAAATTCCAAAGAGATACAAGACAATCGATTTTGAAGCACCGGGGAAGGAGGGGGGGGGGGGGGGCGATAGAAATAAAGCACAAATGGAGGTGGGAAATGCATAATGATAGCCCAGTCGCTACGGGTAGGAGGGGATGTCATATGGATAATAAATCAAGTCATTCCAGCAGAACCGTGAGAGAGAGAGAGAGAGAGAGAGAGAGAGAGAGAGAGAGAGAGAGAGAGAGAGAGAGAGAGAGAGAGAGAGAGTCACATAAGAATACAAGCATATCGACAGAATGACAAGAGGGCAGGAGGTAATAGGAAATCACACACACACACACACACACACACACACACACACACACACACACACACACACACACACACACACATGTACTCTTATAAGACATACTTACTAAACAAAATAACATACATGTGCATTTCAAGTACAAAACACTTTCTAAATAGTCAGGTATATATATAAGGCAAAGAGGGTGGTGGTGACTGGTGGTGGATTTATGGCGGAGTATGTAAGTACTGGCACATAAGATGGTTGAAATAATGGTGTTTGAAGGTTGGTATGCATTGGCGTTGTTTGGTTGATTCAGGGAGCGAGTTCCATTGACAGGAACCTGAATATGTTAAACTGGATTTGAATAAGTCAATTCTAGGAACAGGGACACGAAGTTTGGGTAGAGTCCTTGAGGAATTTATTGAGAATCTGTGAACTAATGTTGAGGGTGCCTTCCCAGACACAATCTTGTGCATTATGATCCCTTTGTTGTATTGTAATCTCAGACTTAATGGGAGAACTTGAATCTTTTTATAGTCCGAGTCCAGAAGACTACTGCTTTTTAGGAGGACTAACTTGAGTGCTCGCTTGTGTAGGCTTAACAATGGTTTGAGAGTGTTAGCGCTAGCACAGTCCCATAGTGTAGATCCATAGTCTATGTATGATTGAATATGAGACTGGAAAAAGAGCTTGCGTGAATGCAGGTCGAGGAAGCGTTTGATTTTGGAGAGTTGATAAACTTTCTGTGAAACTTTTTTGCATAGTGAGGTTATGTGAGCTTGCCAACTCATATTGTTATCAATTGTTATTCCTAGCACTTTGAGGCATGTAACCTGTTCAACGGGTTCATTTTTAAGATGTACAGGAGGAAACTTAAGAGTGAGATTTTGTCTTTTTTGCCTAGTTGTGATAAGCATGGATTTAGTTTTTTGAGGGTGAAGCGACATGTGATTTAGTTCAGTCCATTTGACGAGGTCATTCGCACTTTCTTGTAAAGTGTGTGCAAGAACAGTAACAACAGAATGATTTGTATGTATTGTTGTATCATCAGCAAAGAGTTCACAGGTGGATGTGATATGGAGAGGTAAATCATTGATGTAAATTGTGAACAGTAAGGGACCCAGGATACAGCCTTGTGGGACGCCATAGGAAAGTGTTTGAAATGAAGAGAAAGTTGTATTAATTTTTACACATTGTTGCCTATTTGTGAGATATGAGTGAAAAAGCGTAAGTGTTTTTGTGGATAAGCCATACAATTTTAGTTTTCTAAGTAGAAGGTTATGGTCTATCACATCGAATGCTTTTTTGAAATCAATAAATAGGACACCACAATATCTGTTGTTGTTAATGCTATTTAGCCAGTCATCAACCAGGTTGATTAGGGCTGAGTGGCATGAATGGTTGTGTCGAAACCCAGACTGTCTTGGATGAAGCAAGTGGTATGTGTTAAGGTGGTGTATTGTGTGCTTGTTTATGTGTTTTTCCAAAGGTTTGGAAATAGTGGAAATGATTGAGATTGGTCTGTAGTTTGTAGGGTCTGAGCTGACACCTGCTTTGTAGATAGGTATGACTTTCGCTTTTTTGAAACTATCGGGAAAATGATTTTTGTCGATGCATAAATTGAAGACGTATGTTAACGTGTCTGTAATTGCTGGAGCTGATAGTTTGAGGATTTTGCCGTCTAGGCCATCCACCCCGCAGGTACCTGACTGTTTTAGGTGCGTTAGGTAGTGATAAACTTCGAAAACTGTTATTGGTGGAATGTCAAGTTCAGACCTGATGTTTTTATCTTGGCAATATTGTTTCAGTTTTTGTAGGTTGTTTGATCTGGATGAATCTGTCGTGACAATTTTATTGGCAATAGTGCAAAAGTGGGTGTTCACTGTTCGACAGAGATGTCTTTAATTATAGTTGATTTTGAAGAAGATTGATTGTTTGTAAGCTCGTTAATAGCTCTCCATACCAATTTTGGGTTCTGGTTTGAGGATATTAGTTCTCGATAGAGAGAGAGAGAGAGAGAGAGAGAGAGAGAGAGAGGAGAGAGAGAGAGAGAGAGAGAGTGAATGAATGAATGAATGAAGCGTAAATGAATGAATGAATGAATGAATGATGAATGAATGAATGAATGAATGAATGAATGAATGAAAAGTAAAGAAAAGGAATTCCACAAGGCCTCGGTAGATAAACGTTTGTCTCCAGTTGAGAATCATGAATAATTCTGGGATAACGTACATAAACTATCCATTAAGAGGAACCACATTAGTAACAACATTTCTGTTGATGATTGGTTGTATCATTTTAAAGCACAGCTGGAGAAGGAAGTTGGCGAAGGGGATATGGACCCGGTGGGGGAGTGCAGTGACCATTTCAACAGACCAATTTCAAGAGAAGAAATTATGTTAGCACTGAAAAAGATTAAATACAAAAAAGCTGCTGGCCCAGATGGTATAATTGGAGAATTATTAAAAAGTGCACGTGACCATGTCATAGATCTTTTCGTTATGCCTCGTTTCAAAGAGGTATTTTCCCAGAACGTTGGCTGGAAGGAATTGTGCTACCGTTATACAAGAAGGGTGATGTCAATGATCCGAACAACTATAGGGGCATTACTTTATGTGATATCAGTAGTAACATTTATAGTACAGTCACAAATCGTCGTTTACTGGAATGAGTTGAACAAAATAGCATTACTGGAGAACACCAAGCTGGTTTTAAAGAGAGAGAGAGAGAGAGAGAGAGAGAGGGGAGAGAGAGAGAGAGAGAGAGAGAGAGAGAGAGAGAGAGAGAGTACATGCGTTTTTTTCAACGCGTACACACCACAGAAATGGGCAGAGTCTCCCATTTCTCTGGTACACACCCATGTGTGTGCCTATGAGAAAAAAATGGAAGTGACACAGTCCCACGAAGCAGAGTGCCCTGGGGAAATCAACACGTAACCTCACACGAAGTCCCCATGTATCTTTTTCATAAGTATGTTAGTTTTTATGTATCATGCTTGTCAGCAGTCCAAAGTATCTCATGACTGGTAGGCAAGCAACCAATACCACACAGGTCATCTGAGAGGAGGCCAGATCATACAGCACTTCGAGAAGCTTGAAGACCACAGTATATCTGACATCCATTGACAGCAGTAAATTCTACTCCTGACATGCACTGAAAGCTGTAAATTCTACTCCTGACATCCACTGACAGCAGTCAATTCTACTCCTGACATCCATTGACAGCAGTAAATTCTACTCCTGACATGAACTGACAGCTGTAAATTCTACTCCTGACATCCACTGACAGCAGTCAATTCTACTCCTGACATCCACTGACAACAGTCAATTCTACGACTGACATCCACTGACAGCAGTCAATTCTACTCCTGACATCCACTGACAGCAGTCAATTCTACTCCTGACATCCACTGACAGCAGTCAATTCTACTCCTGACATCCACTGACAGCAGTCAATTCTACTCCTGACATCCATTGACAGCAGTCAATTCTACTCCTGACATCCACCGACAGCAGTCAATTCTACTCCTGACATCCACTGACAGCAGTAAATTCTA
This sequence comes from Conus canariensis, assembly GCA_033310375.1. NCBI lineage: Eukaryota > Metazoa > Mollusca > Gastropoda > Neogastropoda > Conidae > Conus > Conus canariensis. Next base: position 5,134,125 of record CM065719.1, read on the forward strand.
CTCCTGACATCCACTGACAGCAGTATATTCTACTCCTGACATCCACTGACAGTAGTCAATTTTACTCCTGACATGCATCGACAGCAGTCAATTCTACTCCTGACATCCACTGACAGCAGTCAATTCTACTCCTGACATCCACTGACAGCAATAAATTCTACTCCCGACATCCACCGACAGCAGTCAATTCTACTCCTGACATCCACTGACAGCAATAAATTCTACTCCCGACATCCACTGACAGCAGTCAATTCTACTCCTGACATCCACTGACAGCAGTCAATTCTACTCCTGACATGAACTGACAGCAATAAATTCTACTCCTGACATCCACTGACAGCAGTCAATTCTATTCCTGACATCCACTGACAGCAGTCAATTCTACTCCAGTGTCACTGCGATGCGCTTGTCTCACTATCATTTTGCCTGGGCAAATCTCATCATCTGTGAGCTGTACGAGGACGTTGTGAATGTGAATAACAAAACGAAAGAAAAAAAACAACAAAAACAAAACAATAACAAAAAAAAACCCAACAAAAACAAAACAATAAAAAAAAAAAAAACAAAAAAAAACAATAATAAAAAACAAAAAACAAAGCGCATACATCTGAATAAAAGTATTTGCTTTTTTCGTTGAAATACGTATGTACGCACGCACTCGCGCACACGTGCGCACGCAAGCGCGCGCGCGCGCACACACACACACACACACACGCATATGTATACATACATGCACGCACGCGCAGCCGTGCGCATATGCACGTACACATTCTTCACTGGGCACGTTAGGTATGTTAAACATACTACACTAGGCATGGCAGTATGGTTTAAATTGATCTTCCAAATGACAAATTCTTGATGTCTTTCTTTTTCAGAATTGGACGTACCGCGCGCGCGCGCGCGCGCGCGGGTTGTGTGTGTGTGTTTGGTGTGTATGGTGTGTGAGAGTGTGTGGTGTCTACAATGCGTTTTAATTTTAACGCGTACACATTCATGTGTATGTCTATGAGAAAAAAGCAAAGTGACACAGTCCCACGAAGCATAGTGCCCTAAGGAAATCAACACGTAACCTCACACGAAGTCCCCATGTATCTTTTTCATGAGTATGTTAGATTTTATGTATCAGGCTTGTCAGCAGTCCAAAGTATCCCATGACTGGAAGGCAAGCAACCAATACCACACAGGTCATCTGAGAGGAGGCCGATCATACAGCACTTCGAGAAGCTTGAAGACCACAGTATATCTGAATCCATTGACAGCAGTAAATTCTACTCCTGACATCCACTGACAGCAGTCAATTCTACTCCTGACATCCATTGACAGCAGTAAATTCTACTCCTGACATGAACTGACAGCTGTAAATTCTACGACTGACATCCACTGACAGCAGTCAATTCTACTCCTGACATCCACTGACAGCAGTCAATTCTACTCCATGACATCCACTGACGAG
>CM065719.1:5138077-5143077 GCA_033310375.1 Conus canariensis
ATTGATTGATTGATCTTTAATACACAAGGATGGAGATTTTAGGCCAAAGCCTAGTCTTACAATCTGTCCTTGTTATGCATACATTATTTCAGCACATATCATTCATACTGACAATTCAACATAACAACATGGTAATCTAATTCTACAATGATAAGCAAACAATTCATAAAAGCACTAATGAGATGGGGGATGGTAAAACAGAAGGAAACTTACAAACAAACAAACAAGACTACAGAGAGAGAGGTCAGAGAAGGGTGGGGAAGAGAGAATGGTAGATAGGGGGAGGAGAAAAGGGATGGTAGACAGAGTGGGAGTGGGGATGAGCGATTTTAACGGAGTAGGTTTTATGTTTAGACGATTTATTCAAAGTATGGTTCACAGAAGACTTTGCGAATGGGCGCTAATCATTGTAATTGAATAATTTAATTACTGAGACATAAAATGTTTATGCAAATGTTCCTTGAAAAGTTTTAAAGTATTCATGTTTTGTAGATTCGGTGGAAGTGAGTTCCAGACATATGGTCCAGAGTAAGCTAGGCTTGTTTTGTATAGATCAATGCGTCGGTAGGGAAGAAGGAATTTCGTCGAGCCAGAAAAGCTGTTCGATCTTGTAAAAAGGGCATTGATATAACATGGCATAGTATCTGTCAAAATTGTAAACATAAATGATGCCTTGTTGAATTCCAGTTGCCTATTCAGAGGAAGTATGTTCAGCGCTTTTAGTTTTTCGTCTGTTGTTAGAGATACAGCTGGATGGAGTAGCTTTGCTGCACGTCTATGGAGAGAATTCAGCCTTTTTTGGTGGACGTCACTACTCCCGTCCCACACTGTTGAAGCGTAATTGATACGTGACATTATGTGTGCATTGAAGAAAAGTTTAAGCACATTACTGTTGACGTAGCGCTTTAATTGAGATAACAGGAAAAGATGTTTTGAGACTACCTTGCAAACGTTATTGAGATGAGATTGCCATTTCAATTCTTTATCTATCGTTAACCCTAAAACACGATGCTCGTCTACCTGCTCGATAGAAGTGCCATTCAACTGAAGTTTTAGGCAAAGAGGAGTCAACTGGTGTTCTTGGCGGGTAGCTATAATCATAGATTTGGTTTTGACGAGAGAGAGAGAGAGAGAGAGAGAGAGAGAGAGAGAGAGAGCGAGAGAGAGAGAGAGAGGGAGCATATCAACTGGAAGAAACACCCCCTTTCTCTTTATCTCCCCTCTCCCCCCGATCTTCCCCTCTGCACTCCCATTTCTCCCAACACAACCCCCCCCCCCCCCGGCCCTCACGCACACATTTAATTCTAGAAACGAACTGCGACAGACGTAAGATTTGGTCAGGTAACTTCGAAGTGGTCAAACGCCGAACGCTGGCCAGGTTTTGCCTTGCTAACAGTCCCAAGCCCCCCCCCCCCCCCCCCTCACACACACACACACACACGCGCGCTTACCGAAATAAATGTGATCACTAATTAATGTGTATTACAGATACTGTTTGCAATTATTCATTTCGGTTCTTTTTGACGCAAGATACCGCCTAGAGAGCAATCGTGTAAGTTCTTGTCTGTTGATTTGTGTTAGTGTGTGTGAAGTTCCAAGGGATCGGTGGGCAACGAGCGTTCAGGTCTGCCCGTTCACTCCTCTCCTCTTCCCGCCCTCGCCTTCATCCGTCACACTGCTCGTCCATTCCTTTACTGGCCGTATGTACACACAGCAGAAATACTGTCTGGAGAGAGAGAGAGAGAGAGAGAGAGAGAGAGAGGGGGGAGGGAGAGAGGGAGGAGGAGGAGGAGGAGGAAAAGAAGAAAGGCATGTGTGTGTGTGTGTGTGTGTTTGTGTGTGTGTGTGTGTGTGTGTGTGTGTGTGTGTGTGTGTGTGTGTGTGTGTGTGTGTATGTGTGTGTGTGTGAGCGTGCGGGCGCACGCACACGCGCGCGCGCGCGCGCGCGCGCGCGGGGTGTGTGTGTGTGTGTGTGTGTGTGTGTGTGTGTGTGTGTGTGTGTGTGTGTGAGAGAGAGAGAGAGAGAGAGTATATAGAGCATATGTGTGTGTATATAGCATAGAGCCTGAAGCAAACGAGCGCGTGACCTTCACACGACGTCCCCAGATACATTTTCTTCTTTTTACAAGCATGTTTGGCATACGAGGTTTGTAACCTGTCAAAAGCAGCTTGTGACTGCAAGGCAGGAAGACAAACACCGCCTCACTAATCCGGCAGTGGCACACGACAGAAGAAATTAGAGCGCCAGATTCGAACTGAATGGGGATATGAATGCTTTTTTTCTTCTAATAATAGTAGATCAAGAGGGGCTGCCATACTGTTAAATAATAATTTTGATTTCAAAATAGAACAAATAATCAAAGATACAAAAGGAAACTATATTGTTTTGGTGTTGAATACAATGGGACAACAGATTGTATTAGTGAATGTTTACGGTCCAAATCGGGATGAACCAGATTTTTTCGAGACCATACAAAACAGAATTGAAGATCTAGGTATTTCGAATGTAATTATCGGTGGAGATTGGAACTTGGTATTAAATCCAAATTTTGATTACTATAACTATAAACATATTAATAATGCCAAAGCAAGAGAAGCAGTATTGGAGATGATTTCCAAATATGAACTAGTAGATATATGGAGAGAATTGAACCCAGAAGTTCTCCGATACAGTTGGAGAAGAACAAATCCTTTTCAACAAAGCCGTTTAGATTTCTTTTTAGTTTCTGACACTTTAGTAACCAATGTTAGTAACGCTGATATCCTCTTTGGATATAGAAGTGATCACTCTTTAATAACAATAGAGGTAACATTTAAAAATGAAGAAAGAACCAAAGGGTTTTGGAAATTTAACTCCTCATTGTTGAAAGATCATATTTATGTTGAACTCATTAACAATACTATAGAAGAAATAAAAGAACAATATGCAGTATTGCCTTATACAAGAGAGAATGTAAAAAGAATACCAGGTGATCAGATTCACTTCATGATATCTGATCAACTGTTTCTAGATACACTGTTAATGGAAATTAGAGCAAAATCTATTACGTATAGCATAAATAAAAAGAGGGATTTAATAAAACATGAACAAGATCTAGAAAGAGAAATACAAACTCTAGAGAGAAAGTCGTTTATAGATGAAGAAGACATGATAGTTTTGAATGAGAAAAAAACACAAATAGCAGAAATTAGGAAAACAAAACTAGAAGGTATTATTTTAAGATCCAAAGCAAGATGGGCATCTCAAGGAGAGAAAATCAATAAATACTTCTGCTCTTTAGAAAAAAGGCATTTTGTAAGCAAACGAATGTTGAAATTGGTGACAGATGACGGTCGAACACTATTCGAAAGAGATATGTTGCAGGAGACAAAATCCTTTTTTCAGAAATTATATGAACAAAAACAATCCCGGGAAATAGACATTGATAATTATATACACAGCTTGCCAAAGTTATCTGAAACAGAATCTGAAAACCTGGAAGGGTTGATAACTAAAGAAGAAGCATCTGAAGCATTAAAAAGCATGCAGAATGATAAAAGCCCAGGCACAGATGGAATGACAGTGAATTTCTTTAATTTTTTCTGGAGACAATTAGGTGACTTCGTGGTTCGGTCTTTAAACGAGGGATTTATTAAGGGAGAAATGTCAATAACTCAAAAGGAGGGAATAATAATTTGCATACCTAAAAATGAAAAACCTAGGGAATATTTAAGAAATTGGAGACCAATCTCACTCCTGAACATTACATATAAAATTGGATCAACGTGTATAGCAAACAGGATGAAAATGGTTATATCTAAATTAATCCATGAAGATCAAACTGGATTTATATCAGGAAGATACATTGGAGATAACATTCGAATTTTGTATGACTTAATACATTATTTAGAAAATAAAAACGTGCCAGGTCTATTGATTTCTATTGATTTCGAAAAAGCTTTTGACTCAATTAACTGGAACTATATGGAAAAAGTTTTGAATGCATTTGGCTATGGTAAAGACATAATTAAATGGATACATACCTGCTATACTAATATCAAGTCCTATGTGATCGTGAATGGAAAAATTTCAAAAAGCTTTGCAGTAGCCAGAGGATGCCGGCAAGGAGACCCAATATCGCCATATTTGTTTGTTATGTGTGCTGAGATATTAGCATGCAAAATCCGTGAAGATAAAGAAATTAAAGGAATTCAGATATCAGATACAGAATTTAAGGTAAGCCAGTTTGCTGACGACACCTCATTTACGTTAGAGGGAGATCAAAAGTCATACGAAAGACTGTTCAATACTCTGGAGGAATTTGAAGAATTCTCAGGCCTAAAGTTGAATTTTGAAAAAACTATCAACGTATGGTTAGGTAAAAATAAGAAATCAGATATTAGATACTTAGCTGATAAGCGCATGATATGGAATCCCCCAGATTTAAAATACTTGGGCTCTGGTTTACTACCGACCTATCGCATTTAACAGAAATCAATACAGCAAGCAAATTTGTCGAAGTACAAACCTTGTTTAAAATCTGGTCTAGAAGGAGCTGTACACCACTGGGAAGAGTAGCCATCTTAAAATCGCTTATATTATCAAAATTAGTATACTTATGGATATTATTGCCAAACCCACCAGATGATTATATTAAACAATTACAGAAAATGTGTTTTGATTTTGTGTGGGATAAAAAACCAGATAAAATAAAACGAATTTATTCAGTTCATAATGTCGAAAATGGAGGCATTGGAATTCCAAATATACAAGCTTTTATTCAGGGTCTGAAATTGTCTTGGATAAGAAAACTGATTATAGGCAATTCAAAATGGAAGAAATTAATGAAAATCTCATATCCAGAAAGTGATCAGTTAAACTGCTATGGTTCTAGGAGATTTACAAATAATAAATATAATCAGTTTTGGAAAGACGTATTTAATGCTTATGATAAATTCAACACTCACGTTGAATTAGATAACAACAAAGAGATGACTGCTGAACCCATATTTTTCAACAA
>CM065719.1:5148077-5150577 GCA_033310375.1 Conus canariensis
AACGTCTTAATGTCAGTTACAGATTCCTGTACAGTTTACCAAATAAGTGAAAGAATTGTTGGGAACTGTCAGCTCCCCAGTCACAGAGCCACGTTACAATTTGTTGGTGTGAGACAAGGTTATTACTGGGAGCTGCTATAGCTAAGTACAGACATATGTACTGTTTATAACTGAATACAGGAACTGTTGTGAACTGCGACTGTTATTTACATTGTTATGTCAGTTTATCGCAGCAGCTCTAACAGAATTGTCGAGAATTGCTAGAATTAATGACAGATGTTGTTCCAATCAGTCACTTTATCTGCACAAATTGTGTGGGGCTGTCAGTACTGGTTGCAGAGTCAGATTACACAACGGTTCATCAGTGTGAGACAACAAGTTGTTGGAAACTGTCATGCTAGCTACAGAGTCATGCTACAGTGTGCTGCTCCTACTGGAGGAATTGTTTGAAATGGCTGATACTAGTTACAGAGCTATGTAAAGACTATTACCAGGAATTGTTTGAAATGGTTGATACTAGTTACAGAGCTATGTAAAGACTATTACCAGGAATTGTTTGAAATGGTTGATAGTAGTTACAGAGCTATGTAAAGACTATTACCAGGAATTGTTTGAAATGGTTGATAGTAGTTACAGAGCTATGTAAAGACTATTATCGTGACTCAGAGGATTGTTGTGAACTGTTAATGTCAGTTACGGAATCGTGTTACACAGTATCTGTGCGACACAGGAAGACGTGTGAACGTCTACTGCGCAGTCATGTTACAGTTTATGATTCTACTCTACAGAAACCGTTGGGAGCTGTTGATGCCGGTTACAGCCTTGTGTTCAGTTTATTTCAGTGACAACAAAAGGGGCGGCTGAAGACTGCTCTGGTGCTCATGTTGGATTACGCAGTTACCATTGTAATGCTGGAAACTTAGCACGGTGTATTGTGCGTTTATGCTTCCTGAAAAACGAGAACCCGGAAAAATGCAGTCGAAATACACACGTACAAACTGTTAGGACCACAAAGAAAAATAAAGAGACGGGCAGAAAGACGCAGGGACTAACAGGGTGGCGGGGAGACACGCAGACAGGCTGATAAACACAGGGACACGCAAACAAACAGACTGACAATAAGTTGGACAACTCTCTCTCTCTCTCTCTCTCTCTCTTTCATTTTCGAACAGACAGACAGACAGACAGACAGACAGACACACACACACACACGCACACACGCATGAACACACACAGACACGGAGTGCTGCAACTTCGGGAAGACGTGCCAGCGAGTGCGACGTGCGTGCGTGCGCGCGTGTGTGTGTGTGCGTGCGTGCGTGTGTGTGTGTGTGTGTGTGTGTGTGTGTGTGTGTGTGTGTGTGTGTGTGTGTGTGTGTGTGTATGTGTGGTGGGAGCCGGTGTGACAGTTCAGTAGAAGACTATGCAGATTACGTTCGTACAGTTTGAGTTCAACACAGAAAAAGACAACAGTCCCTGACTTTCTGAACACCGCGCCGGTCACCTGCCAGTGACAGACTCTTCTCTTCTCTCTCTCTCTCTCTCTCTCTCTCTCGTCTGTCTCTTCTCTGGAATATTTGAACAGAAACACTAAGCACGTCTAGATCCCCTTTCTAACCACGCGGACAGCAGACAGAAATACAGATTCTCCCTCCTCTTACTCTCTCTCTTTCATCTGTGTGTGTGTGTGTGTGTGTGTGTGTGTGTGTGTGTGTGTGTGTGTGTGTGTGTGTGTGTGGTGTGTGTGTGTGTGTGTTGAAAGAAGAATCACAACAAAGGAAGGTCTCTTAATGCTTCCGCTCGTTCTCTGCACAACGACATGTACCATTCGGTGCTGAAAACTGCTTTGAAACACACACACACACACACACACGTGCGTGCGCGCAGAGAGAGAGAGAGAGAGAGAGAGAGAGAGAGAGAGAGAGAGAGAGAGAGAGAGAGAGAGAGAGAGAGAGAGAGATGACGTAACACGGAGACAAAGAGAGGAAAGATGCACGCACAGACATAATGCAATCCCGAGAAGAGTAGCGTGCGCGCGTTTGTGTATGTGTGTGTGTGTGTGTGTGTGTGTGTGTGTGTGTGTGTGTGTGTGTGTGTGTGTATGTGTGTGTATGTGTGTATGTGTGTGTTGGTGTGTGTGTGTGTGTGTGGTATGTGTGTGTGTGTGTGTGTGTGTGTGTGTATGTGCGTGTGTGTGTGTGTGTGTGTGTGTGTGTGTGTGTGTGTGTGTGTGTGTGTGTGGAGTGTGTGCATGTGTGTGTGTGTTTTGCGTGCGTGCGTGGTTGCATGCGCGCGTGCACGTGCGTGGGTGCGTGCGTTGTGTGTGTGTGTGTGTTAGAGAGAGAGAGAGAGAGAGAGAGAGAGAGGGGGGGAATGAAAGGGGAAAGGAGAGAGGTGAGGGTGGGCGTCAGAGACAATGAGACTGAACTCTAACCTTATTATTCATACATGGCCTACAGGCCCGAGAAGGGGGAAGACACACCAGCATGACTAACCCACA
>CM065719.1:5155577-5198077 GCA_033310375.1 Conus canariensis
GTAGTAGTAGCAGCAGTAGTAGTAGTAGTAGAAGTAGCAGCAGCAGCAATAGTAATAGTAGTACTAGTAGAAGCAGTGGTAGTGGCAGAAGTAACAGCAGTAGTAGTAGTGGTAGTAGTAGTAGTAGTAGTAGTAGTAGTAGTAGAAGTAGCAGCAGTAGCAGCAGCAGCAGCAGCAGCAGCAGCAGCAACTGTAGTGGTAGTAGTAACAGCAGCAGCAACAGTACTAGAAGTATAGTAGTGGTAGTGGTGGTAGTAGTAGTAGCAGCTGCAGCAGCAGTGATAGTAGTTGTTGTTGTAGTGATAGTAGTAGTGGTAGTACAGCAGCAGTAGTAGCAGTAGCAGTAGTAGTGATAGTAGTAGTGGTAGCAAAAGCAGCAGTAGTAGTTGTAGTAGTAGTAACAGTTTCATCCATTAAAGGCTATTAACGCTCGCTAGTCTCTCTATTGAAACAATTTCGAGCCTTTGGGCTGTTCCAAATATCCCCTCTTAGTGTTTATAGACACTAACGAAACGATTATCGCCATTTTGTCTGCACTGTGTTCAATGCAAAGGAATTTGAATTTGGAGGTTTTCCCCCTTCATTTCAAAATTGTGAACTTCTTAAACACACTAAGGATTTGGCGAATGAGAGTTCATTATTTGCACAGGTTTTCAGTGAGAGTTAATATCATATATAATTGACGGTAGAAAAGCTTTGCAAGCGAGAAATGAAAGATATTACATTCCTTGAACGTTCACACTACCCCCTCCAGCCCCGCCAGTCGCCATGTAGGCACACACACACACACACACACACACACACACACACACACCACACACACACAGGCGCGGCCGTCTAATATCACTATGTGGATAGACGTTAAATTGAAGACAACAACAACAACAAACACGGGCGCGTGTGCACACTGAGGGTTATACCAATACGCACACAAGCACAGGCACACTCATATGCAAACGCACACATGCACACGCACATGGACATATGTACCCGCGTGCGCTTGCACACACACACACAAACACAAAATTGCGTACGCATACACGTGCGCACGCGCACGCGCGCGCGCGCGCGCACACACACGCACACACAGAGAGAGTGAGAGAGTTTGTATGTGTTTATATGCATGAGACAGTGTGTGTTGGTGAATGCGTTTCTTGAATGTGTGTGTGTGTGTGTGTGTGTGTGTGTGTGTGTGTGTGTGTGCGTGCGTGCGTGCGTGCGCGCGCGTGCGTGCGTGCGTGCGTGCGTGCGTGCGTGCGTGTGTGCGCGCGAGCGTGTGTGTGCGCGCGCGCGTGCATGTGTGTGACACTATACATACATATCAACGAGAGCGAAAGTACACCTCATCTACAAAACTGGGCTCTTTTGGAAAGGTCTCAAAAGTGCTGACAAGCGCCTGTGGGTCTCTCCCCCCCCCCCCGCCTCCCCCCCCCCCCCCTCTACCTTCCTGCCCTCCTATCATCCTCGTTTTCCCCACCCCTCCCCTCCTCTCCCTCCTCCCACCTGCACAGCGGCTGGGCAAAGGACCTGTCAGGGGCAAGACAGACATCAATTACCGGATGAGAATCGGGCCAACTGACGGTGGAACGGTTTCAGGGTGACAAGTGACACTTGTTCTGTGCGGGTCGGGGCGAGGCTGGGTCGTGGAGATCGTCAGTGGTGGTGGTGGTGACACACTGTAGCTTGGCTGATTTCAGACAGGGGTTCGCGTGTCACCGTCCCTGTCCACTGTGCTAGGCCTGCTCTCTCGCTTTGTCTCTCTCGCTTTTTCTCTTTCTCATGACACATACACACATGCCAACACACACACACACACACACACACACACACACACACACACACACACACACACACACCCACACTGTCTCACACACACATACACACACTCTCTCTCGCTCATTTTCTCTTTCTCCCTCACACACACACACACACACACACACACACACACACACACACACACACACACACACACATTTCATATTAAAACATCAGAACTCCTGTTCTGTGTCCTCCGTTCCTCCCCACTCTCTCTCTCTCTCTCTCTCTCTCTCTCTCTCTCTCTCGCCTCTAAATTATATCCATAACGTAATTCATTCATTAAACTAAAGAAATGTTTATCTCCTTTTATCCTCATCCTCCCACAGCCATCTCTGTATTTCTGCGTGTTCATTAAAAAATAACATCTGAATAACATACTTATAAAGACATTCAGCTTCACGCATTTCTGTCTGTCTGCCTGTCTCTCTCTGTCTCTGTCATTTTCTCTCTCTCTCTGTCACACACACACACATACACACACGCACACACACACACACGCACGCACACACACGCACGCACGCACGCACACACACACACACACACACACACACACACACACACACACACACACACACGCGCGCGCACACACACACATTCACACATACACACCACTTTCCTCCCTCTTCCCCAAGTACTGGTTCGAACAAAAAAAAACAAACAACAACAAAGAAACCAACAACAACAACAACAAAACAACAACAAAACAAAACAGAGGTGTAACATGCTTCATTCATTGATATTGTCAATAAAATTACCTTCTTTTTATGCGTGTGTGGGGTGTGGGGTGGGGGCAGGGGAGAGAGGAGGAGGGGGTGGAGAAGGGAGAAAAGGGAGGGGACACAGAAGCAAACGCCCAGAAGTCACCTCGGCTCCGGTTAGGGTAAGGGGCAAAACTCTTGTAGGGGAGAGGGGGTGGGAGGTGGGGGGGGGGATCAAGTGGGCAAAGCCTTCAACCCCAGGAGAAACTCATCTAAGCATTTGAAGTGGGCCTCTCTCGTCAAGAAAACAAAGAGAATGAAGAATCTTTGAATGCACCACTTGGGACTGATCACATCCACTTTTCAATGACCAGACCTTTGCCAGTCCATCTTAGGAGAAGGTAACCAAAGAGTTATCACATGTTTCCATGGAAATATTACATTTTTAAGAATCCATGTTTTGCCCCCCCCCCCCCCCCCCCCCCCCCAAATTACGGTTTTGGCAGAAATTCAATTAGGTGTGCTATATACTTGTTAGTGCGTGTTAGTATGGGACTCGTTAGTCAATCAAGACCAAAAGAAGTCTAATTTTTTTTTCCAAAGAAACATTGACCAGGTATTCTGAATGGCGGAATCGAGTGTTTTGGAAATATCCAAGTCGGTTAATGGCAAACAACATCCGTGTACACGTGAACTTCAGTCATCTTCAGTTCTCCTTTCTACACACAGGGACGAATCCAGGGGTGAGGTGGAGTACGGTTGCCCCCTCCCACCCCCCCACCCCTCACCCCTTTTCCGAACAAAAAGTAGAAGAAAATTCGTGATCTTCACGTCATTGTCTAAGGTGACAGCCCTCCCCCCCCCCCCTTTTTTTATTTTGTGTGTGACAAAGTCTGCATTCCCTCCTCCCGTCCTCCACCCCCCTCCCCACTCACGCTGTTACAAATGAGCGCCCTGTTCGCCGCATCCTTTTCCAACATCTGCGCTTAGGTCCCCCTCCTTCCGCTCTGCACCTTCTGTCCGCCCCCCCCCCTCCTTTATGTTCTTTTAACTTAGTTATGTATCATTTTTTTGTTCAAAATCTGCTGCTAAGTTACTGCATCCTAGCCTTAGTTTGGAACCACGTCCATCAGTGCCTGACCTGCCCCTGTCATGTCTGCTAGAAAGGAGTGGCCCCTTACCACCTCCATCAGTGCTAGACCTGCCCCTGTCATGTCTGCTAGAAAGGAGTGGCCCCTTACCACCTCCATCAGTGCTAGACATGCCCCTGTCATGTCGGCTAGAAAGAAGTGGCCCCTTACCACCTCCATCAGTGCTATACCTGCCCCTGTCATGTCTGCTAGAAAGGAGTGGCCCCTTACCACCTCCATCAGTGCTAGACATGCCCCTGTCATGTCGGCTAGAAAGGAGTGGCCCCTTACCACCTCCATCAGTGCTATACCTGCCCCTGTCATGTCTGCTAGAAAGGAGTGGCCCCTTACCACCTCCATCAGTGCCAGACCTGCCCCTGTCATGTCTGCTAGAAAGGAGTGGCCCCTTACACACACTGCTCCCTTCATATTGGAGAGGTCTGATTCCCAGTGATGACCTGGCAACCTCTTCCTGGTTCATTTAACTCAAGAAATGGACGTGTGGGCGACAACATGTTGAGCTCCACAAGTTCACAGGTCGCACGAACAGTCAGTTTGCTGATGGAATCATGAATGTTGGTATCTGCCAGTCTCGTCCTTTTAGCAACTGTAGTTTTCTTTGGGTAGTCATTGAAGGCGACCCGGACAGTCTTTTTGTAGTCACAAATCGACAGTGTGTGTGTGTGTGTGTGTGTGTGTGTGTGTGTGTGTGTGTGTGTGTGTGTGTGTGTGTGTGTGTGTGTGTGTGTGTGTGTGTGTGTGTGTGTGTGTGTTGTGTGTGTGTGTGTGTGTGTGTGTGTGTGTGTGTGTGTGTGTGCGTGCGCGCACGTGCTCCCCTCCCCCTTTCTTTTCTTCCTGCCTTTTCCATGTTTTTGAGGAGAGAGGAGGGGCAGAGGATATTTTGTCCCTTTCTCGTTCTGCCCCTCCCTTCCAGTATTTTCTGTGGGATTGGGAGGTTCTGTGACCCCTGGAGCCTCCTGTGACCCCTGGAGCTTCCTGTGACCCCTGGACCCTCCTGTGACCCCTGGACCCTCCTGTGACCCCCTGGACCCTCCCGTGACCCCCTGGACCCTCCCGTGACCCCTGGAGCCTCCTGTGACCACTGGAGCTCCTGTGACCCCTGGAGCCTCCTGTGACCCCTGGACCCTCCTGTGACTCCTGGACCGTCCTGTGACCCCTGGACCGTCCTGTGACCCCTGCGCGCACGTGCTCCCCTCCCCCCTTTCTTTTCTTCCTGCCCTTTCCATGTTTTTGAGGAGAGAGGAGGGGCAGAGGATATTTTGTCCCTTTCTCGTTCTGCCCCTCCCTTCCAGTATTTTCTGTGGGATTGGGAGGTCCTGTGACCCCTGGAGCTTCCTGTGACCCCTGGACCCTCCTGTGACCCCTGGACCCTCCTGTGACCCCCTGGACCCTCCTGTGATCCCTGGACCCTCCTGTGACCCCCTGGACCCTCCTGTTACCCCTGGAGCCTCCTGTGACCCCCTGGATCCTCCTGTGACCCCTGGAGCCTCCTGTGACCCCTGGAGCTCCTGTGACCCCTGGAGCCTCCTGTGACCTCTGGAGCCTCCTGTGACCCCAGGACCCTCCTGTGACCCCTGGACCGTCCTGTGACTCCTGGACCGTCCTGTGACCCCTGGACCGTCCTGTGACCCTGCCCGTCTGTGACCTGGACCGTCCTGTGACCCCTGGACCGTCCTGTGACCCCTGGACCTTCTTGTCCCCAGCTCATTGAGTTATTGTCAGTGGGTGCGCGCGCAGGACCTGACTCCCTCCTTCACCTCCCCCCTCCTCCCCCTTAATCGTCTGCCTCTGACAGTCAGTCACAGCTGTTCTCTCCCTCTTGTGGGCGTGTAACATGATGTGGTCCGGGCACAATAGTCATCCCCCTTGTACGATGACGGCTTTGTGCAAAACCGACGACAAATTTTCAGGTTTGATGATCAGGTACTGAGTTTCGCTGGATTTTTGTTTTTGTTGAATTAATGTTCAAACTGCACACACACACACGAACGCACACACTGCGGAGCCAGGCAAGCAGGCAGAGAGGCATGAACACGCACGCAATGCACGCACCCACCATATATCCACCCATCCATACACACAGCAACAACGTAAAAAGTCTGTATTCATATTTGGCCTGTACCTCCACCAATGCAGAGAGCAACAATGTAAGCCGTTCTTTCTGTTTGGTCTGTTCATCACAATCTGTTCGCTAAGGAAAGCGGTTTTCCTGACAAAATTTTGCGCATGACAGTGTAGTCAATTGCTGATCACTGTGAGTCTTTTTTCGTATGCGCCAATGGGTTTCTGGTCTTGTCCTGGAGACCAGCACCTAGCCCACCCCTAAACTGTAGAGAAGATGGGCGGAAAGTTAGGAAGGTGTGGAAACTCTCGTCTCTCTCGTGGTCAGAATCGGGGATGTCGTTGAAGTGCGCATAACTAATGTTGTGTTTCCTTCTATTCTCCATACTCTTTTTTTGTTGTTGTTTTCGATCTTTCTCCACCTTCTATTCTTTCTGTGTGCACTTTTCCCTAACTTTATATACCTTCACCTAACTTCAGATACTGTTTCCTGTCTTCTTATATACTTTCTCCACTTCCCTCCCACCAACCTTTGCTTGTCCAGAACCTGACTGCTAGACGTTTTGTCTTGCCTAATGACGCAGCAGATCTTGCGCAGGGGAACGCTGGTGGCCTCGTTCTAGCCGTTGGAGGCGTCATGGGTGGATGATCCAGGTGTTACAGCAACACTGCAGGGCTCTCTCAAGACCACTGCCCTACGCAGTTCTGGTGGAGAATCTGATGCCATGATTTCTTAACAGTTTCGTCGTGTGCCTGGCGAAGGCAATGTTAACCTCCACAACGCACAGTGTCATCGCTGCGTCCAGAAATCCGTTGCTGCTCACAGAATTACCGAGACAGCAGAACTTCTCTGAATCTTGATCTCCGTGTTGTTGATGACAACAGGAGGTGGAGGTAGAACTCTGGTGGCATGTGATGCTGAAGATTAAACCACGACCTCGGTCTCCCTGAGACTGACGTTGAGATTAGGCGGGCTGGTGCCAAACGGTCTGTCACTCACATGATGTCCTCGTGGAAGTGTGCGGCCAGGGACACAGTCGTCTGCAGACAGGAGCTCACACAGAATGGCCTTAATTAAACACTCCCGTTTTGGTCAAAGAGGCGCCGCTGCAGATCCAAAACGTTCGCCACCCGTGCGAAACTGAATATACCCATACCCCCTTCCCTCTCAAAGACACCGAGAGCATCTACCAGATGCATTATATACACGATGGGAAGAGAATAAGGACCAAGACACAGCCTTCTGTCACCCCGTTTATCATTGGGAACGCCTTCATTCTGTGTCTTTGCCCCCACGCCATCATGACATGATGCCTATATCAGTACACTCCTAGGCCATCATGAAATGATGCCTATATCAGTACACTCCTAGGCCATCATGAAATGATGCCTATATCAGTACACTCCTAGGCCATCATGAAATGATGCCTATATCAGTACACTCCTAGGCCATCATGAAATGATGCCTGTATCAGTACACTCCTAGGCCATCATGAAATGATGCCTATATCAGTACACTCACAGGCCATCATGACATGATGCCTATATCAGTACACTCACAGGCCATCATGAAATGATGCCTATATCAGTACACTCCTAGGCCATCATGAAATGATGCCTATATCAGTACACTCCTAGGCCGTCATGAAATGATGCCTATATCAGTACACTCCTAGGCCATCATGAAATGATGCCTATATCAGTACACTCCTAGGCCCATCATGAAATGATGCCTATATCAGTACACTCCTAGGCCATCATGAAATGATGCCTATATCAGTACACTCCTAGGCCATCATGAAATGATGCCTATATCAGTACACTCCTAGGCCATCATGAAATGATGCCTATATCAGTACACTCACAGGCCATCATGAAATGATGCCTATATCAGTACACTCACAGGCCATCATGAAATGATGCCTATATCAGTACACTCCTAGGCCATCATGAAATGATGCCTATATCAGTACAACACTCACAGGCAACGACATCATGAAATGATGCCTATATCAGAACACTCCTAGGCCGTCATGAAATGATGCCTTATATCAGATACACTCACAGGCCGCTCATGAAATGATGCCTATATTCCTACATACATCACAGCACGCCATCATGAAATGATGCCTATATCAGTACACTCACAGGCACGCCATCATGAAATGATGCCTGTATCAGTTACATTCCTAGGCCTCATGAAATGATGCCTATATCAGTACACTCCTAGGCCATCATGAAATGATCCCTATATCAGTACACTCACAGGCACGCATCATGAAATGATGCCTATATCAGTAACTCCTAGGCCATCATGAAATGATGCCTATATCAGTACACTCCCAGGACGCCATCATGATGATGCCTATATCAGTACACTCCTAGGCCGTCATGAAATGATGCCTATATCAGTACACTCACAGGCCGTCATGAAATGATGCCTATATCAGTACACTCCTAGGCCGTCATGAAATGATGCCTATATCAGTACACTCACAGGCCATCATGAAATGATGCCTATATCAGTACACTCCTAGGCCATCATGAAATGATGCCTATATCAGTACACTCACAGGCCATCATGAAATGATGCCTATATCAGTACACTCCTAGGCCTCATGAAATGATGCCTATATCAGTACACTCCTAGGCCATCATGAAATGATGCCTATATCAGTACACTCCTAGGCCGTCATGAAATGATGCCTATATCAGTACACTCCTAGGCCGTCATGAAATGATGCCTATATCAGTACACTCCTAGGCCATCATGAAATGATGCCTATATCAGTACACTCCTAGGCCATCATGAAATGATGCCTATATCAGTACACTCCAGGCACGCCGTCATGAAATGATGCCTATATCAGTACACTCCTAGGCCGTCATGAAATGATGCCTATATCAGTACACTCACAGGCCGTCATGAAATGATGCCTATATCAGTACACTCCTAGGCCGTCATGAAATGATGCCTATATCAGTACACTCACAGGCCGTCATGAAATGATGCCTATATCAGTACACCTCAGGCCATCATGAAAAGATGCCTATATCAGTACACTCACAGGCCGTCATGAAATGATGCCTATATCAGTACACTCATAGGCCGTCATGAAATGATGTCCTATATCAGTACACTCACAGGCCGTCATGAAATGATGCCTATATCAGTACACTCACAGGCCGTCATGAAATGATGCCTATATCAGTACACTCACAGGCCGTCATGAAATGATGCCTATATCAGTACACTCACAGGCCGTCATGAAATGATGCCTATATCAGTACACTCACAGGCCGTCATGAAATGATGCCTATATCAGTACACTCCTAGGCCATCATGAAATGATGCCTATATCAGTACACTCACAGGCCACGGCACATACATCTGAAATGATGCCTATATCAGCTACAACTCCACAGCACGCCATCATGAAATGATGCCTATATCAGTACACTCCTAGGCCGTACATGAAATGAATGCCTATATCAGTACACTCCTAGGCCATCATGAAATGATGCCTATATCAGTACACTCACAGGCCATCATGAAATGATGCCTATATCAGTACACTCCTAGGCCATCATGAAATGATGCCTATATCAGTACACTCCTAGGCCATCATGAAATGATGCCTATATCAGTACACTCCTGGCCATCATGAAATGATGCCTATATCAGTACACTCCTAGGCCATCATGAAATGATGCCTATATCAGTACACTCCCAGGCACGCCATCATGATGATGCCTATATCAGTACACTCCTAGGCCATCATGAAATGATGCCTATATCAGTACACTCCTAGGCCATCATGAAATGATGCCTATATCAGTACACTCACAGGCCATCATGAAATGATGCCTAATATCAGTAATACCAAACACTCCTAGGCCATCATGAAATGATGCCTATATCAGTACACTCCTAGGCCATCATGAAATGATGCCTATATCAGAACACTCCTAGGCCTCATGAAATGATGCCTATATCAGTACACTCACAGGCCATCATGAAATGATGCCTATATCAGTACACATCACAGCCATCAATAAATGATGCCTATATCAGTACACTCCTAGGCCGTCATGAAATGATGCCTATATCAGTACAATCCTAGGCCGTCATGAAATGATGCCTATATCAGTACACTCCTAGGCCATCATGAAATGATGCCTAATATCAGTACACTCCTAGGCCGTCATGAAATGATGCCTATATCAGTACACTCACAGGCCATCATGAAATGATGCCTATATCAGTACACTCACGGGCCATCATGAAATGATGCCTATATCAGTACACTCACAGGCCATCATGAAATGATGCCTATATCAGTACACTCACAGGCAGAGGCGAGCCCTTTGAGTCGTTCGGAAACTGGTCGCTCCCGTTCTCAGGGGTGTCAGGCAGATGGAGCTCCTCAGGACTGGTCTGCGGCCTGTCTAGGGGGAGTGACCCTCTGAATATTCCCCACTCCCCCTCCCTATCCCCCCTCCCTATCTCCCCTTTCTTTAAAATGGTCCCCCATCCCGTTTAGACCAGCACTGGACAGTATGCATTGCGTGAAACTGCACTGATTCTTGACAGCAAGCGTTATGTGCTAATACACTGTTGTTAGTCACCATGCAGTTTGTCACCATGATGCTGTTTAACATTATCAATCAAATGCTGCCTTATTGAACTTTTATAGTAACCTATCCCTTACACTTATGTTCATTCTGTTACTTGATAGACCCTGGCTGTTTAACATTATCAATCAAATGCTGCCTTATTGAACTTTTATAGTAACCTATCCCTTACACTTATGTTCATTCTGTTACTTGATAGACCCTGGCTGTTTAACATTATCAATCAAATGCTGCCTTAGTGAACTTTTATAGTAACCTATCCCTTACACTTATGTTCATTCTGTTACTTGATAGACCCTGCTATATGTCACTATGATGCTGTTCAAAATTATCAATGAAATGCTGCGGTATTGAAATTCTGTAGCAGCCTATCCCTTAATTTTATATTCATTCTGTTACTGGAAATTACATGTCACCCAATGATACTATATGTCACCCAGTAATACTACATGTCACCCAATGATACTATATGTCACCCAGTAATACTACATGTCACCCAATGATACTATATGTCACCCAGTAATACTACATGTCACCCAATGATACTATATGTCACCCAATGATACTGCATGTCACCCAATGATACTATATGTCATCCAGTAATACTACATGTCACCCAATGATACTATATGTCACCCAGTAATACTACATGTCACCCAATGATACTATATGTCACCCAGTAATACTAGATGTCACCCAATGATACTATATGTCACCCAGTAATACTACATGTCACCCAATGATACTATATGTCACCCAGTAATACTACATGTCACCCAATGATACTATATGTCACCCAGTAATACTACATGTCACCCAATGATACTATATGTCACCCAATGATACTGCATGTCACCCAATGATACTATATGTCACCCAGTAATACTACATGTCACCCAATGATACTATATGTCACCCTATGATACTATATGTCACCCAGTAATACTACATGTCACCCAATGATACTATATGTCACCCAATAATACTACATGTCACCCTATGATACTATATGTCACCCTATGATACTATATGTCACCCAATAATACTATATATCACCCTGTGATACTATATGTCACCCAATAATACTATATTTCACCCAATAATACTATATGTCTCCCAGTGATACTATATGTCATCCAATAAAACTATATGTCACCCAATAATACTATATGTCACCCACTGATACTATATGCCACCCAATGATATACTACGTCACCCAATAATACTATATGTCACCCTATGATACTATATGTCACCCTATGATACTATATGTCATCCAGTAATACTATATGTCACCCAATAATACTGTATGTCACCCAATGATACTATATGTCACCCAATAATACTATATGTCATCCAATGATACTATATGTCACCCTCTGATACCATATATCACCCAATGATACTATATCTCGTCCAATGATAGTATGTGCCACCTTATGATACTATATGTCACCCAATAATACTATATGTCACCCAATCATACTATACGTCACCCAAGAATACTATATGTCATCCAATAATACTATATCTCACCCAATAATACTATATGTCACCCAATAATACTATATGTCACCTATGATACTATATGTCACCCAATGATACTATATGTCACCCAATGATACTACATGTCACCCAATGATACTATATGTCACCCAATGATACTATATGTCACCCAATAATACTATGTGTCACCCAATAACACTATATGTCATCCAATGATACTATATGTCACCTATGATACTATATGTCACCCAATGATACTATATGTCACCCAATGATGCTATATGTCACCCAGTGATACTATATGTCACCCAATAAAACTACATGTCATCCAATGATACTATATGTCACCTATGATACTATATGTCACCCAATGATACTATATGTCACCCAATAATACTATATGTTACCCAGTGATACTATATGTCACCCAATAATACTATGTGCCACCCAATGATACTATATGTCACCCAATAATACTGTATGTCACCCAATGATACTATATGTCACCCAATGATACTAATACTATATATCACACAATGATACTATATGTCACCCATTGATACTATATGTCACCTATGATACTATATGTCACTCAATAATATTATATGTCACCCTATGATACTGTATGTCACCGAATGATACTATATGTCACCCAATGATATTATATGTCACCGAATAATACTATATGTCACCCAATGATACTATATGTCACCCAATGATACAATATGTCACCCAATATTACTATATGTCACCCAGTTATATTATATGCTACCCAGTGATACTATATCTCACCCAGTGATACTATATGTCACCTATGATACTATATGTCACCTATGATACTATATGTAACCCAATGATACTATATGTCACTCAATGATACTATATGTCATCCAGTGATACTATATGTTACCCAATAATACTATATGTCACCCAGCGATACTATATGTCACCCAATAATACTATGTGTCACCCAATGATACTATATGTCACCCAATAATACTGTATGTCACCCAATGATACTATATGTCACCCAATGATACTAATACTGTATGTCACCCAATGATACTATATGTCACCCATTGATACTATATGTCACCCAATAATACTATATGTCACCGTATGATACTAAATGTCACCCAATGATACTATATGTCACCCAATGATATTATATGTCACCCAATAATACTATATGTCACCCAATAATACTATATGTCACCCAATAGTACTACATGTCACCCACTAGTACTATATATCACCCAAGAATACTATATGTCACCGAATAATACTATATGTCACCCAACAATACTGTATGTCACCCAATAAAACTATATGTCACCCATCAATACTATATGTCACCCAATGATACTATATGTCACCCATTGATACTATATGTCACCTATGATACTATATGTCACCCAATAATACTAGATGTCACCCAATGATACTACATGTCACCCAATAATACTATATGTAACCCAATGATATTATATGTTACCCAAGAATACTATATGTCACCCAATAATACTAAATGTCACCCAATAATACTAGATGTCACCCAGTAATACTGTATGTCACCCAGTATTACTGTATGTCACCCAATGATACTATATGTCACCCAATGATACTATATGTCACCCAATAATACTATATGTTATCCAATGATACTGTATGTCACCCAATGATACTATATGTCACCCAGTAATACTTTATGTCACCGAATGATACTATATGTCACCCAATAATACTATATATCACCCAGTGATACTATATGTCACCCAATGATGCTATATGTTACCCAATGATACTATATGTCAACCAGTGATACTATATGTCACCCAGTAATACTATATGTTACCCAATGATACTATATGTCACCCAGTAATACTATATGTCACCCAATGATACTATATGTCACCCAATGATACTATATGTTACCCAGTAATACTATATGTCACCCAATGATACTATATGTCACCCAATGATACTATATGTCACCCAATGATACCATATGTCACCCAGTAATACTATATGTGTCCCAATGATACTATATGTCACCCAATAATACTGTATGTCACCCAATAATACTATATGTCACCCAATAATACTATATGTTACCTAATGATACTATATGTCACCCAGTAATACTATATATCACCCAATGATACTATATGTTACCTAATGATACTATATGTCACCCAGTAATACTATATGTCACCCAGTAATACTATATATCACCCAGTGATACTCGAGCTACTGTCTTTTTGTCAGCTTCTGAACAGTGTGCATTGTAACCTGTTATACTGCTATTCCATAGCATGCTGCTACACTGATTTTTGACAGTATGCATTATATGCTACATTACTGCTACTTGACAGTATCTGGCTATTGCGAACATATACACTGCTACTTGACAATGACCATTAAATGCTGCTACATTATTAATCCACAGTATCCATTAAATCATACTGCAACAACGGTTGATCATATCCACTGTCAAATAAAACAAAACAAAATGTAGAAAATAGCATCTAAGAAGGAACGCATCCCCTGCATTCTAGAACCATGAATTATCTAAAACTGCCTGCTGTCTCTAATAGTTTTTTTTTTTAATTTTTTTTACTTCGTTTGCGAACTGATTTTCCTTTGTATTTGCATGAGGAAATCTCTGAAGTCAGTGCGTTGTAAGTACTAACATTACAAACAGCATCTTAAAAAGTTGTATGCCGATGTTACCAACAGTTTTTATATTGCTGACACACACAGACAGACAGGCAGATAGACAGAGACACAGAGAGACAGACATACTCATACACACCTATGCAGAAACACACACACACACACACACACACACACACACACACACACACACACACACACACACACAGAGGAGAAGGTAGAATTCCTTTATTGTTGAAATAGAAAGCAAACACAATTTGGTCTCTAATAAGAGTCAAATGGGGAAACCCCAAACCCATAGTGATCGCTATGCCTGCGTCATAAGAGTCAAATGGGGAAACCCCAAACCCATACTGATCGCTATGCCTGCGTCATAAGAACAACACAGATAACCGAAGAGATTGAAAAAAAAGGAAAGGGAAACCCTTAAGTGACAAGTTATCGTCTTCCACAGAATGCAGAAAGAGCAGAATTGCATAGCGTAAAGATTAACTTTCACTGATTGATTCAATAGTACGGTTTTCAAGAGACACATAAAAATACAAGAGACAAATTGTTGTAATTGTAACAAATAGCCCATTAACAACCAGAGCTTTTTGACCGAAAGACTTAGGTGCGATGATTAATTTAAAAAAAGAAAGAAAAGAAAATGGAAAAAAAGGCGCATAATTAACACACTTACCACAAATGCAAGTGCAAATATGTGAATGCACTGAAACACAAAAATATATTATAAACAATTCAAGAAGGAAAAACATGATTTGATGTTCACATTGTGGGTTTCATTGAAGAAAAACAAATAAACAAACATACAACAGTCGCATCTCAGAGAGGAGAGAGAGAGAGAGAGAGAGAGAGAGAGAGAGAGAGAGAGAGAGAGAGAGAGAGAGAGAGAGAGGACCCACACAAACATTCTCATTCCCTAACAAAAATGGATCGGTTCCGTCACTTCTCGTCTCTGCAAGGACAGCAAATGTCATCATCGGAAATTTAATAGTGCAAAAGTCGCATTTGTTACTACGTCATCTACTCCATGGCTACGGTTATACTTGTGTTTGTGTATCTATTTCTAAACATGTCGCCCCTTCCCTCCAAAAAACAAAGATGTATTATTCGTCAACCTTGTCTATGATAACATTTAACAGCAGCTCACCCTAAGCAAGGTCATTTGCAATTACGATTTCTGAGCCGCACAGTTGGCATATCTCTCCCACCCTCTACTCCTGTGCATCCTTCGCGCCCTCCAAAAATGCATTAGTTCAGATTCTCTATCATGGCAGAAAAGAAATAATCTTGAACTGAGTTTGTGGCGTTTGTTCCTAGTTACGTGATCTTTTTTGTATATTTAGATCTGTTCATGTGGGCAGAGCTTACACTATATAAGATAGAAAGATAATGATCTGTATTCGCCACAAGAAAATATCTTTAAAACAGCGATGTTAAAACCGAACACTGATATGCTCATTTGAAATTAATTTGTTTTGATTGCAAAGATCAGCCCTGTCTGGATCGATGGGTGAAAGAACTCTGTTGCAGATAATTCGCACTGCCGATGAAATTACCGTTTCTTGCAATGGCCGCGTCTGAAAACCCATTAGATGATGTCCCTTTAGAGGACAGCTTTTTCGTCAACCAGCCATGTCGACATGGTTGAAACATACCGAGCTTTCTGTTCTTCTGGCATCTTCAGAACAAAGTTGGATAGTTCCTGATTAGGGGACTGCAACTAAATGACCTGTTCTGGAAAAAAAATCGAGGGAATGTAAGTCTCACCATTGCATACAGAGTTACCCTCCCTCATTTATGGGGCAAACAACTTGAATCTAGAGAGTCGAATATTGACTTAACCCGCACGCCAGGATGACGATCAGGACGTCGACTGTCTACACTACAGGCGCACCGTTTGGCGCCCATCTTTCGGCATTTTCTCTCTGTAACTGAACTGTTAAACTGAATGGTTGGGCAAATCACCACGAGCAGCATCTGAACCTTAACGCAAAATTATCTCCCTTGCAGATTTCCGAACATCTATTCAATCTTTGACGAAAAGACGACCTACGATGTCACCAAGTCTGACGAAAATAAGACCTCACCAAGTTTGAAGACCTGGTTCGAGAAATAAAAATTAACAGAATCTTTCTGGTGATACAAAATCAAAATTACCCCCAGAGCGGTCTGAATGAAACGCCCACTCTGAAATTGTGTGAAACCATGAAATCCAGCAAAACAAACAAAACCCATACAACCAGAAATCGATCCGCATCGAATCCACTTAAAACGAGGACCGCTGGGACACAAAATAGCGTGAGCGAACAAGGAATTCCGAATGCAGATGGATATAATTAATCATAAGACCGATGAGGTTGTGATAACGAGTTTGCATAATAAAAAATGAACAAATCAGCAGCGAGTCGGACTACATCAAGACATTCGTAACTTTCTGCTTGAAGAGTTCTCATATCAACAATCACGTGAGAGTGGAACACAAGGCAGTGAACAGGCGTGTGCACACAAAAGTCGTCCGCACTGACGAAGAAAAAGTGGGGAAAAGAAGGACGATAACTTTGACATGAATGCGAAGCCGTGACTGTACAGAATCTGAGAAAAACGGGACACACACTACCTCAAGGTGAGGACAATACATTCTCCTTCATGGGGTGGGGAGGGGTGGGGTGGGTGGCGTGGGCGTTGTACGAAACTGACCGGACAGGTGAGGCGAAGACTGCTCAGTAATACGTTGAGAACTTGGACATGTCTGCAAAGCAGTAAACTGTATAAAGCAGTTTGTATTGTCGGAAAAAAGCATTTAGCGATTAAAGGAAAGTTCGAGCTGCATGCTTCCAGTCGTCTGTTTATGTATTTATCATGTGATATTTCCGTATGAGGCAGAAATGAAAAAAGGTCTATTTCGCACGAGCTTATTTCCAGGTTGTTATTTATAGAGAACGCGAGAGAGTATATCCCTATTCCTATTAATTCGTGCGCATTGGTTCAGATCACAAAACCCTCTGACTGCCGTAAGGTGTGTGTGTGTGTGTGTGTGTGTGTGTGTGTGTGTGTGTGTGTGTGTGTGTGTGTGGGAGGAGAGAGAGAGAGAGAGAGAGAGAGAGAGAGAGAGAGAGAGAGAAAGCTACCGGAACCGCCAAGAACATCCAGCAGTTTCGCGCCCTTTACGCACAACAAAGGTCACGGTACTGCCAAACTCATACCCCATACCCCCCCCCCCCCGCCTCCATTATATTTAAAAGATTGTCCAGCACTGTGATTTTTTTTGAGACTGTGATCAACATAAAAAATCACTCATCAACATCAATACAATGCTCGGCATGTCTAGTAGTGATCAACGCTATTCAGGCTACACAGTAGGCCTAGGTCTAGCTGCTACACGCCACATGTGATCAATGGTTAACCTATCTACCGATTTGCTTTGGGGGTAGGTGGCATGAAAATGTGACAATGTTGGTATCAAGCTTTCTATACCCGTTTGGAAAAAAAAGGAAGAAAGAAAGAAAGAAAGGGGGAAAAAACACGCAAAAAAGATTACGTTGAAAAGGTGCACCATGTTTGGACAACTATGCTCTTTTGGATTACACGCGCTTGGTCGACACTTGTGCTAAAGCCTACATGCGTTTTGCCTATACAGACCCATGAATGCACGTTTCGCCTATACAGACCCATGAATACACATTTCGCCTATACAGACCCATGAATACACATTTGGCCCTCGCACTGTTCAGTCTTGGATTCAGCTTCCCTCTGATGATACGTCTTTTCAAACGGACCGACTATGCCCACAGTCACAGAAAAACCCGTTTAGTCAACGAGGGTTTGATGACATGCTCGTAAGCGAAGAGTATGGAATCCACAGGAAATCTTTGCACCTTTTTCGTTGTTTTTTTTTCTCTTTCATGCCGTGGAGGTAAGAAATAATGATTCTAAAGCTCTGACGTTTTTCGTTTTGTTTCTAATTTTGGTTTTCTGGGTTGACCAATTCTGTCATTCTTACACTGACTCCCTATTCAGTCTCGCACTGACTTTAAAGTTCTCCTCCTGGTTTTCAAATCACTGAATAATCTGGCTCCCTCCTACCGCTCTGACCTCCTTCATCTCTATGTTCCGTCTCGCAACTTACGCTCATCCACCGATTCTCGTCTGCTTCGGCTTCCCGCTGCTCGCCTGAAAACTTCAGGCCAACGATCTTTCTCTTACCTGGCACCTGCTCTGTGGAATGGTCTGCCTTCTTCTCTGCGTAACACGGACTCTTTAAAGACCAGGCCTGAGAGATACAGACACCTGTAGTGTTGGTCAGGAAATTTGAGTAACACCCTCAGAGACGCATCCATTAAGTGGATGAAACTCGACTGTGTGGTCCCAGTCTTCCCAACTGAGCCTGCAGCAAACTCAGCTCTGGGTAGGAGCCAGTCGGGGCAGAAAAATCCCACATGACTCTGATGGGAATCCAACCCGCGACCTCCCCGCCAGGAGTCCGCGACGCTAACCACTTTGCCACGGCGGCTGGTTTCTTTCTTGATTTTCGTTTTTGACACGTCACTGATAAACCGCAAACTGTTTGTTTTGTGCTAAGTCTCAGTTTAATTTCAGTTTCATCAAGGAGGTGTCACTGTGCGCGGACTAGTCCATATACGCTACACCGCATCCGCTAGGTTTCAAGACCACGCTGTACACGATTTAATACGGACGGATAAACGAATTAATGACTAAGAAGAGAGAACTTAAGAAGAGAGCCTCATGGCTAGGACTTAGCAGATGTCTGACATAGGCATTAGCCCAACACGCAGGTCAGACCTTGCGCTGAAATACATGCTAAGGTGATTACATGCCAAAGACATTTCTGATCACAATGAAGACAGAATAAGTGTCAAGTTTGACTCAGAAAGGAATAATTTGCTCCGATAAACTGACAACTGACATTTTCTTTTAAAAAAAAAAAGCTAAAAAAAGGAAAGGAAATAAAGAGCAACGCAGTACAGGACAGCGGTTTGGCACGAAGTTTGTCATGTTTTCCAAGACAGAAGAAAAACCATCAATAGAACGGCCATTCTTACAAACGATGATGTGGAAAAGAAACTTCAAATTAAAGGAACCTTAAATTGTCACTTTTGCATGCCACACTTCCCGTTAAACTTTAGCAATGCTACCTCGCTGTCTGTCGGATATCCCTGGCTGATATTCATCCGTAATTTACCTGTATTCATAGTACACTTACAGGTATTTGTCTGCATATGCCTATATTCACAGCAGATTGTTTGAGTTTTGTCAACAGATGCTTATTTTCTCGTAGGGTTGTTTGATATTTGTTTTTTGATCCATGAATTCACTGCTAATGTTTTTGTTTATAAATCTCTTGATTCACAGAAGGTTGTTTAAAATTTGCCCGTTTCTCGCTGCAGTCACTGTAGATTGTTTCATTTTTGACTATAGATCACTGTATTCACATAAGTTTCTCATTCGTATATACATATGTTCGCGGATCCATATATTTACATTAGTGTGATATTTGTGTATCGATCCTTATATTCACAGTAGTTTGGTTAATATCTGGATGTAGACCTCTATTCCCGCAGTTCGGTATTTCTCTGCAGGCCCCTATGTCTTCACAGTGTTTGGAATTTGTCTGCAGATCCCTGTATCCACATCAGCTTGTTTGCTGTTTGTAGATCCCCGTTTTCCGCACATTAGATTGTCTGATGTTTGTCTACACAATTTCAAATTCACCAAATCGTGTTTCGTGTTTGTCTGTGGATCTCCATATTCAGAGTAGATCGATTTTTGTCCGCTGATCCCTACATATCCATAGTCATTTGAGACCTGGACGTAGTGTGGCTTGATCTGGCAAACGCATATGGATCTGTACCCCATGAGATGATACAGTTAGCTCTTGAGATGTACCATGTACCAAAGAACATCCGCGACATGCTCAAGAAATACTTCAATGGCTTCTCATTGCGGTTCTCTACCAAGGAGTACACAACAGACTGGATCAACTTGGAAGTGGGTATTGCAATGGGCTGTGCAATTTCCCCAATACTGTTCGTGTTGGCAATGGAAGTCATCTTGAAAGCAGCAACAAGCAACGCTTGGCGATGGATACAAGATGCCTCCTCTCAAGGCCTTCATGGATGACACTACAGTGATTTCATCCACAGAAGACGAGACACGTCATGTGCTGGAAAGGCTGGACGACATAGTTGCCTTATCCAGAATGAAGTTCAAGCCAAAGAAATCACGGAGTCTCTCACTGAGGAAAGGAAAAGTGGCCGAATCTGTGGTCTTCAGTGTTGCCAACCAGGCCATTCCAACAGTCACAGAAGAGCCAGTCAAGAGCCTTGGAAGATGGTATGATGATACGCTGAAAGACACACAAAGAACAAAAGAAACCAAACAGATGTCGGAAGAAGGCTTGGAGACCACTGACCAGTGTGGGCTCCATGGCAAATACAAGGTCTGGTGTCTGCAGTTCATGCTGATACCAAAGCTCCTATGGCCTCTGATGATATACGACATCTGCACCAGCATAGTGGAGGCAATGGAAGCCAAAATCAACAAGTTCACAAGGAAATGGCTTGGTGTCCCATCCTGTCTGACTGACACAGCGCTGTACTGTCGCCAAACAAAGCTGAAACTACCACTGAAATCCATCCTGGAAGAATACAAAGCAGGAAAGATCAGACTTCAAAGCATGCTGGAGGACTCAGGAGACAAGGTGGCAGAAGCAATCAAGCCCAAGCTGAAGACAGGCAGAAAATGGAAAGTTCAAGAGGCGATGGATTCTGCAAAAGAAAGTCTCAAGATCAGAGAAATAACAGGACACATACAGACCAACAGACAAGGACTGGGGGTGACCAAAACTGAATGGTGGTCAAAGACCAAAGGAAAAGCCAAAAGAGATGATGATTCAGGAGATGAGAAAAGAAGACCAAAAAGACTCCAAAAAGCAGTCCAGCAGAGCCAGCAAGGGCAATGGACAACGTGGGAGAATGCACTCCAAAGAAGTCTCACTTGGAATGACATTTGGCACATGGCCCCTCTCAGGATCAGCTTCATTCTCAGATCTGCATATGACCTTCTGCCCTCAAATGCAAACCTGGTGAAGTGGGGGAAAACAGACGATCCTGCATGCCCCCTCTGCCATGGAAAACAAACCGTGGAGCATGTCCTAAGCTCATGTAAAGTAGCCCTGGCTCAAGGAAGGTACACGTGGAGGCACAACCAAGTGCTCAAAGAGATTGTACAAGTAGTCTGGGCTAGTACCAACACCACAAAAGGGAAAATCAGGACTCCAAAAGCACCCGCAACATTCTTCACGGCAGGAGGCGGCAAATCATGGCCAAGAACAACAGTGCCACTCGGAACATGCAGGCAGAGCCTGCTGGACGGGGCAGATGACTGGGAGTGCACTGCAGACCTCCCAGAATGGAAGAGTCACCCAGAGATCATCAGCAAGAGTGGCATGAGACCAGACATAGTAGTCCACTCTCAGTCAACCAAGCAGCTGATCATGATCGAGCTCACGGTGCCATATGAGAACAGAATGGAGGCAGGTCAAATCTACAAGACTGAAAAGTATGCTGATCTAGCAAACAGCCTGAGGAGAGAAGGCTATCAGGTCAAAGTCCTCACTGCAGAAATTGGAGCTAGGGGTTTGTAGGAACGTCTGCATACAGCCTCATGAAACAGCTCTCAGTTGCAGGGAGGGAAAAAAACCAGAGCCCTGAAAGCAATGGCAGAAGCGGCAGAGAGGTGTTCAAGCTGGATCTGGTCAAGGAGGAACAAAAGTCAGCTTCATAAGGCTTAAATTTCCTACAAATATCAGGTGTCCCCGTGGCTCAGTGGTTAGAATGCGAGTCATTAAGTGGAAAATGAGCATGTCCAGAGGATCATGGGTTCGAATCCCAGCCATGGCTCGTCCCAAGATGGGAAAAAAAAGGGGCAGCAGAGGGACATCCGGAGTCATGAACCAGGTGTGGCCCAACCCCCCTAGAGTGTCAGGAGATAAGGGCCGAAACACTTGCTTGAAGGCGGCTTCTCTTCTGAGGACTCTCTGCTGCCACGCTCTCCACGAGTTTCTTTCTACTACTTGTTTGATATTTGCTTGCAGATCCCTATATTCACAGCAGACTGTTAGACATTTGTCGGTAAATCCCTATATTCACAGAGGCTTGTTGGAATAGATTCCAATATTCACAATAGTTTGATATTTGCCTGTAGATCCCTGTATTTACAGTTTTGATTTTTTTTTTTTTTTTTGCATCGCTTTCTGAATAATGCGTCGAGTGCATCTGTATTTACAACATTCACTGTCTCTTCAGTCCTTTCTCTCCGTCGTCGTTTTTCTCCCTTCTCATATCACAGGCTGGTGAACACACAACAGGACAACGTGATTAAGGTGCAGGGGAAGTAAGCGGGAAGCCTCAGGAACACGCACAACGTTTGGCGTCCTTTCACGCAAAACATAATGTGGACACCACTCAGGATAAAAAGTGGAGGGGGAAAAAAAGAAAAAGAAAAGCAAAACGATTACAATTTGTACACCAAATTTAAACATATATTGTGCAACAACTGTACACTAGTGAGAAAACAGTCATTTCTCCCCCCCCCCCCTCCCTCCTCCTCCTCCCTCGCAGTATGAGGAAACAGGTGATACCCGCCTCCTTCCCCACAGTCATGAACAAGCAGGTACAGAAGAACAGCCTGCCATCAAGTCAACTGCGTGGTGACAGAATTCAGTCCCAGGTTCACAAACAAAAAAGCAGTCAATATAGATGCACTGACGAAGAAAATCAAATTTGAAAAAAAAAAAAAAAAGTAAACGCCCATACGAGCACACACACGCTTTGTTGGGGAGGAGGACACCAATGCAGTGATGATCAGCCAGGATCTGTTCGTCACAGCCAATCACAAAACTCCATTTCAAATCGATAGAACTTCGAAGCCACTTTGCACTGCTACGTATATTAAAAAAAAAAAGTGACTACGGTTAAAGCTAATTCATAAATCGTACTTTACCCACGATTTTCCTGTAGCGATAGCAACAATAATAATAATGATGATAATAATAATAATAATAAAAAAATAAGAAGAACCATGACAACAATAACAATGTTGATGATGATGATGATGATAATAATGATAATAATAAATAATGATGATAATAATAATGATAATAACGTGCATGTACGCGAGTTCTAGCACGATAAAAATCCATGTTCCCGACACTAGATAATTCGGCAGCACACTGTTACTGTGTCTGTCTGTTTGAATGCTTCCACAGAACAACTGACAGTTACAGGTTTCCGTGTGACTGATTCTAATTAACGTCCTGCAAATCACGTTTATCCCGTTCACTCAGAGCCTTCCGAGCACACACACACACACACACACACACACACACACACACACACACACACACACACAGAGAGTCACACACACACACACACACACACACACACACACACACACACACACACACACACACACACACGCACTCCGTTCATCAACGGAGAGCGAGCTATGTTGTAGGCCCTACACATCCTCGGGATTTACGTTGATGGACCAC
Organism: Conus canariensis; assembly: GCA_033310375.1. Taxonomy (NCBI): domain Eukaryota; kingdom Metazoa; phylum Mollusca; class Gastropoda; order Neogastropoda; family Conidae; genus Conus; species Conus canariensis. Next base: position 5,179,700 of record CM065719.1, read on the forward strand.
GTGAAGGAGAGAGAAAAATGTCCTCCTGTAATAAAAACACTGAACAGAAGACACCAACGTAAGCATGTGTTTAAGCATAAACAGGCCCACGTCACTTCGTATGTTTACATGGTGCAATGAAAAATCAACCATGCAACACACACTTTTCATTAGCGTCTTTGGGAACACAGACAAGGGAAACAAATCCCACAATACGCCGGACACGGCAGACTGTACACAGTATTCTCCCTTTAAATCACTCGTTGCCTACTGAAACGAAATGTTATTTTGATTGTGTTCGGACGCGCATAACTTAACATACAAATGAGACCAGCTCAGCTTTCTGTGTATGTGCACAATCAGCCGTGGGCATTCGTGCACAAAAATCTTCTACATAGGCAAGGAATGTATATTTGTAAAGGCAAACAAACGAAAAAACAATCCAACGAAAAAGAAATCGTCATATAGAAGTGCATCAAAAATGTGCCAAAGACAGAGGAAAAAAGAAAACACACACACACACCACACACACACACACACACACACACACACCGCACGCACGCACTCGCGCACGCGCGCGCACACACACACACACGAACGCACGCATGCGCGCACACACACTGGCATATGTAAACAAGCATACGTGCGCACGTGCACTCGAACACACACACACACACACACACACACACACACACACACACACACACACACACACACACACTTTAATTTTAGCTGTTTGTTGTTCCACACACAATGAGATATGGTAATACCTGCGAACCAACTTATTTATGATGGGGAGGGGGGGGAGGTAAGGACAATGAAGGGAGGACGAATGACGTAAGAACACACACACACACACACACACACACACACACACAACACAGCGCGCGCGCGCGCGCGCGCGCACGCGCGCAGGTATGTACATAAAAACAACGGTCGTGCCTCGGTCATATGCTACAGTGCGCCTTGTGGGTCGCAAACTACGGTTGTGCCTTTTGTGAAATAAGCTGTCACCAGTAGCAAAGGCTATGAGCGATGAAAGGGAGATTATCTAAAGGCTCCTAACAACAAGTTTCTCTGTATGAAGTCGGAGAAGGCTGCGAGGCTGATCAATGAAAATGCGATTCATAAAGAACGAACATGCCTTGCGTTTACAGCAGCCAGTCTGCTTGACATAGATGGTCATGGCAGGAAAGAATGGTCAGATGGTCATGGCAGGAAAGAATGGTCAGATGGTCATGGCAGGAAAGATGGTCATGGCAGGAAAGAATGGTCAGATGGTCATGGCAGGAAAGAATGGTCAGATGGTCATGGCAGGAAAGAATGGTCAGATGGTCATGGCAGGAAAGAATGGTCAGATGGTCATGGCAGATGGTCATGGCAGGAAAGAATGGTCAGATGGTCATGGCAGAAAAGAATGGTCAGATGGTCATGGCAGGAAAGAATGGCCAGATGGTCATGGCAGGAAAGAATGGTCAGATGGTCATGGCAGGAAAGAATGGTTCTTTTTATAACTGTCGCAGGCATTGCAGGGAAGCAAAGTTTTTTTTTTTTCAATTTTTCAAATTTTTTCATAACCACGTACATCAAACTTCATTAGTCTTGTGTGATAAAACGTAAATTAAATGTCACACGTACACGTGTTTTCTGTTCAATCCTTGAGTTAAGCAGACTGTTTTCACTCGCACAGATACACTCATTTTTCTTTCAATTCCAGAAACAGGATTTAATGAACTACGGTCCCCTTCGTGCTTTCAGTTGGCCTGTCTGTCTTCATCAACACCCGACCTGTTGTAAGGGGTCTTGCTGTTCCGAAGCCGTCAGCACTCACAGCAATTTGTACTACACAGTCTGGGTATGATGATTTTTCAGAATAACACAAGATCAGGGTTCTCTGATTCATATTATAACCCATGTCGTTCTCGCTGAGACTGACGGAAGTCTTCTCCGTAGAACCATGCGTTTCAGGAGATTTAGAGGATGATTCTGATTTCATGTTGTATTCTTTTTATCTTTTCATCTTATTTCATGTTATTTCATTTCTTTAAAGATCTTGCATCACCAATCTGAAGATTGCCCGATGATATATTTTCATATAAGTTTACAATTGTAGTTTCGATGTTAAATATACATTTTTTGAACAGCTCTGAACGACGATTTAGAGTTTCTATTCAGAATGAGATCTTGGATTGTCAGTCATTAAAACTGACTTACGAAGACAGTTAACTTAAAGAAAAAAAGGAACACCACCACCACCAGCAACAACAAAACACGCAGGAGCCCGGTGATAATTATCCTTAAGAAGACAGACAAAAGCATCCTTTACAAACCGCCATGATCCAGTTTACATGAATCAAGACAGGACAGGGCAGATTCTTTATAAATATTCTTACAAAACGCCATGATCCAGTTTACATGAATCAAGACAGGACCGGGCAGAGTCTTTACTAATATTCGGGAGCAGGGACCACAGGAAGAAAAGAACAAGATACACCCGAACGTGCAGGTGGGACCCACTGAAATACTACTCTCAACTGCAAACAAACCAGCTGGGAACAACCCTGCACCACCCTGTGAAGCCTGCACTGTGTCCACATACAGTTCAGGCACGCGCAGGGCATTCCATTAAGACGTCCAGGGAAATAATTGCTCCTTGGCAGATGCCATTGCGTAATAGCCAATGGATGTGACATGACAGAAGCCAGCGTTCCCATGACTGTACCAGCCCGTATTGCATGACAGAAGCCAGCGTTCCCATGACTGTACCAGCCCGTATTGCATGACAGAAGCCAGCGTTCCCATGACTGTACCAGCCCGTATTGCATGACAGAAGCCAGCGTTCCCATGGCTGTACCAGCCCGTATTGCATGACAGAAGCCAGCGTTCCCATGACTGTACCAGCCCGTATTGCATGACAGAAGCCAGCGTTCCCATGACTGTACCAGCCCGTATTGCATGACAGAAGCCAGCGTTCCCATGACTGTACCAGCCCGTATTGCATGACTGAAGCCAGCGTTCCCATGACTGTACCAGCCCGTATTGCATGACAGAAGCCAGCGTTCCTATGGCTGTACCAGCCCGTATTGCATGACAGAAGCCAGCGTTCCTATGGCTGTACCAGCCCGTATTGCATGACAGAAGCCAGAGTTCCCATGACTGTACCAGCCCGTATTGCATGACAGAAGCCAGCGTTCCCATGGCTGTACCAGCCCGTATTGCATGACAGAAGCCAGCGTTCCCATGACTGTACCAGCCCGTATTGCATGACAGAAGCCAGCGTTCCCATGACTGTACCAGCCCGTATTGCATGACAGAAGCCAGCGTTCCCATGACTGTACCAGCCCGTATTGCATGACTGAAGCCAGCGTTCCATGACTGTACCAGCCCGTATTGCATGACAGAAGCCAGCGTTCCTATGGCTGTACCAGCCCGTATTGCATGACAGAAGCCAGCGTTCCTATGGCTGTACCAGCCCGTATTGCATGACAGAAGCCAGAGTTCCCATGGGTGTACCAGCCCGTATTTCATGACCGCAGAGCCCACAGACAAAAAACGCCACCGTCAAGCAACTGCCGTGTGCATCCCGCATCCTCACTCGTTGCTAATCCGGTGACAGGTGAAGGCAGTACAACTGACACGGCCAAGCTTTCGCTATGAGGTCTTACGTGCCCTCTGACGAGGGCCAGAGACCACGTCAATAAGCATTCATAGAGCGAAGTTTCCGAAGTTTTCTTCTTTTTCTTCTTCTTTTTTCCCCTCTTCAAATCAGCCAGCCAAAATCTTCTTCCCACTCGTCTGCTGAGCGCATTAAGAATGAGATCAAAGTACCCTGTTTTTTTTTTTTTTTTTTAATCAAACGAGAGAAGGTATGGAGAGAGAGAGAGAGAGAGAGAGAGAGAGAGAGAGAGAGAGAGAGAGAGAGAGAGGGTGGGGTGGTACAGGGTAGGTAAGAGATACGAATGAACTGGTTCTGTGACCGCATTGGAGGGAAGAGGGCAGAGATGGAGACTGAGGGTGGTGCAGATGTGGGGTGGGGGTGGGGGATGCAAAGAGGCCACATGCGTTGTCTAGAGATTTGCGCCCTCATATAAACAGAACGTTTTAGGACATCCGTAGATTTATATCTCGGTCTCAAGAAAAACTGAAATTCGACCCCCCCCCCCCCCCCCCCCCCCCCGCGCGGATTCTGTTCAGCGTTGATGAAGAACATAGGAAATCCGCCTTTCACTAACGTGATAACAAAATGTGCAACAATGATCCCCCCTCCCTCCCAACCCCGCTCTGCCTTCCATCTCTACCACCTACTACTCCCCTTCCCAATCCCTTTCCTCATTCTCCAAGAAAAAGATGGGGGGGGGGGGGGGGGGGGGGGGGGGGGGGGGGGGGGGGGGGGGGGGGGGGGGGGGGGGGGGGGGGGGGGGGGGGGGGGGGGGGGGGGGGGAGGAGAGGGGAAGAAGAAGAAGAAAAGAGAAATGGGAAACGCAGATGTAAGTTTGAGAACACCACGTGTGTGGATGTCACCTCAGCGAACCAACCGTTCTGGTCTGTGCATCAGTGTGGAGACGCTGTTGTGATCAGGGTTCTCATGCGTTGAGCAATTCATTCCGCGTGTTGCGAGATTGGCGCTTCTGTTGAAAGCGCCGCCCCCAAATTCTCCCTCCTCCCTCCCTTTCTACCCCCTCCCTCCCCCTCATTTTCTACCCCCCCCTCCTTTCAATTCAATCAGCTGAACAAAATATGGAACAGCAAGAAATTCTCTCTTGGATTCAAACTGAAATTTTATAACTCCAGCGTGATTTCAACGCTGTTATATGGCTGTGAAACCTGGCAACTGAAGACCACCCAGGAGAAGAAACTCGACGCCTTTGATACTAAGTGCCTGTGTAAGATCTTGGGCATCAAATGGTCAGACTTTATACCAAATGAAGACGTCAGGGAGAGGTCCAAACAGCTCCCCGTGCCAACCATCGTCTGCAGACGGCGCCTCCACTGGCTGAGTCATGTCTTGAGATTACCCTCTTCAAGACCTGCAAACCAGGCCATTAATGGACCCCAGCAGGCCAGAGAAAAAGAGGACGACCTAGGATGAGCTGGCGACAGACAGTGGAGAGAGACCTCAGACTCGTTGATAGAGGATGGAGTGACACTACCACACTGGCTGTGGACCGTGCACAGTGGAGCACCTTGACTGCCACATGCCTCGCAAGACGCGGGAGCATCTAAGTCTAAGTAAGTTCCTTTCCCCCTACTCACCTCGCCCCCCCCCCCCTCCCTTGCCTCACCCACTGCCAGACGACGACTTCAAAAGTTAAAAAGATGATCTGTACTGTACATCGCCCCCCCCCCCCCCAACTTTATATATATATATATATATATATATATATATATATATATATATATATTTGGTGTTTTTTTTTTAAATAGAATTTTTGTTTTGTAACTTGGAATGTACTTACAATGACCGCAGAAATAGCCACACTGAAGTAGATCCACAGAATAGACACCCGGTGTTGAAAGCAAGGAAGGATGCCAGGATGAACTGGAGGTTGGAGGTTTGTATCAGTTATTCAACTGTCTGGTTATTGATTCGTTCACTGTTATTGCCAAAGAATGTTTTCTGTGTCGATCCACTCTTTCCACTGTCACTGCCCACCGTGGCCAGTAGAAGAACGAAACGTGCAGAAGTCCAATGCAGTCTGCATTCAATATATTGTATGACCAGTCGACAATCCGGGGAATGGGGGGGGGGGGGGGGGGGGGGGGGGGGGCGGGGGGGGGGAGAGAAAGAAAAAGGGAGATAAAAACGTGAAAGCACACTTGCACGATGTATGGGTGACGTGTGATGTGACGTAATTGGGTCGTGCCGGCGACATACTGCCGGCGTTGAAAGATCTGGGTTACGAAGAACAGTGACATGATAGTAAAAACAAAGAAAGAAAGAAAGGAAAAAAAAACAACAACACCAACCGACAAAACAAAACAAAACAAAACAAAACAAGAAAAAAACAACAAAAAAAACCCCCAAACAAACAAACCCGAATCATGTCAGTTAACACACACACACACACACACACACACACACACACACACACACACACACACACACACACCATCTGTCCTACTGGCCAGCAAGTCACACCATAAACGAAAGGACTGGAATTGCAAGGCGGGCGTGAATATAGTTTTAAAAGTCAGAACAAGCAAGATGTTGGAAAACAACAACTACAACAACAACAGACGTGCCAAGTTCAGTCTGATCACGTGTCCCCCCGAATCTGTTTCCATGTTTATGCAAATGAAACACTGGACATTCGTGTAAATGAATTGATTCATAATTATACAAGTACAAAACAAAGAAAGAAAGAAAGGTAAAACCGTTCATTATTGTCTTTCATCGCCTACACAAAAATCTATCACTTCAACACATTTGTGCTGATTCATGAGCACGCGCGCGCGTGTATATGGTGTATGTGTGCATGCCTGTGCGAGAGAGAGAGAGAGAGAGAGAGAGAGAGAGAGAGAGAGAGAGAGAGAGAGAGAGAGAGAGAGAGAGGAAGTCAGATCAAGTCTGTCGCAGAAATGAACTGCCTTTCACAGTGCCAGTACGTGACTGCAATTCCACATCCTGAACTTCGTCCCCTCCCCACCCTCCATCTCTCCACTTCACCTCCTCTCCCATACCCCCCCCTCCCTCCCTGCATCCTTTCCCGTCCAATTACACACACCTACCCCACCCCAACCTTTTCCCATTCCAATCCTCCCCCCCCCCTCCCCTCACGCCACCCGTTCCCTCTCAAGACTTACTAAACAGTCACTGGTGGTAATAAACTACAGCGACGTGACACGATGTCCACTGCTGACCGCAGACCACCAGGAAACCCTTCTTACTGAAACATACCAACTACAAAATCCTTCGATAAATTCTTTTCTTTCTGTTCCCGAGGAAAACAGTTCCTGTCTTACACGAAATCAGCAACAACATACGATTAACAACGAAAACCCGGTTTTCGCGAAGGATAACGCGCGGGAAAAGGGGAAAGCAGTTACTAGAGGTCTGTCTATACTTCTCTCGTCCTTTTTCTTCTGCGTTCAGTCGGAAACTTCACGGAGTACCAGTAGATTTCAATAGACGGATAGCTTTCTTCTTCTGTGAAGACAAGACACCTCACGACGAAAAACAAGCTTTTGTGTCCTTGGGGATTCGGGGTGAATGAATGAATTCAGTGCAATAGGTCAGACAGGATATGTGGAAATGCACGTGACCTGTGGGCTCCTTGTGTTCCCTACGCCATTTGGTGGGGCACAAGGATTTAAGAGGGAAAAAAGCTCAGCTGACGACAGGAAAACGCAGAGAGAGAGAGAGAGAGAGAGAGAGAGAGAGAGAGAGAGAGAGAGAGAGAGAGAGTGATGTACACTGTCCTTATATATTAAAAGCTTAAGAGAGAGAGAGAGAGAGAGAGAGAGAGAGAGAGAGAGAGAGAGAGAGAGAGAGAGAGAGAGAGAGAGACGGAGAGCTTGCTCTTTCTAGTCAAAACTTGACCTCCGATACCTTGGTGTGCCATGACCATAGTTGCAGCATGCCAGCTTTATAAGCCCATAATAGGAAAACAAGTGTTCTTCTCCAGGAAAACGCGGTAAAACCGCTGTCCCAGTTGATCACAAGTCTTTTCCCTGGGATAATAGTTGTTTTCCATAGCGATCACATGTGTAGCGATCACATATAGTAATTATCGATGTTATCCTTAAGCATCATAACTGTTTACCCTATTTTCGGAAACGGTTATCATCCTGAAGAAAAAACAACGAAGATAGGAAAACACTTATGATCCTTGGGATCACAACAACTATTTCCCCTGTTTGGCCGACCCCATTTTGCTCTCGTCATGCTAAAGAGCGATCACAGCTGTTTCCATGTTAACGACGTTTTCCTTGCGATAATAGTTATTTTCCGCTGGAAAGCGAAGATAACAATTATGATCACAAGGAAAACAGGGGATGAAAATCGTGGTCCTCAGGGAAAAGAGGCAAAAACAACAATTATCCTCAAGCAAAACAGGGAAAAACAATAGCTATCCTCAAGAAAAAACAGGGAAAATTGCTATCCTCAAGCAAAACAGGGAAAAACAATAGCTATCCTCAAGAAAAAACAGGGAAAACAATAGCTATCCTCAAGCAAAACAGGGAAAACAATAGCTATCCTCAAGAAAAAACAGGGAAAACAATAGCTATCCTCAAGAAAAACAGGGAAAAACAATAGCTATCCTCAAGAAGAAACAGGGAAAACAATAGCTATCCTCAAGAAAAACAGGGAAATACAATAGTTATCCTCAAGAAAAAATAGGGAAAACAATAGCTATCCTCAAGAAAAAACAGGGAAAACAATAGCTATCCATAGCTATCCTCAAGAAAAAACAGGGAAAACAATAGCTATCCTCAAGCAAAACAGGGAAAAACAATAACTATCCTCAAGAAAAAACAGGGAAAACAGTTACGATCCGTAAGAAAATAGTTGTGACCAGCATGATATTAAAGAGCTCGTGAGGAAAACAGCTGTTATCGCCTTTAGACGCCAGCATGCTATCATAGGCCAGGCCCAAACTCTTCACAAAGTAACCCCTACTGCGATAATCCTGAAGAGAGTACAGGCTGACGCATTCTGGGCTGTGAATCGTACGTCGACAGCTCGGGTTAGAGACACCTCGGTTATAACACACACCACACACACACACACACACACACACACACACACACACACACACACACACAAATCGGCCACTAAACATCGACTTCGGCTAAACTTATATTGAAGACACCCCTCCCCCCCATCCTCCATCCCCCTCTTCCTCCACCACCACCACTACCCTCCCCTCTCCTTTGTCCTCTACTACCCTCATTCCCCTCTTCCTCCACCACCACCACTACCCTCCCCTCTTCTTTGTCCTCTACTACCCTCATTCCCCTCTTCCTCCACCACCACCACTACCCTCCCCTCTTCTTTGTCCTCTACTACCCTCATTCCCCTCTTCCTCCACCACCACCACTACCCTCCCCTCTCCTTTGTCCTCTACTACCCTCATTCCCCTCTTCCTCCACCACCACCACTACCCTCCCCTCTTCTTTGTCCTCTTACTACCCTCATTCCCCTCTTCCTCCACCACCACCACTACCCTCCCCTCTTCTTTGTCCTCTACTACCCTCATTCCCCTCTTCCTCCACCACCACCACTACCCTCCCCTCTTCTTTGTCCTCTACGACCCTCATCCCCGCCCCCTGGTCTTCGTTGTAAGCGTTCTGCAGTGCAGTCACTTGACTGCGGTATCTGATTTTGCATTTCTGGACTCCGACCTGTATTTTGACGGTTGGTGGTGAAGAGAATTTACAGTGTTTCGGGTCTGATTTGAATTTCTGGACTCGGACCTGTATTTTGACGGTTAGTGGTGTTGAATAGTTGCAGTGTTTCGGATCTGATTTGAATTTCTGGACTCGGACCTGTAATTTGACGGGTAGTGGTGTTGAATAGTTGCAGTGTTTCGGGTCTGATTTGAATTTCTGGACTCGGACCTGTATTTTGACGGTTAGTGGTGTTGAATAGTTGCAGTGTTTCGGATCTGATTTGAATTTCTGGACTCGGACCTGTAATTTGACGGGTAGTGGTGTTGAATAGTTGCAGTGTTTCGGGTCTGATTTGAATTTCTGGACTCGGACCTGTAATTTGACGGGTAGTGGGTTGAATAGTTGCAGTGTTTCGGGTCTGATTTGAATTTCTGGACTCGGACCTGTAATTTGACGGGTAGTGGTGTTGAATAGTTGCAGTGTTTCGGGTCTGATTTGAATTTCTGGACTCGGACCTGTATTTTGACGGTTAGTGGTGTTGAATAGTTGCAGTGTTTCGGATCTGATTTGAATTTCTGGACTCGGACCTGTATTTTGACGGTTAGTGGTGTTGAATAGTTGCAGTGTTTCGGATCTGATTTGAATTTCTGGACTCGGACCTGTATTTTGACGGTTAGTGGTGTTGAATAGTTGCAGTGTTTCGGATCTGATTTGAATTTCTGGACTCGGACCTGTATTTTGACGGTTAGTGGTGTTGAATAGTTGCAGTGTTTCGGATCTGATTTGAATTTCTGGACTCGGACCTGTATTTTGACGGTTAGTGGTGTTGAATAGTTGCAGTGTTTCGGATCTGATTTGAATTTCTGGACTCGGACCTGTATTTTGACGGTTAGTGGTGTTGAATAGTTGCAGTGTTTCGGGTCTGATTTGAATTTCTGGACTCGGACCTGTATTTTGACGGTTAGTGGTGTTGAATAGTTGCAGTGTTTCGGATCTGATTTGAATTTCTGGACTCGGACCTGTATTTTGACGGTTAGTGGTGTTGAATAGTTGCAGTGTTTCGGATCTGATTTGAATTTCTGGACTCGGACCTGTATTTTGACGGTTAGTGGTGTTGAATAGTTGCAGTGTTTCGGATCTGATTTGAATTTCTGGACTCGGACCTGTATTTTGACGGTTAGTGGTGTTGAATAGTTGCAGTGTTTCGGGTCTGATTTGAATTTCTGGACTCGGACCTGTATTTTGACGGTTAGTGGTGTTGAATAGTTGCAGTGTTTCGGATCTGATTTGAATTTCTGGACTCGGACCTGTATTTTGACGGTTAGTGGTGTTGAATAGTTGCAGTGTTTCGGATCTGATTTGAATTTCTGGACTCGGACCTGTATTTTGACGGTTAGTGGTGTTGAATAGTTGCAGTGTTTCGGATCTGATTTGAATTTCTGGACTCGGACCTGTATTTTGACGGTTAGTGGTGTTGAATAGTTGCAGTGTTTCGGATCTGATTTGAATTTCTGGACTCGGACCTGTATTTTGACGGTTAGTGGTGTTGAATAGTTGCAGTGTTTCGGATCTGATTTGAATTTCTGGACTCGGACCTGTATTTTGACGGGTAGTGGTGTTGAATAGTTGCAGTGTTTCGGATCTGATTTGAATTTCTGGACTCGGACCTGTATTTTGACGGTTAGTGGTGTTGAATAGTTGCAGTGTTTCGGGTCTGATTTGAATTTCTGGACTCGGACCTGTATTTTGACGGTTAGTGGTGTTGAATAGTTGCAGTGTTTCGGATCTGATTTGAATTTCTGGACTCGGACCTGTATTTTGACGGTTAGTGGTGTTGAATAGTTGCAGTGTTTCGGATCTGATTTGAATTTCTGGACTCGGACCTGTATTTTGACGGTTAGTGGCGTTGAATAGTTGCAGTGTTTCGGATCTGATTTGAATTTCTGGACTCGGACCTGTATTTTGACGGTTAGTGGTGTTGAATAGTTGCAGTGTTTCGGATCTGATTTGAATTTCTGGACTCGGACCTGTATTTTGACGGTTAGTGGTGTTGAATAGTTGCAGTGTTTCGGGTCTGATTTGAATTTCTGGACTCGGACCTGTATTTTGACGGGTAGTGGTGTTGAATAGTTGCAGTGTTTCGGGTCTGATTTGAATTTCTGGACTCGGACCTGTATTTTGACGGTTAGTGGTGTTGAATAGTTGCAGTGTTTCGGATCTGATTTGAATTTCTGGACTCGGACCTGTATTTTGACGGTTAGTGGTGTTGAATAGTTGCAGTGTTTCGGGTCTGATTTGAATTTCTGGACTCGGACCTGTATTTTGACGGTTAGTGGTGTTGAATAGTTGCAGTGTTTCGGATCTGATTTGAATTTCTGGACTCGGACCTGTATTTTGACGGTTAGTGGTGTTGAATAGTTGCAGTGTTTCGGGTCTGATTTGAATTTCTGGACTCGGACCTGTATTTTGACGGTTAGTGGTGTTGAATAGTTGCAGTGTGTTTCGGATCTGATTTGAATTTCTGGACTCGGACCTGTATTTTGACGGTTAGTGGTGTTGAATAGTTGCAGTGTTTCGGGTCTGATTTGAATTTCTGGACTCGGACCTGTATTTTGACGGTTAGTGGTGTTGAATAGTTGCAGTGTTTCGGATCTGATTTGAATTTCTGGACTCGGACCTGTATTTTGACGGTTAGTGGTGTTGAATAGTTGCAGTGTTTCGGATCTGATTTGAATTTCTGGACTCGGACCTGTATTTTGACGGTTAGTGGTGTTGAATAGTTGCAGTGTTTCGGGTCTGATTTGAATTTCTGGACTCGGACCTGTATTTTGACGGTTAGTGGTGTTGAATAGTTGCAGTGTTTCGGATCTGATTTGAATTTCTGGACTCGGACCTGTATTTTGACGGTTAGTGGTGTTGAATAGTTGCAGTGTTTCGGGTCTGATTTGAATTTCTGGACTCGGACCTGTATTTTGACGGTTAGTGGTGTTGAATAGTTGCAGTGTTTCGGATCTGATTTGAATTTCTGAACTCGGACCTGTAGTGGCGTTGAAAAGTTGCAGTGTTTCGGATCTGATTTGAATTTCTGGACTCGGACCTGTATTTTGACGGTTAGTGGCGTTGAAAAGTTGCAGTGTTTCGGATCTGATTTGAATTTCTGAACTCGGACCTGTATTTTGACGGTTAGTGGCGTTGAGAGGTTGCAGCGCTTTGGATGTGGTTTGCTTTTCTGAACTCGGACCTGTATTTTGACGGTTAGTGGCGTTGAGAGGTTGCAGCGCTTTGGATGTGGTTTGCTTTTCTGAATACGGACTCTGTGTTTTGTCCGTCCGCTTTTTCCAGCATGCTGCCAGCCGCACACAGGTCTGTGACGCTGAGTAAATCCTCCCCATTGGGGGTCTGCCTTGTGGAAAATTCCCAATTACCCTTGGAATCATAGCGACAACAACCTCTAGTTCTCACAATAATCCCCCTTGCCCTTGTCATTTCCTTCGTCCTGAGAGAGAGAGAGAGAGAGAGAGAGAGAGGAGAGAGAGAGAGAGAGAGAGAGAGAGAGAGAGAGAGAGAGAATGTGTGTCATGTACTGTTCTTCCATATCAAAGCTTAAGAGAGAGAGAGAGAGAGAGAGAGAGAGAGAGAGAGTGGGAGGGAGAAAGGGGGGGCTAGAGAGAGAGGAGAGAGAGAGAGGAGAGAGAGAGAGAGAGAGAGAGAGAGAGAGAGAGAGAGAGAGAGAGAGTTTCATTGTGAAAAGACTTTTCCCCTCTTCTTTCATCCTTTTCTTTTCAACAATATTTGTTGTTCGTTTTTTTTTTCACCTTGAAAGCAAAAACCTAAAACCAACATTATACTAGAAATCACAACACTGATGAATCTGTGGCCGACTGTCAGAGTCCGCCAGGACAACACGAGGTGCTGGCGTCATCTGTCGGCCCTCCGCCCTGATGTCTGTGCTCTTCGGGAATGCTGAGAACAGGACCACGTCTTCAAGCCTGACACCAGAGAAACGCTGATCAAAGATCTGGTGAAGAGCAACTACCAGACCTTCCACGCTGATCAAAGATCTGGTGAAGAGCAACTACCAGACCTTCCACGCTGATCAAAGATCTGGTGAAGAGCAACTACCAGACCTTCCACGCTGATCAAAGATCTGGTGAAGAGCAACTACCAGACCTTCCACGCTGATCAAAGATCTGGTGAAGAGCAACTACCAGACCTTCCACGCTGATCAAAGATCTGGTGAAGAGCAACTACCAGACCTTCCACGCTGATCAAAGATCTGGTGAAGAGCAACTACCAGACCTTCCACGCTGATCAAAGATCTGGTGAAGAGCAACTACCAGACCTTCCACGCGGTATGAAACTAACCGACCACCGACAATCTAATCCCCCCCTCCCCCCAAACTCCTTCCCCCTTCTTCTGCTCTGGGGTTTTCCAGTATGCAATATTCATGGATAACAAAAAGACTAACGAGAACGTGTTGCTATGAATCGTGTGTTGGCGGAGGGGGGTTCGGGTGGGGTGGGGGTACAGCTGCGATAGGCTTCTGTAATGAGAAAAAAACACCTTTCCTTTCTGAGCTCTAGTCTGTAAACAATATTACCTGTCTGAGAGAATCAGAGAATTTTAAACTGCAGAAAAAGCTGAATCCTAATCTACGTTGTCTAAGCGTTGTAGCGCCTTCTCCCGTCTCCTTTCTTCACATCATACGAATAAATGTACTGGGCAATGCGATTTGCTCATTTCTGTCAAGAGCCTCGACATAAGCAACGATCAACCGCTCATTTTATCAGTTTTTTTTCGCTAGACTCATCTAGCAAGCTATTGATCCAGTGGAAAAAGTTTCCGAGACAGAAGCACCCCCTTAAAAAGGATCTGCAAAAGATTTTGCAGTCAAGACTATACAGGGAGCAGCCTGCAAAAGATTTTGCAGTTATGACTATACAAGAAGCAGTAGTTCAAAAACATTGAAACGGATTTCATTTAGAAGATGTAAGGAAACGAAAGTCAAACAAACCCAGTCAAAAAGCAGTCAGCGCGCAGTCACACGTCGATGGTTGACTGGGAACTATGAAAGCTGTCCAGACGACACACTACTCTGACATCGTGCAAACCATTCCAAGTGGCGTGTTGAAAGGAGGTTTTTCGCCAAAGCAGTGTTTTTCTCTTCATTTTGCAAAAAGAGGTTCCTCTCTACATTGCAAAAGAGTTTTTCTTTGCCCCTCTTAATTTGCAAAAAGAGGTTCCTCTCTACATTGCAAAAGAGTTTTTCTTTGCCCCTCTTAATTTGCAAAAGGAGTTTGTGCCCCTCTTGACGGCAAACAGGTTTATTTATTTATTTTTTTGTGATTGCAAAAAGACGTTATACTCTCTGCTTTGTGTGCAAACAGAGGGTTCTCTCCTTGACTGTAACTTGCTGGTCTTTTCCGAGTAGTCCCCCAGGACTGTTCACGGAGCGAGACCTGGCCGACAGTAGCCTCAGCTCCAGCACAACACGCCGAGGAAACAAAGGCGTGAAAGCGTCGGAGAAGAGCGGAGGAGGAGGGGGTGGTAGGGGAGAAAGGAGGAGGGAGGAAGGTGGGGCCGAGGGGGAGCAGGGCCAGGGGGAAAAAAATCAAAGCAAAAGGCGGACGAGACCCACGGTCATACGAAGGCTTCGGTGCGGTACCGGACGCCGTCGTCGGAGTGTGCTTTGCCGGAGCGGCTCCGGATGAGGTTGAAGTCCGAGTCGGACTTGGGCAGCACAATGTTGTTCATGGAGTTGGCCTGCTGGAAGCCCGCCACGGGCACGAACATGTGGCTCATACCAGACACGTGCCCGTTCAGGATGGGGCCCCCGTCGTTGGAGGCCAGCGAGGCCTTGCGCGTGGGCCTGACAGTCTCCGGGATTTCTATCTCCGAGTCGGCCTCGCCGCCCTTGGACCTGGGGATGATGGAGCGCGAGCGCACGTGGCGGTAGAAGAGGGTGAAGTTGTTGGAGATGACGGGGATGGTGAGGGCCACCATCAGCACGCCGCACACAGAGCAGCCCGTGCCCACGATGTAGCCGATGGTGGAGGTGGGGTACACGTCTCCGTAGCCCACCGTGGTCATGGTGATGATGGACCACCAGAAGCCCATGGGGATGGTGGAGAACATGTCCCCGGGGCTGGTGGCATCCTTCCGCTCCGCGTAGTAGATCATGGTGGAGAACACCAGCATGCCGATCAGCAGGAAGATGAACAGCATGAGCAGCTCCTGGAGCGAGGCCTTGAGGGCGTAGACCAGCACCTTGAGGGCCTGGTAGTGCTTCACCAGGTGGAAGATCCGGAACATGCGGATGATCCTCAGGATGAACATGATCTCGATCACGAACCTCTCGTTGAGGTAGCAGGACTGCAGGGACGAGCTCTGGAAGATGACGGTGACGTAGAGCGGGACCAGGGCCAGGAGGTCGATGATGTTCATGAGGGAGAAGACGAACCTCCACTTGCTGGGGGCGAAGATGAACCTCAGCACCAGCTCCAGGGTGAAGAACACGGTGCAGATGAGGTCCAGCACGTACAGGGACTCCATGGTCGATATCACCTGTTGGAAAGGGGTCAGAAAAAAAAATTGAGATTAGTATGGACTGTATGATGACGTATCTGATTCCGTCCCGCGCGCGCCCGCGGTCGTGCGTGTGTGTGTGTGTGTGTGTGTGTGTGTGTGTGTGTGTGTGTGTGTGTGTGTGTGTGTGTGTTGCGCGCGCGCGCCCGCGCGTGCATACGCGCGCTTGTGTGTATGTGTGCGGGTGTGTGTACGCGCGCTTGCGCGTATGCTCTTGTGTGCTATTTTGTTGCGAACTGACGAAGACTTCATGAAGCTTTCCCTCCGCCGCCTCCTTCCCCAACATTCCTCATGAGCTTCACCCTGCTGGTTTCCCTCAGAATCACTCTATGCTCTCCTTCCAAATGTCACTCATGCGTACATTTCTCCTCTGCTTCAATCCTTCCATCCTCACAGATCCACCCAATGCGCTCCTCTTTAGTTCCCCCCATACAGCCTTTCCACCTCCTTCCCTTTTCATACTTCTCACTTTTACCTCAAACTTCCTTCTTTGGCTTCACACATCAAAATTCATTGGTGACTACATTGGATCAATGCAAACGTTTCATAATGTAAAACTCATAATAAACAAACCTTAAACTTAGAACACATCATAGATGAGATATGTCCAATGACAATGCGCCAAACTATTCCTGTACCTAAACAAAATATTAAGATAGCCATAGAGAAACCACAATCCACACGCACACACACACACACACACACACACACACACACACACACACACACACACACACACACACAGAGGCCCATGCACGCGCGAGTGCAGGCATAAGCACTGAAGTTAAGACAACAATCGCCTACGCAGAAGCATAGAAGCATGACTTTCTCTTCAAGTAATCGTGGAAAGCTGCACCACAAACAGTCCTATTCAGTTTCGCCCCACATGCCCTCCTCAGCATCTTTTGATTCCTCTTCGGCCGCGCCCCATACATTCCTCCACATCATTACTCCATAAATATACTCCTCAATTTCACCCTATACATTTCTCCTCACTTTCATATCATACATTTCTCCTCACTTCCACCTCATACATTTCTCCTCACTTCCACCTCATACATTTCTCCTCACTTTCACCTCATACATTTCTCCTCACTTTCACCTCAAACATTTCTCCTCACTTTCACCTAATACATTTCTCCTCACTTCCACCTCATACATTTCTCCTCACTTTCACCTCATACATTTCTCCTCAGATTCACCCCATACATTTCTCCTCAGATTCACCTCATACATTTCTCCTCACTTTCACCTCATACATTTCTCCTCACTTTCACCTCATACATTTCTCCTCACTTCACCTCATACATTTCTCCTCACTTTCCACCTCATACATTTCTCCTCACTTTCACCTCATACATTTCTCCTCACTTTCACCTCATACATTTCTCCTCAGATTCACCCATACATTTCTCCTCACTTCCACCTCATACATTTCTCCCTCACTTCCACCCATACATTTCTCCTCAGATTCACCCCATACATTTCTCCTCACTTCACCTCATACATTTCTCCTCAGATTCACCCCATACATTTCTTCTCACTTTCACCTCATACATTTCTCCTCAGATTCACCCCATACATTTCTCCTCACGCTCACCTCTTACATTTCTCCTCAGATTCACCCCATACATTTCTCCTCACGTTCAGCTCATACATTTCTGCTCAGATTCACCCCATACACTTCTCCTCAGATTCACTCCCATACATTTTTTCTTATTTTCAACCCCATACACTTTCCTCAGATTCACCCCATACATTTCTCCTCAACTTCAACCCATACATTTCTGCTCAGATTCACCCATACATTTCTCCTCAACTTCAACCCATACATTTCTGCTCAGATTCACCCATACATTTCTCCTCAACTTCAACCCATACATTTCTTCTCAATTCACTCCATACATTTCTCCTGAATTCACTCCATACATTTCTCCTCATTTTCACCTCATACATCTTCTCCTCAGCTTCACCCCATAACATCCTTTTCAGCTTCATCCCATAACATCCTTTTCAGCTTCATCCCATAACATCCTTTTCAGCTTCATCCCATAACATCCTTTTCAGCTTCACCCATAACATCCTTTTCAGCTTCACCCCATAACATCCTTTTCAGCTTCATCCCCATAACATCCTTTTCAGCTTCACCCCATAACATCCTTTTCAGCTTCACCCATAACATCCTTTTCAGCTTCACCCCATAACATCCTTTTCAGCTTCATCCCATAACATCCTTTTCAGCTTCCACACCACTATCCCATAGCATCCTTTTCCTCCAACTCCTTTCATTCATCCCATAGCATCCTTTTCAGCTTCATCCCATAGCATCCTTTCACTTCATCCATACATCCTTTTCAGTTCATCCCATACATCCTTTTCAGCTTCATCCCATAAGCATCCTTTTCAGCTTCATCCCATAGCATCCTTTTCAGCTTCATCCCATAACATCCTTTTCAGCTTCATCCCATAGCATCCTTTTC
>CM065719.1:5200577-5210577 GCA_033310375.1 Conus canariensis
AAGAAGAAGGAGGAGAGAAGAAAGTAAAAAAAAAGTAAAAAACAAAGAAACAAAGAAAAAGAAAGAAAGAAAAAGATGCCCTACATCCCCTTCCCACCGTTCCCAAAAGGGGAGACAACATTGAATATGGAGGAGAAAACAGCCAAAGCCCAGGACACCGTTTCCATATGGAAGGGCACAGGGAGAGCTACAGCGCCTATCTCCGCCATGGTCGTCCGGATCCCGGATCCAGACATTGTTAGGGATCCGCACCTCGGATCTGTATCAACATTTGACAATTTCATCCTCTGGCATACTCTGGCATACCTGTCTTGTTGCCTCTATCTCTCTACTTCTTTCAGTACATCTTTCTCCACATCTCTCTCTCTCTCTCTCTCTCTCTGGTCTTTCTCCGTCCGTCCGTCCGTCCGTCCGTCTGTCTGTCTGTCTGTCCCGTCTGTCTGTCTGTCCGTTCGTCCGGCCGGCCGTCTGTCTGTCTGTCTGTCTGTCTGTCTGTCTGTCCGTCCGTCTGTCTGTCTGTCCGTCACTGCCTCTCCCTCCACGGCTTATGTCTCTCTCTCTCTGTCATCCCGCCATCTTCCTTTGCCTGTCTCATCCACTGCCTTCATCTCTCTCCGCTATGACTCTGCCCCCCCCCCCCCAACACACACACACCCTCAGTCTCCCTGTCTTCATCTCTCTCCTCTATGACTCTGCGCTCTCCCACACCCTCAGTCTCCCTGTCTTCATCTCTCTCCGCTGTGACTCTGCGCTCGCCCACACCCTCAGTCTCCCTGTCTTCATCTCTCTCCTCGCTATGACTCTGCGCTCGCCCACACCCTCAGTCTCCCTGTCTTCTTCATCTCTTTCCGCTATGACTCTGCGCTCCCCCACACCCTCAGTCTCCCTGTCTTCATCTCTCTCCGCTATGACTCTGCGCTCCCCCACACCCTCAGTCTCCCTGTCTTCATCTCTCTCCGCTATGACTCAGCGCTCCCCCACACCCTCAGTCTCCCTGTCTTCATCTCTCTCCCCTATGACTCTGCGCTTCCCCACACCCTCAGTCTCCTTGTCATCATCTCTCTCCTCGCTATGACTTTGCGCTCCCCCAACACCCTCAGTCTCCCTGTCTTCATCTCTCTCCTCGCTGTGACTCTGCGCTCGCCCACACCCTCAGTCTCCCTGTCTTCATCTCTCTCCGCTATGACTCTGCGCTCCCCCACACCCTCAGTCTCCCTGTCTTCATCTCTCTCCGCTATGACTCTGCGCTCCCCCACACCCTCAGTTTCCCTGTCTTCATCTCTCTCCTCTATGACTCTGCGCTCCCCCACACCCTCAGTCACCCTGTCTTCATCTCTCTCCGCTATGATTCTGCGCTCCCCCACACCCTCAGTCTCCCTGTCTTCATCTCTCTCCTCACTATGACTCTGCGCTCCCCCACACCCTCAGTCTCCCTGTCTTCATCTCTCTCCGCTGTGACTCTGCGCTCCCCCCACACCCTCAGTTTCCCTGTCTTCATCTCTCTCCGCTACGACTCTGCGCTCCCCCACACCCTCACCTCTCCTTGTCTTTATCTCTCTCCGCTATGACTTTGCGCTCCCCCACACCCTCAGTCTCCCTGTCTTCATCTCTCTCCGCTATGACTTTGCGCTCCCCCACACCCTCACCTCTCCTTGTCTTCATCTCTCTCCGCTATGACTCTGCGCTCCCCCACACCCTCAGTCTCCCCGTCTTCATCTCTCTCCGCTATGACTTTGCGCTCCCCCACACCCTCAGTCTCCCTGTCTTCATCTCTCTCCGCTATGACTCTGCGCTCCCCAACACCCTCAGTCTCCCTGTCTTCATCTTTCTCCTCGCTATGACTCTGCGCTCCCCCACACCCTCAGTCTCTCTGTCTTCATCTCTCTCCTCGCTATGACTCTGCGCTCCCCAACACCCTCAGTCTCCCTGTCTTCATCTCTCTCCGCTATGACTCTGCGCTCCCCCCCCCCCACACCCTCATTCTCCCTGTCTTCATCTCTCTCCGCTATGACTCTGCGCTCCCCCACACCCTCAGTCTCACTGTCTTCATCTCTCTCCGCTATGACTCTGCGCTCCCTCACACCCTCAGTCTCCCTGTCTTCATCTCTCTCCGCTATGACTTTGCGCTCTCCCAACACCCTCAGTCTCCCTGTCTTCATCTCTCTCCGCTATGACTTTGCGCTCCCCTACACCCTCAGTCTTCCGATCTACCATTTACTTGACCTCCTCTCCAAGCAACGTCCCCCTCCCCCACACTGCCCTTCTACTCCCCTCTCCCTCATGTGTGTCTCTTCTTTAGCTCCCATTCCCATTCCCAAACACAGGGAGAGGAGGACCTAACCACTGCTGCAGATGCGTAGTTAGCAGATGGGGATTATGACGTGAGGAGGAGACAATCGGGCGACGATGCCTGCGTCCCCCATCACATCCTCTTATCAGCAGGTAGTGAGAGCTGTGATGCCTGTGTCCCCCATCACATCCTCTTATCAGCAGGTCGTGAGAGCTGTGATGCCTGTGTCCCCATCACATCCTCTTATCAGCAGGTAGTGAGAGCTGTGATGCCTGTGTCCCCCATCACATCCTCTTATCAGCAGGTAGTGAGAGCTGTGATGCCTGTGTCCCCCATCACATCCTCTTATCAGCAGGTAGTGAGAGCTGTGATGCCTGTGTCCCCCATCACATCCTCTTATCAGCAGGTAGTGAGAGCTGTGATGCCTGTGTCCCCATCACATCCTCTTATCAGCAGGTAGTGAGAGCTGTGATGCCTCAGCTGTGATTGGAACACGAGCGTAATACTGGACGAAACTGAGAGAGAGAGAGGAGAGAGAGAGAGAGAGAGAGAGACAGAGAGAAGAGAGAGAGAGAGAGAGGTGGGAGAGGGACGAGAGAGAGGGTAGGGGAGAGGAGAAGAGAGAGAGAGGGTGGGAGGGGAGAGAGAAAGAGGAGGAGGGGAGAGAAGAGAGGGTGACAGAGAGAGAGGGTAGAGAAGAGAGGAAAGAGAGAGAGAGAGAGAGAGGTAAGAAGAGAGAGGTGAGGGTAAGAGAGAAGAGAGGAGAAGGGGGAGGAGAGAGAGAGAGAGAGAGAGAGAGAGAGAGAGGGAGGAGAGGGTGACAGAGAGAGGGGTAGAGAGGACAGACGAAGAGAAAGAGGAGAGGGAGGGAGGAGAGGGAGGGAGGGAGAGAGAGTGAGAATGAGATAGGGAGTTCAGGGACGTAGAGTGTGTGTGGTGGGTGTGTGTGGTGTGTGGTGGTGTGAGTGGAGTGGATGTGTGGCTTGTCGGTGTGTGTGTGGTGTGTGTGTGTGTGTGTGTGTGTGTGTGTGTGTGAATGTGTTGGCTAGTGTGTGATGTGTCAGTGGTATGTGTGGTGTGATTCTGTTACACAGTCCTCTGGAACAGTGTGATGAAGCTTCTGCATACTGAACAGTGGCAATACTCCATGCTCAACTGTTTTCGCAGATCGCTGAACCCCCTCGGCAAAATCAACGAATTTTGTCAGACTGCAGTGAGTCCATATCAAGATCAAATTAAGATCAGGGCAAATAAGGCAGAGAGAGAGAGAGAGAGAGAGAGAGAGAGAGAGAGAGAGAGAGAGAGAGAGAGAGAGCGAGAGAGAGAGAGAGAGAGAGAGAGGACGCGCGCGCGCGTTTGTATACGTGCGTGTGAGTGAATGTGTGTTATGTGTGTGTGTGTGTGTGTGTGTGTGTGTGTGTGTGTGTGTGTGTGTTGTGTGTGTGTGTGTGTGAGAGAGAGAGAGAGAGAGAGAGAGAGAGACTCTGTGTGTGAGTGTGTGTGTGTGTGAGCGTGCGCACACGCACGCGTCGCTCTAGTAGGAGAGAGAGAGAGAGAGAGAGAGAGAGAGAGAGAGAGGAGAGAGAGAGAGAGAGAGAGAGAGAGAGAGAGGGGGGGCAGTCCAAATAAACAACTTTCCAATTTCCCCAGTTGTAGACTTTGATGCCAAGTTCCCGGTGTAAGCTGCCATAATCAGTCCCACCCCGAAATCACCCCCCGGCGGGGCGGGTGCAAAGGGGCACGTGTCATATTCACCCCCCGGGGAGTCAATCTAGACAGACCATCTCCTTTGTTCTAAATCACTCCCCTTCTTCAACATTTTGAAGTCGTCCCAGACGTCAAAACGTATCAATCAAAGCACATTGCACCTGAATTTGAAGGGTGGGTGGAGGTAAGATTTTGGAACAGGGTGGGGAATAGTTTTGGTTTAGATGCCCTAAACCAAAACTATTCCCCACCCTGTTCCAAAATTACTCCTCGGCGGTGCTTAAATCGGCCCATGGTTCAGAAACACCCCAGGAAGTGAGTATAGGTATGTGACCAAACTTACTGATCCTATGTGACAGGGAGGTAAAAATGGGGCATGTGCCTAGAGAAAACGTCTACCCGAATGCGCGGGTGGGGCTCAGAGAGATACTGTCCTCAACCGCCGAGCCAACCAGCCGGGAGCAGTCCTTCAACACCTTGGAAGCCTGCGCTGTGTTCACGTAGGGTGCAGGCGCGCACAGGGCGTTCCAGTAAGATGTCAAGGGACATGACTGCTCCCTGGCAGGTGCCATTTTGTGACCACCAGTGATGCGACACAACAGAACCTGTATGGAAACGCCCCTAAGGGTGTACCAGCCTGTACCATTGCAGAGCCAGCCTGTAGAAGACGCCACCACCAAGCCAACTGCAGCGCACACCCTGCAGCCCAACTCGTTGCTGTTTCGTTGACGGGTGAAAACAGTACAGCTCTAAACACAGCCAAGCCTTCGCCACGGGGTCTAACGTGTCTTCTGAGGAGAATACTGGCTGCAGCCATCCCCGCTGTCAACAGCACTCTCTCTGTGGTCACTGGATCTTTCTCTGTGGTCACTGGGCCTTTCTCTGTGGTCACTGGGTCTTTCTCTGTGGTCACTGGGTCTTTCTCTGTGGTCACTGGGTCTTTCCTCACCGTCACCGAGCTTTTCCCCTGAGTTAGGAAAGGGACACGTACCTATATTCACTCCAAGGGACACGTACCTATATTCACTCCAAGGGACACGTACCTATATTCACTCCAAGGGACACGTACCTATATTCACTCCACGGGACAATTACCTATATTCACTCCAAGGGACACGTACCTACATTCACTCCAAGGGACACGTACCTATATTCACTCCAAAGGACACGTATCTACATTCACTCCAAGGGACACGTACCTACATTCACTCCAAGGGACACGTACCTATATTCACTCCAAGGGACACGTACCTATATTCACTCCAAGGGACACGTACCTATATTCACTCCACGGGACACGTACCTACATTCACTCCAAGGGACACGTACCTACATTCACTCCAAGGGACACGTACCTATATTCACTCCAAGGGACACGTACCTATATTCACTCCAAGGGACACGTACCTACATTCACTCCAAGGGACACGTACCTATATTCACTCTACGGGATACGTACCTATATTTACTCCAAGGGACACGTACTTATATTCACTCCAAGGGACACGTACCTACATTCACTCCAAGGGGTGTTTTTCGACCATGCTCCAAATTACTCGCCGGCGGGTGGTTTTGGAACGGGGTGGTGGGGTGGGGGGTGGGTGTAGTTCTGGCTCAGATCCAGATTGATTGATATGTTTGGTTGTTTGTGAGACTTTTAAGAATTTCGAGGGAGGGAATTATTTGGGAACAAAATGGCAAGTCGGTTTGGATTTATTCCCCCGGGGGTGAATCTGGGCACTTGCTCTGTCATACCGCCGGACGGGGGAGGGGGGGGGGGGGTATTTTGGGCGTGGAGGGGAATTATGAAACGCTACACCGGGGCAAATAGTTTTAAGAACAAAAATCATCCCCATCTTTCATTCACACCCCTTTACTACTGAGACAGACAGATCGAACACATGATAATAGACAAGCAACGCGTTTCGATCATGAGGGCTTCTACTTTTATTCCCCTCCTTTCTAGACAGTCGGGGATACACGTAAGAATTAGGCACCGGCGTTGTATTGATTTTGTAGCAGTTTGCGTCGCTCTAGTTTGCCTTGGTTTTAATGTATTTGTTTACCTCACTGTTTTTTTTTTATTTCCTGTTTGAGAGACGTGTTGCTCTCTCTCTCTCTCTCTCTCTCTCTCTCTCTCTCTCTCTCTCTCTCTCTCCTCTCTCCAAACATGACGTTTCTGGTTAAAAAACAACAACAACAAAAAAAACCCAGACAGGGTGTTGTAAATCTGTGCCTTTTGAAGTTCTGCATCTTGTAAATTGTAAACTGATGTGTGTGTGTGTGTGTGTGTGTGTGTGTGTGTGTGTGTGTGTGTGTGTGTGTGTGTGTGTGTGTGCGTGCGTGTGCGTGCGTGCGTGCGTGCGTGGGTGCGTGCGTGCGTGTGTGTGTGTTTGTGTGTGTGCGTGAAGAGAGAGAGAGAGAGAGAGAGAGAGAGAGAGGAGAGAGAGAGAGAGTATATGTGTGTGTTTGTGCACGCGCATTTGTGCGCGCTGCGTGCGTGCATGCGTGAGTGTGTGGGTGCGTGCGGGCATGCGTGCCTGTCTGATTGTCTATCTATTTATCTATCTATCATTCTATGCATATATGTATGTATGCATGCATTTGTAGATACAACAATGCAGGCTTTGCTTTTTGTGCAGGTAAAATGCAGATAGTGAACACGTTGATGCTTGCACAGGCGAAATGAAGATGGTGGATAATTTGCTGATTGCATAAACGAAATGCAGACAATAGAGACTTCGCTGTTGCCCCTGTAGTCGATGTATACTTTGCTGTTTGGATAGGCATTGCCGAGGGGGACACTTTACACACTAATTGTTTTGGTGAATAAATCAATTTGTTGACAATAATAGAGAGTGTGCTGTTCGGGTTGACGAAAAGCGGACAGTGGATATTTTTCTGTTTGTCTTCAAGCAAAATAGGACAGCAGATATTTCACTGCGTTTCTCGTAGGCGAAATGCAAAGAGTGCACTCTTTGCTACGCGTATGAACGAAATACCGATAGGAGACTTCGCTGTTTGCATTGGTGAAATGCAGAAAGTGAAGGCTTTGCTGTGTGTATAACGAAACACGGACAGTGCAGGCTGCTGTTTGCATAGGTGAAATGCAGATAGGGAGATAACCCGGCGAAGGGGAACTAACGGCAGATCAACATCGGAGAGATCTATTTTTTTCGGCGGAAGGCTTATCAGTATTCATGGAGTTGGGTAGCCGTCGACATCGTTTTCGTGTAAGCTTTCCCCAAAGGGCAGGATGGTTCGAAAAAAGTCTGACGGCTATCTGTCTGTCTGCCTAATTTTAAACAAAACTGCTAATGTCAGTGAATGAGTGAACGTTAGTGGAAATGGAAGTGCGTGCGTGCGTGTGTGCGTGCGTGCGTGCGTGTGTGTGTGTGTGTGTGTGTGTGTGTGTGTGTGTGTGTGTGTGTGTGTGTGAGTGTGTGTGTGTGAGTGTGTGTGTGTGTGTGTGTGTGTGTGTGTGTGTGTGAGAGAGAGAGAGAGAGAGAGAGAGAGAGAGAGAGAGAGTCGCAGTACAGATATTAATCAAAGATAAAGCTATTGTAAAGATATTAATTGAAAATAAAGGTGTCATATCACCCAAACCATACCAACAACAATAAGTCAGGTTTTCAGCATATTCTCAGTTCGCTTCAATGTCTCACTTGACAAGGTATCAAATCATGAGCCACCATAACGAAACCTTTAGTCTTTCTATCTATTTATTTATCTGTCTGCCAGTCTACCTATCTATCTTCTGTCTGTCTGTCTGTCTATCTATCTATCTATCTGTCTGTCTGTCCGTCTGTCTGTCTATCTATTTATCTGTCTGTCTGTCTGTCTATCCATCCTGTAAATCTTTGTAAAGACAGTGTGAGGACCTGTGTGCCAGCACTCCCCCCCCCCCCATTTGTTTTTGTTCAAGATACCAATGTTTGGTCAACAACTAGGATATCGTATTTCTCAGGAGATCCAGTTCCAATGCTGTCCAGAACAAGTCTTAGCTGCTGTCGGCACTGTTGTGCCTGACAATGCCCATGTCATTCAACTGTACAGCTGACCACTCACACTGTCGACACAAGCTGAACTCCCTTGCATCCTTTCTAAATCCTCATGTATAAGTTCAAAGATAGCTGGTTATGTTTAATACTATTTACTTCCTTCTTTCTTTTTTTGTGCAGCTTATTTCCTTTTTTATGGTGCCGCTTTCTGCCCTTCGCTGAGCACTGTGGGGGACAGTGGACTTTGGTTTTCTCGTGGTTTATCTCCCTTTAATACTAAGGATGGAACAGCACAACCAAGCAGCTATCACTGATGAGTTCCAACCAGGGAACGAAAGTTGATTCTGGTCATGGGAATTAATCGGTTCTGTTTTCAAGACAGGATTCAGAGATCCCTGTATGCTGCTAGTGAGGGGTTTAATATGGACACTTTAACACCATTTTTTTCATCCTAATTCTTCACACGCCTCCCCCTCCTCCTCATTCCCGGCCTTTCCATACCTCTGTAAAATGTTGACAGGTCACTGTCATTATGATGGAAGAACTGTTTACCTGCGTGCATTTGTTTATATCCCAATATTCACTTGTTTGAAATAGCCCGTCTGGTCACTCCGAATTCTTACGAAGAAACATTTTATTTTTCATTGGAAAGTATTTCTGTTTAAACACACGTGCTTTCAAAAAATCTTTCTGTTTTAAACGAATGCTTTTATTCCATTTTTAACTTCATTATTTTCATTCTCCATGAAAAGGAAGATTTCTGCTTCATTAACACTTTCTCATTTTGTTTATCTTTTCTATTTTTTCCCCCTTACTTCCTTTGTATTTGTATTCAAACGAACACTCTCTCTCTCTTTTTTTTCAAATAAAAAATACTTATGTTTAAATAAAGATTTGCTTCCTTTGTTTTCACTTTCCTTCTTTGTTGGTTAAAAGCATGGAAATAAACACTTTCTCAGCTTTGTATCTTATTTTATTTCTTTCTTGATGAAAGGGTCTTCTTTCATTTTCCAACTTTCTCTGTTTGGTTTCAGAAATGAAAGAATTTTCCCTTTAAATGATCATGTTCTTTGTATGATTGTAGTTTTCTTTTCTTGTCTGTTCATGAAAAGCATTTCTATTTCAATAAAGTCGTTCTTTTTTATTTTTTTTTCTCGACGACGGGTAATTTTATTTAAACCAACTCTTTCCTATCTTTTTTTTTCTTTGTTGACGAAAATTAAATTCCATTTAAACGAACACTTTCATAGTTCCTCTTTGCTTATTTTCTCTATGAAAACTGTTTATGTTAATACGAGTAGATTCTTGATTTGATTTTATTTCTTCTGTTTCTTGATGACAAGAATTAGTGTTTAAACCAACATAATAGGTTTTTCTCCGCTTTCGTTTCCTTCTCGATGAAAAACATTTCTGTTTAAACGAACATTTTCCTTCGTGTTTACTTTCACATATTTTGTAATTATATTCTTTCTGTCTTTTTCTTTCCTTTCTCCCTTTATTTATCTATTTCTGAAGACTATGAGAGATTGTACGGGAGACTGTGACACAACAGCAAGGAAGGAAATTTTCACTGACATCAACAACAACAACAACAATAACAACAACAGCAGCAGCAACAACAACAACAAAAACTCTATCTCTCTCATTCTCTCTCTCTCTATTTCCTCCCCCCCCCCTCTCTGTCTTTCTCTTCTCCCAAATTAGAAACCATTATTTTTTTCTCCCTAGCGTCTATCCAAACATGGTCCGTCCTTAAGGGATAAGAATAGTTTCAAATGACCCGTCTGGTCGGCAGTCAAGGCACCTAAAAGGGATGCGTGACGTGAGTTACTCTCGTTTTTGCTGATAAGCCCCAATGCCATTACTCGTGGTGAGTCATTGCCATTATTCATGGCGAGACATTGCCATCATTTGTGGCGAGACATTGCCATCATTTGTGGCGAATCATTACCATCATTTGTGGAGAGACATTGTCATCATTTGTGGTGAGACACTGCCATCA
>CM065719.1:5215577-5230577 GCA_033310375.1 Conus canariensis
TGACATCTTACGGTCTGGACAGGAATCGTCGAAGACCTGAGACATGAAACCCTCTACCTGCAAGACAGGAATCGTCGAAGACCTGAAACATGAAACCACACACCTGCAAGACAGGAATCGTCGAAGACCTGAGACATTAAGCCACACACCTGCAAGACAGGA
Organism: Conus canariensis; assembly: GCA_033310375.1. Taxonomy (NCBI): domain Eukaryota; kingdom Metazoa; phylum Mollusca; class Gastropoda; order Neogastropoda; family Conidae; genus Conus; species Conus canariensis. The sequence continues at coordinate 5,215,740 of CM065719.1, forward strand.
ATCGTCAAAGACCTAAGACATGAAACCACACACCTGCAAGACAGGAATCGTCAAAGACCTGAGACATGAAGCCACACACCTGCAAGACAGGAATCGTCAAAGACCTGAGACATTAAGCCACACACCTGCAAGACAGGAATCGTCGAAGACCTGAGACATGAAACCACACACCAGTAAGACAGGAATCGTCGAAGACCTGAAACCCTACACCAGTAAGACAAGAATCGTCGAAGACCTGAAACATGAAACCACACACCAGTAAGACAGGAATCGTAGAAGACCTGAAACCCTACACCAGTAAGACAGGAATCGTCGAAGACCTGAAACATGAAACCACACACCAGTAAGACAGGAATCGTCGAAGACCTGAAACCCTACACCAGTAAGACAAGAATCGTCGAAGACCTGAAACATGAAACCACACACCAGTAAGACAGGAATCGTCGAAGACCTGAGACATGAAACCCTACACCAGTAAGACTTCACTACAGCAAGACACTACTCACAGTGAATTACCCTAATCATTAATACCTCCCGTCAAATATGATGTTTTTCATCTCCATGTCCGTTGATTACTTTGTTTCTTCGTTTGTCAGTAAGATTAACAAATAAGAAAACACCCTGAAACCATTTTAACGAAACTTGGTTTGAAAGATGAAATGTCGCTCACGGACTACTCCATTAAATTTTGGTGTGGATACGTAGTGTGTATCTGGATCAACAGATGATCCATTATCCGCTAAACCAATTACTTAAAATTTCCACTGAACACAAACACTAAAGTAACTGTGTCTGATTTGATAACTATGTATAAAGTAACATATTTCCATGGAAAATTAAAACTTTCTAGTGGTGTAAACGTTGCCGTTTTGTATTTTAAATCATATTTATACAAAAAAGTACACGAGAAGCAATTCGGTACTTCGTGCTGAAAATTACTTGGCAGAAGAACAATTGTCTTCGTTCAAGATCTGATTTTACGGATGAATCCAAGGTACTTTCGACTTCGGTAGAGATAGAAGTTCTCGCGAGTGCCCTTTTGTTAATGTGTGTGCCTCATACAATAGTGGTGTTGCCAGATGCCGTAATGACTTCAGACGGTTTTGTCCACATTTTCACCAATGCCTGCATTTAAATCACACACACACACACACACACACACACACACACACACACACACACACACACACACACACACACCCCCCTTTAGACGTTGGCGTTGGATTTGCTAATGATTTTTAAAAAAAATAAGTCGACGAAGCAGTTCAGGAATTCAGGAAGGTGTAATTTATGAAGATAGATACAACTGTCCATTGCAAAGTGATGTCAAAAGTTAAACGTTTGCCTGCAACGGGGATTATTGGTCCTGTTCATCTGTCTGCCAAACTCTTGACTCGATTTTCCATCGCGCAGTTTGGACGATCGCGGTTGCCATATTCAGTCTGTCAGAACAAAATCCTTTGGTCAGTGTTCTTCAAGCTACCAGGACTCCACCGCCTGATACACCATCCCATTTATCAATCTACCAGGACTCCACCGCCTGATACACCATCCCATTTATCAACCTACCAGGACTCCACCGCCTGATACACCATCCCATTTATCAACCTACCACGACTCCACCGCCTGATACACCATCCCATTTATCAACCTACCACGACTCCACCGCCTGATACACCATCCCATTTATCAATCTACCAGGACTCAACCGCCTGATACACCATCCCATTCATCAATCTACCAGGACTCAACCGCCTGATACACCATCCCATTTATCAATCTACCAGGACTCAACCGCCTGATACACCATCCCATTCATCAATCTACCAGGACTCAACCGCCTGACACACCATCCCATTTATCAACCTACCAGGACTCCACCGCCTGATACACCATCCCATTCATCAATCTACCAGGACTCAACCGCCTGATACACCATCCCATTCATCAATCTACCAGGACTCAACCGCCTGACACACCATCCCATTTATCAACCTACCAGGACTCCACCGCCTGATACACCATCCCATTCATCAATCTACTAGGACTCCACCGCCTGATACACCATCCCATTCATCAATCTACGTGGACTCAACCGCCTGACATACCATCCCATTTATCAACCTACCAGGACTCCACCGCCTGATACACCATCCCATTTATCAACCTACCAGGACTTCACCGCCTGATACACTATCCCATTCATCAATCTACCAGGACTCCACCGCCTGATACACCATCCCATTTATCAACCTACCACGACTCCACCGCCTGATACACCATCCCATTTATCAACCTACCACGACTCCACCGCCTGATACACCATCCCATTTATCAACCTACCACGACTCCACCGCCTGATACACCATCCCATTTATCAACCTACCAGACTCCGCCGCCTGATACACCATCCCATTTATCAACCTACCAGGACTCCACCGCCTGATACACTATCCCATTTATCAACCCTAACAGGACTCCCAACCACCTGATACACCATCCCGTTTAACTATAGACTTTTCACTTTCACAGCGTTTTATTAATCTTCTCTGAGGACCATATTCAAGAGATCTTATTCTATCTTTTATCTGTACTTTCATATTCATTCAACATCATATTGTTTTTGTCAACGTATGTTTGTGCATGCATATGTGTGTACGCATGCGGTGTGTGTGATGATGAGTGTGTGTGCGGTGTGTGTAGTGTGGTGTGTGTGGGGTGTGTGTGTGTGTGTGTGTGTGTGTGTGTGTGTGTGTGTGTGTGTGTGTGTGTGTGTGTGTGTGTGCGTGTGTTGGCGTGCGTGTGCGTGGTGTGTATGTGTGTGTGTGTGTGTGTGTGTGTGTGTGTGAGAGAGAGAGAGAGAGAGAGAGAGAGAGAGAGAGAGAGAGAGAGTAGGGCGGGAATGGAAAACTGATCGTACTAGTGTATACATGCACAGCGTTCTGATATCTGTGAGCAGTGGCTATGTGTCTTTGAAAGGATGGGAAGAAAGCTGGTGAAGAGAGAGAGAGAGAGAGGAAGAGAGGAGAGAGAGAAGAGAGAGAGAGGAGAGAGAGAGAGAGAGAGAGAGAGAAGAGAGAGAGGAAACAGCGGAAGACAGGATCTGGTTAAGCTGGAGAGGAGAGAGAGAGAGAGAGAGAGAGAGAGAGAGAGAGAGAGAGGAGAGAGAGAGAGAGAGACAGACAGAGACAGAGAGAGAGAGAGAGAAGAGAGAGAGAGAGAGATAGGAGGACGTAGCGCCATCTTTTGATCATGTGATTTTCTTTGTCCAGTTTTCACATTTTTTTTTACAGCAATTGTTATAGATGTAGAACAGCTCTCAATACAACTTAATGATCATAATCATTACATAAATGCCTCCTCCCCTCCCTCACCACACCCTTTCCCCTCCACTTCCAATCCCTTTTCTTCGCAGTGTCCGAAACAAAACGACGGAATGCGTTTCCGCATTGTCTGCCCTTCCTCAGAAGCTCTTTCGGAGTGGTCCCCTCTTGTCAATCCGCTTTTTCGCTGTTAATTCACTCCTGCTCCCTCTACCCTCTTTTGGGTCTCTTTTTCTCTGGACTTTGCGCGCAAACAAACAAACAAACTAATACAAAAGGAAGAAAACCCCTCTTCCCAAGTTTGATCGATTTTTTTTTGGCGGTCCGAATTTCTACAAATGGAAACCGTCCCCAGGAGGGTCTCCGGGCTGCTAAAGTTATCCCCCTTGTTCTCCGTGGCGGCACGCTCAGACAACGAAGAACATGCGGCTTAGATTCCTCCATCCTTGACGCTGCTGCAAAGTCGATGAAGGTTGGTAATGGGTCGGAAAACCTCCAGGGAGGGAATGGAGGGGCAGGGGAAGGAGGGAGGGGAAGGAGGGAGGGGAGGGAGGGGAGGGGAGAGTGGGAAGAGTGTGTGTGTGTGGATCAACGGAGATCTGGTTTGAAGGGTGGTTCTCTGTTTGCGCTTCCTCCCCAGCTAAGAACGCACCGAGAGCAGCAAGAAAACAGCAGCAGCAGCCAGGAAACAGGAGCACTTTAAGAAACAAAGCAAAAAAAAAGAAAAAGCAGCAAGCCTCCGAGGGCACGATCTGCCACACAGTTTAAAAAATGCATGGAAAAAACCACCTATGGTGAAAATCCACTGCAGTTGACAGGCATCGCCGCTGTGAGTGAGAAATCACTCCCTGGGCAGGCATCGCCGCTGTGAGTGAGGAATCACTCCCTGGGCAGGCATCGCCGCTGTGAGTGAGAAATCACTCCCTGGGCAGGCATCGCCGCTGTGAGTGAGAAATCACTCCCTGGCAGGCATCGCCGCTGTGAGTGAGAAATCACTCCCTGGCAGGCATCGCCGCTGTGAGTGAGAAATCACTCCCTGGGCAGGCATCGCCGCTGTGAGTGAGGAATCACTCCCTGGGCAGGCATCGCCGCTGTGAGTGAGGAATCACTCCCTGGGCAGGCATCGCCGCTGTGAGTGAGGAATCACTCCCTGGGCAGGCATCGCCGCTGTGAGTGAGGAATCACTCCCTGGGCAGGCATCGCCGCTGTGAGTGAGAAATCACTCCCTGGGCAGGCATCGCCGCTGTGAGTGAGAAATCACTCCCTGGGCAGGCATCGCCGCGATAGGGCGCGTGCGAGCACGCACACATGCACGGACACACAAATATATAATCATTACAAAAAAAAAACAAAGAAAAAAAACAACAACCAAAGCCCTCTCTTTTCTGCTCGTGCACACACACACACACGCACACACACAGACACACACACACACACACACATACATATATGCACACACATATATATATACACACATACATACGCAAACACACGCAGATACATTTACACATATACTCACAAGTATACTGACATATACACGCGCGTACACACACACACACACACACACACACACACACACACACATACACACACACACACACACACACACACACACACACGTACAATACATGCATACATAGAGACGCATACGATTATTCACACACACACACACACACACACACACGCGCGCGCGCGCGCGCGCGCGCGCACACACACACATACACACACCCACACACCACACCACACCACCTCCTTCCCCCTCCCATTTTCCATTCATTTGCCCCACTGAACTTTTTCATCGAAGGTGAACTCAACCCTCTAGCAAACAAGCAAACGTAAAAATACATAACAGTTCTCATTTCTATCAGACCTACCTCTCCCCTCCGCCCCCTGCCCCTCCCCAATTGACAACAGAAAAAAAAAAAACCTACAAAGTCTCTCCATTCTCTCCAAGCCAACATCCCAATGAAGATAAAAACAAAGCCAGCCGTCACGTGTGTAACCCCATTTCCTCCCCCTGATTGGGGGGAACCAGTGAAGGCATTGTCCTGACGTCTGATCCGCCCTGATCCTCCGGCCTTTTTTTCTTTCATTCTTTTTTCAGTCCGCTCTTCCTTTCTATCCCCGGTGCTGGTGGGAAGCCATTTTTTTCTTTCTTCTTAAAGATCCCACCTGCTATTTGGGTTCTCTCCCCTCTTCCTAATTCACGATCCGCTTTATCATTTTTTTTTTCGTTCATGCTTTTTTCCTCCCATACACTTAAATTTTTGTTTAGAAGAATTGCCTCGCAAGCGTGCGTGTTCACAGGCACGCGCGCGCGCCCGCACGTGCGCACGCGCTCACACAACACACACACACACACACACACACACACACACACACACACACACACAAACACACATACGCGCGCGAGCGCGCGCACACTAACTCTTAAGAAACTATCTCACGCAGAGCACACACACACACACACACACACACACACACACACACACACACACACACACACACACACATACGCGCGCGAGCGCGCGCACACTAGCTCCTAAGAAACTATCTCACGCAGAGCACACACACACACACACACACACACACACACACACACACACACACACACACACAGAGAGAGAGAGAGAGGAGAGAGAGAGAGAGAGAGAGAGAGAGAGAGAGAGAGAATAGTAATTCCTTTGTTTTAGTTAACTGGAGGCCGTCGTCCTTAACAAAGATGGGTATTGTGAACAAATGTTTCCAGAAATAGATAACAAAAAGAGTCACATATCTAACAAAATAAAAGACCTAAGAAATAACTACCCCCCCCCCCCCCCCCTGTAGAATCATCGCCGTAAATAACACTCCTCTGAAACGGGATCGTATGACGTCAGGATCTATTTAAATCTTTCTGAGTGTGTCGTCATCTAAAATCGAACCTTACTCTTCCCTGTCCAGGTTGTTAACGAGAAAAAGTCATAATTTTGGTTTAGTACAAATGTCACCATCAGGGGAGGTCACTTTCCCAGAATCACTAAGAGCAGGAAGGTTTTTAATTTTTCATCTTCATCGTTTTCTCAACTGTTTCAGATAGAGTAACACAACTTCCAGGCGAGGTTAGGGTTTGGCTAGGGTTAGTTTTAAGCTTTCGGCAGATGTGTAGATGACAGAATTTCATTAAACTTTTTACCGACTGGCCAAATAATAAGACGTTCCTTTTTCACACTCTTTCCCCCAGTTCCTGATATGTCACGATCGCCACCACCAAGGTGGTTGTTATATTTTTTTGGTCAGTCAACAAGATGACCCCAAAATACAGGACCTGTTTCTAACAAAACGTGGTGGAAAGATGCAAAATGGCTCAAAGACAAAGCCGTTGAATTTTGGTGGGATCTGTAGTGCGATCCGGATCCAACACCAGCTCCAAGATCCGTACAGCAAGACTATTTCATGGTTCCAAAAGAACACGAACCGGCCTATCCTGGCTCTATATGCGTTGATTTCAAGAGACATCTATCTATGTGACTACTCAGGAAAACGTAAAATAAAAAGCAAGCCAAGATTGTGGGTTGGTGCGGGTTCTCTCTTACAAGAAACAGTTAAAGAAATAAAATAAGTGTGAGCAGTTTGAACGTGAATTTTCTCTCACCAATGGTAATAATTTAGGAGGAGTGTAGATACAAGAAAAACACAGAGGAAACCAGAACGTGTTTGAGGTACTGACCGATTCCGAATACCAGCCAAGGCAGATCAACAAAATGAAGAGCACGCCTCAGTTTCTTCAGCACTTTGAGATATGGATAGATAAGGCCACGCTCATATATTTCCCCTACAACCATAGTAATGAAGAAAAGGGTCCGATATTCAAAATTTAAGTTTTGTCGGACAGATGTCGGTCCATTTTGTTAGAGAGAGAGAGAGAGAGAGAGAGAGAGAGAGAGAGAGATGAGAGAGAGTAGAGAGAGAGAGAGAAGCTTTATCAAGAATACCTCAGAAGACTTATTTGGGATCAGCATAAATGATGACATTCACCAATGACGACACTGTGGCGGTAAAGACACACTCTGGAAATCGTTTCCTATTTGAGCAGTCGAAGCACGTACACATGGCAGATGAAGACCGATGTTCCAGCGTCACTGTGAGCACATTTGTACTCGTGCGCGCGCGCGCGCGCGTGTGTGTGTGTGTGTGTGTGTGTGTGTGCGCGCGCGCGCACGCGCGTGCGTGCGTGCGTGTGCGTGCTGCGCGCGCGTGTGTGTGTCAGCAAATAATGAAACAGAATATTTAAATAAGCCAGTAGTATTGCAGGCTCTCCTCTGGACGGTGGCCGATAGATGACCGGACATTGATTGACAACTGCATTGAAATAAAAATGCAACGCTAAGACCTAGCACAGGCTTTTTACAGAGGATCAGACGGAGTAAGCGGCGTATGCATATGTGGAGAAAGCCAAAGATGGACAGAAAAAGGAAAAAAAACAAAAACCAGGCAAGCGAACGACCAACGTCTAGGCTGAGCCTCTTGGCCGCAGTGCATGGAAATGTGAAACAATGCCAAAGATGGTCAGGAAAAAAAAAACAAGCAAGCGAGCAAACCAACATCATCTAGGTTCAGCATCCTCGTCTGGACTGCTGAAAGAATCCGAGTTGGCTTTCATAAAGCTACCTCTGCTAACGTCAGGAAGTTGATGACGCCGAGGATGCTCTGGGCAGCGTCTTTAGCCAAGTTCATTCCAGATACCTTGGAGTTGGATACCTCATGTCACATTCTATGTTTGTTGTTATTGTTGCTGTGGTGGTGGTAGTGGTCTTTGATCTCTCTTGTGACTCACAGCAGGATGGCTGGAAACGGGCCACACACAGCGGGAAGGATTTGAACTCTCCCTCACTAGTGCCGGGTCTGTATGTTTCTTAACTTTTTTTTCAGTTTGTATCTGACTGTCTGTCTGTGTGGATGTCTGTCTCTTTCGGTCTATCGTTCTCTGTCTGTATGTACGTCTGTCTGTCTCTCGGTCTCTGTCTCTCTCTGTTTCTCTCTCTATCTCTGTCTGTCTGTCTGTCTCTCACTCTTTCACTCTCTCTCTCCAAAAAAGGGAAAACAAACTCGAAATAAAACCTTACTTTAATGCGATATTGAACAACGAACACCGCACCGTGAGACGTACACACACACACACACACACACACCACACACACACACACACACACACTCACACACACACACACACACACACACACACACAGAGAGAGAGAGAGAAGAGAGAGAGAGAGAGAGAGAGAGAGAGAGAGAGAGAGAGAGACCCTCTGGGAATTCCCGTTTGAACACAATCGCCAAATTGCTTGTTGGGTGAACGCCAATGTTACCATCATACTAATACAATTCCTCTCAGCGCGAACGGGGGAGTGGGGGGTCAGGTGGATGGAGGAGGTAGGGGGGGGGGGGCGGTGGGGGGGGGGGGGGGCGGGTGGGGGGGGGGGGGAGAAGGACCCACCAGACCATGTCACGCATTATGGAGATTTCCCTGGAGCTCTGGGTTTGAGGCAAAAGAGGGTGTTAACTTTCCCACTGTCTGCAGGTGTGCTAGCCACGGAAACTCCTTCAGGGTGCACCAACAACCCGGTCCTATTTTGAGGTGGGCAGGTTGTTGTTAGTTCACGCGCTTTATCTCTCTCTCTCTCTCTCTCTCTCTCTCTCTCTCTCTCTCTCTCTCTCTCTCTCTCTTATCTTGGATTTTGCCCACTGCAGGCAAATCTACTTTGAATTTGTCCAGCGTCCAGCCTGTCGCTGAGTCAGTACCATTCACACGCCACGCAGGAAAACGGTCACGGTCTGTGTTTTCAGTAATGCTGGGCGGTAACTTCGCAGTATCAGGTTCCATGACAGAGTAGGCCCATCTGAAGTGGGGTTTTGTGGAGAGTGAGAATACCGCTCATTTCATGCACCAGTCAGACGGCTTTGCACAGTCAGATTTCCTTTCTTGCCGTTTAGATCTTAAAGACAACGTTCCTCTTGTTTGTTCTGAAGACCAAGTGGGTTTTACACGGAGAGAAGCTGAAGGCTGTTTAACTGAAGGCTGTTTAAACATCGTCCTCGTCTTCTCTGATAAGCCTCTTTCATCTTTCTCTTCGTCTTGATCTCCTTAAGTTAGGCCACATTTCGCAACGTGCGTACACAGAGGGTAATAACAGACTGATACACACAAACAAACACAGACAGGCAGACACAGGCATACAGACGACGCCTAACCTCACCTGCAAACAGACTGGTGCATATACGCTACACCTCATCTGCAAACAGACTGGTGCATATACTCTACACCTCACCTGCAAACAGACTGGTGCATATACGCTACACCTCACCTGCAAACAGACTGGTGCATATACGCTACACCTCACCTGCAAACAGACTGGTGCATATACGCTACACCTCACCTGCAAACACACTGGTGCATATACGCTACACCTCACCTGCAAACAGACTGGTGCATATACGCTACACCTCACCTGCAAACACACTGGTGCATATACGCTACACCTCACCTGCAAACAGACTGGTGCATATACGCTACACCTCACCTGCAAACAGACTAGTGTATATACGCTACACCTCACCTGCAAACAGACTAGTGTATATACGCTACACCTCACCTGTGTCACCATACTTCTTGATGCCAGTATTGATGCCACTGCCACCACACCACCATGCTGATCGGTCGGCTTGCCTGGTACGGGGGATTGTCAAATCAAAATGACGTTTTCCATCTTTTGTCATGGTCCAGGTAAGAAAGATGCTGGTTCCCTCTCCAGACTGTACTGAACACAGGTGGTGTTTACTGTGAGACCTCCATTAGGTGCATGACCATCTCAGCCCTATTCCAAGGTCTGCTGAAAATGGTTGATCAAACGCTACTCTCTTCAGCCCTGCAAACACTCCAATCTCGTCAACATTTCTTTTCTTTCTGACACCTTTCTCCCCCCCCCCACACACACACTCATACAAAGACAGCTATTTTCTGGCAGATGTCAGCCCTGATTGAGGATAAATCCGCTGGCACGCCTGTTCCCTTGTTTGAAATACTTCAATGTCCCTGCTCACTCACACTGAACGTGGCCTAATCTTCTGACAGAGAGAAGACGCACAGAAACCGCTTTAACAAGGAAACATCTTTAGTTCGAGTTTCTGATACCTTTAGGTCGAATCCATGCGCGAGTGAAGACATGGCGACAGTGTTCATTCTGAAACTAAGCGTGATTCGTTTCCGCGAACGTTGATTTGCGTGACGGGAAATCGACGTAAGGTGTGTGTCCGAGCTATGAAACTGCCAGAATTAGAAGGGATTCCTCGCGGATTCTGGACACAGCGTTGTCGTTGAAGCTTGTCACCCACTCGTGTCATCTGTCTGTGGATCACGCCAAATTGCCCCTCATGATGAAAGGGAGCGTTTCATGTTATGCACACCAAGCGCTAATGGAGGCACGCACTATCGTAAGTACACGCGCGCGGATGAGTGAGAGAGATAGGGAGAGCGAGAGAGAGAGAGAGCGAGAGACTTGACAGAGAGAGAGAGAGAGAGAGAGAGAGAGAGAGAGAGAGAGAGAGACATGGGGGGGGGGGGGAGGGAGGATGAACCTAAACTGACTGATGTTTGTTTTGATTGTCTGTCACAATGTACTACTTTGACACTTCAGTACCTCCTCACCCCTCCTACCCCTTATCCCCCCTTCCATTTCAAGACCAACGACGTCAAAGGCAGAATAGCCCATGTCAAAGGCAGAATGCTTTACGTCAAAGGCAGAATATCTTATGTCAAAGACAGAAACCCTACGTCACAGGCAGAGTACACTACGTCAAAGGCAGAATACCTTACATCAAAGGCAGAATACCTTACGTCAAAGGAAGTGTACACCACGTCAAAGGCAGAATACCCTACGTCAAAGGCAGAGTACACTACGTCAAAGGCAGAATACACTACGTCAAAGGCAGAGCACATTGCGGCAAAAGCAGAATACCATACATCAAATGCAGAATATTTTACGTCAAAGGCAGAGTACACTACGTCAAAGGCAGAATACCCTTCGTCAAAGGCAGAGTACACACGTCAAAGGCAGAATACCCTACGTCAAAGGCAGAAGACCTTACGTCAAAGGCAGAGTACACTACGTCAAAGGCAGAGAACAGCACGTCAAAGGCAGAATACACTACGTCAAAGGCAGAATACCCTACGTCAAAGGCACAGTACACTACGTCAAAAGCAGAATACCCTACGTCAAAGGCACAGTACACTACGTCAAAATCAGAATACCCTACGTCAAAGGCAGAATACACTACGTCAAAGGCAGAATATCCTACGTCGAAGGCACAGTACACTACGTGAAAAGCAGAATACCCGACGTCAAAGGCAGAGTACACTACGTCAAAGGCAGAATACCTTACGTCAAAGGCAGAGTACACTACGTCAAAGGCAGAATACCCTACGTCAAAGACAGAATACCCTTGGTCAAAGGCAGAGTACACTACGTCAAAGGCAGAGTACACTACGTCAAAGGCAGTGTACACCGCGTCAAATGCAGAGTACAGTACGTCAAAGGCAGAATACCCTACGTCAAAGGCAGAGTACAGTACGTCAAAGGCAGAATACCCTACGTCAAAGGCAGAGTATACCACGTCAAAGGCAGAATACCCTACGTCAAAGGCAGAGTACACCACGTCAAATGCAGAATACCTTACGTCAAAGGCAGAGTACACCACGTCAAAGGCAGAATACCCTACGTCAAAGGCAGAATACCCTACGTCAAAGGCAGAATACCCTACGTCAAAGGCAGAAGACCCTACGTCAAAGGCAGAATACCCTACGTCAAAGGCAGAGTACAGTACGTCAAAGGCAGAAGACCCTACGTCAAAGGCAGAGTACACTACGTCAAAGAGACCTCGTCAAGAAGTACACTACGTCAAGACAGATACCATCAAAGGCAGAGTACACTACGTCAAAGGCAGAATACCCTACGTCAAAGGCAGAATACACTACGTCAAAGGCAGAATACCCTGAGGTGAAGACACCGGGCCTGACGAAACCGAGAAAAAAAAAGTAGCTTCCCTTACTTCCTTTTGTGTGCCTCGCCCAAAGTGCCTAATGTGCAACTACTATCCCCCCACCCTTACCCTCATACCATCTCCAGCCGCCACCACCCCCCCCCCTCATCCCCCTACCCCCACCCCACTCCATGCTAATGTGATTGTTCCGTCGGTGCACAGCGAGTTCACACATCAAGTCAAGCAAGCAGGATGATTTCCCGGGTGGTCCCGAGGAAGTCTTCAGTTGAAGGCCAAAAAATGGCATTGACTTTTCAACTGAAGGGAGAGAGAGAGGAGAGAGAGAGAGAGAGAGAGAGAGAGAGAGAGAGAAGAGAGAGAGAGAGAGAGTGTGTGTGTGTGTGTGGGGGGGGAGGTCTGGAGGGTGGGGCGGTGGTGTGGGGGTTGGGGTTGGCGTTGGGTGGAGAGGTGAGGATGAGGGGAGGGGGGGGGGGGGGCGCTGCGGCCACAGATCCCTGCTGATGACATCCACCTTTGGGTGTCAGTCTGACGTCTTCAGAAGAGGATTGGTTCACACTCTGCTATGTGTCTTTGTGTCTTTGTGTCTTGGTGTCGTTCTTTTCTTGTTGTTTGTTGTCCTGGCTGACAGTCAGATCTGAGGTTGAGGCGGAGGACGAGGTTTGGCGGAAGGTTTGGGGCTGCAGGGGGAAGGTGGTGGGATGGGAGGGATGTAAAGCGGGGTGGGAAGGAAGGAGAAGGGGTGGGGTGGATGGCCCAGTGGTTTACCCTTCTCTCAGTCCAAGAGAAGCCTTGGGTTCAGTTCCTCACATCGACTGACAGAGCAATCAGGTGAAGAGATGGTCACTAAGGAGACAGGCTCCCCCTCCTCCTCCACAGTCATTCGGAAAGGGTCATATACCGAGATCCCGCACAACAATGTAGGCATTGAAAAAAAATAAATGCAACGAAAAGCAAATCTTGCACCCACGTTGCATCACGTTTCACCCTTGGTAGACTAGTACACAGGTGTGATCTTGTGGAAACGACGACAACAACAACAACAACAATTAAAAGCGCCTCCCAAACACGTGCACACTGGTGCCATGTTCAGACATGTCCCGTGGAGGGAATGTGGCCACCTTCCAGGTGAATAAAAAAAACAGTGTCACATAAGCCCCAAATTCACCATTGCTGATAATCAGATTTGTCACCATTAAACAAAGAATGAGAAGAGGGCAAGAAGAAGCAGAAGAAGCAGAAGAAGAAGAAGCAGAAGAAGAAGAAGAAGAAGAAGAAGAAGAAGAAGAAAAAGAAGAAGAAGCAGAAGAAGAAGAAGAAGAAGAAGAAGAAGAAGAAGAGAAGAAGAAGCAGAAGAAGAAGAAGAAGAAGAAGAAGAAGAAAAGAAGATGATGATGGTTATGATGAGGAAGAAAAAGAAAGGAGGAGGAGAAGTAGAAGGATGAGGAGGAGGAGGAGGAAGAGAAGAAGAAGAAGAAGAAGAAGAAGAAGAAGAAGAAGAAGAAGAAGAAGAAGAAGAAGAAGAAGAGGAGGAGGAGGAGGAGGGGGAGGCGGAGGAGGAAGAGGAGGAAGAGAAGAAGAAGAAGAAGAAGAAGAAGAAGAAGAAGAAGAAGAAGAAGAAGAAAGAAGGGAGAAGAAAGAAGAAGACGAGGAGGAGGAGCAGGAGGAAGAGGAGGAGGAGGGGGACGGGAGGGGTGTAGAAGGGAAAGAGAGTAGGTGGAGAGATAGGGAGGGGGTTGCATCCCTCAGGAGATCCAAAGAGAGGCTACCTTGTACAATTCGAAGCCGCGGTCAACACCGATGTGACTGACAATGCTTGGGTCAGAGCTGACCACTCAGACTGTGAGCACCTTTTGACCTCCCTTGCATCATATTTGAATCCTGACGCCCAGGCTCAAAGATTTCCTTCCATTCTTTAACTTTCTTTTCGTTCCTTCCTTCCTTCCTTCCTTCATTTATTCTTTCTTTCTTTTTGCTGCTCATTTCCTTTGCCACTTCTCTCTCTGTCTCTGTCTCTCTCTTGCTCTGCCCTTCACTAGCTGTCTTAATAATAATAATAATGAATACTTATACAGCGCCTATTCTCGGCTAGAGACCAAGCTCTAAGCGCTTTACAATCCACACTCGTTTACACAACGGGCTGCCTACCTGGGTAGTGCTGACTGAAGAGCTGCCAGCTGGCGCTTCATTCAGTCGTTTCCCGTGTCATCCAGTCAATATCGTTCAATATCGTTCACTCAATTTCTTTACTTCCTTCCTTCTTTCCATTTCTCACGCAGGGTGCATGCTATGTGTAACGTGTCATCCATACCAACGGCCAAACTGGCCTACTCTTCCGAAAGTTGGTGACGGGATTTTATATGTGTGCAAGATGTCATGCGTGCGTTCACACACGGAACCTCGGTTTATAGTCTCATTCGAAGGACTGTATGGAAAATGGAGTCAGAACCAATGTTAACTACGAGGGAAAAATCCCCCTGTA
>CM065719.1:5238077-5250577 GCA_033310375.1 Conus canariensis
TAATATGAGTAAACAAAGTGGAAAATTTTGTAGGCCAAAGACAGAGTAAAGGCTCTCAAAGGCAGAAAAAAAACTTGTGGACGCCAGGAAAAAAAAGAAAGAAAGAAAGAAAGAAAGAAAGAAAGAAGGAAAGAAAGGGGTAGGGGAGACGAGGAAGGCCCAGGCGAGGGAAGAGGAAAGTATTGGGACAGTGTTTGCAGAGGGCGGGAATACAATTTATTTGAAAGAGCCATGGTCCCTCCTTACTGACATCACCATGGGTACACACACACACACACACACACACACACACACACACACACACACACACACACACACGCGCGCGCGCGCGCACAAAAGCACAGGCAGACACACACATACAGACAGACAGACCGACACAGACAAACAGAGAGACAGACACACATACACACGCGCGCGCGCGCAAACGCGGACACACACACACACACACACCACATACCAACAACACACACACACACACACACACAACACACACACACACACACAAACACACACACAGAGGCAGTTAATTACATCAGTTACAGGAGACTACTCTACCTGCCAACGTGCCCCCTACCCAACCTCTTTCTCTTCTGGGACCTTTTTCCTCCCAGGCTTTTTCATGACGACACGCAAACCCGCCATTGCTTGGCCGGCGGTTGGGCAGAGGAGAGGGAGAAGGTGGTGGAGGACAGAGGAGAAAGAGGAGGAGGCGGAGGAGGAAGAAGAGAAGGAAGAGTGGGGAGGGGGAGCGGAGGAGGAGGGGAGGAGAAGGAGGAGGTAGTGATTGAGGAAAATGAACAAAAATTGCAAGACAAACGGAACTGCTGCTGCTGCTGCTGCTGATTCCGGTACTGCGCATACTGCGTACACACAGAGAGCGAACATGTCACCACCAACACGCATACATACAGGTACACACGCTTACGAACAAAGACCTGCACAGCCGTAGGTCTGAGCTCTCAGACAATCATTGTGTATACACACGTACACACGCTCCCTTTCTCCCCTCCATCTCCTCCTCCCCCCCTCATCCTCAAGTCTCCAGCCATGTAGCCTGGGTGGACATTCAACCAACCACCCAAAACAAAGAAAGACCACACACACACACACACACACACACACACACACACACACACACACACACACACACACACACACACGCGCCGCTTGCTTGCTTGCTTGCTTGCTTGCTTGCTTGCTTACAAGAATGAAGACCCAAAGAACGGCAACAACAGATGAAAATAAGAAAAAAAGCCGAAGGAAACTGAAATAATAATAAGAGAAAGAAAGAAACAAAGAATGAAAAAAATGCAGATAGAACAGAAAAGTAAAAGAAAAATGCTATACCAAGTGAAAAAAAGAAAAGAATAAGAACAAACGAAAGAAAAAAGAATGAAGCTAAAGAAAGAGTAAATAAACCAAAAAGAACAACAAAAAGCCAATCTGGGTGAATAAAAAGCGGAAACGAAAGGAAAAGACCAGAAAAGGAAAAGACAGATGGAAAGGGAAATCTTCCTCTCTTGAAACTCCAAGACGTCAAGGCGTAACGTGATGGCCCTTTAGGGAACTCAAGGGACGCAATCCCAACGGTATCACAGAGAGAGAGAGAGAGAGAGAGAGAGAGAGAGAGAGAGAGAGAGAGAGAGAGACTGGAAGTACGCGCGCGCGAGAGAGAGAGAGAGAGAGAGGGGGGGGAGGGGGCAGACGCTCTCTCTCTCTCTCTCTCTCTCTCTCTCTCTCTCTCTCTCTCTCTCTCTCATACATCTATTCATTTACATATGAATTCATATATTACAAAGAAATGCTGTAGAGAGCAAGGCATCAAATAATGCTGAAGGCTAAAGAAAAACAGCAACAGTAGCAACAATAGTGGTAGAAGTCTTAGCAATAAAAGCAGCAACAGCAACAGCAGCAGCAGCGGTCGTAATAGTACCAACAACAGCAACAGTAGCGGAATCACCCCGATAATGCTTCAAAATATAGTCGGGACAGAACAAACTGTCACTAATGACAATAGAACAAAGGCTATTCTCTATCGCTCCTTCAGCCAACACCGTTCCATCTCTTCCGCTCGTTTACTTCCCAGCATAAACATTGAGTTTCTGAAACAGTTCGCAGCCTAGGCTTTTTGTTTGACCATGGATCTCATCTTAAAGCAACATATTATGAAAACATAATTATAATGTTGCATACATTGAAAGCAGACATATCGATTCCATACGCCATTATCTCACAGCCATTATCTTGCACACACACACGCGTGCGCGCGCGCGCGCACACTCACTCTCTCTCTCTCTCTCTTTCTCTCTCTCTCCCTCTCCCAACAGATCTCAAATCCTGCGGCTAGGGTCAACTGAATATTTCAGAAAACCAGTCACTGAAAGCCACCTCCGAGAGAACTTCCTTGGCTTCCAGCACACCAGAGAATAGAATACGCTGTCTCTGCTTCCAGATTGTTCCTGGAAACGCTCTTCTCTAAGCTAGACGAGATCGTCGACACTCCAACCAGTACTCCAGTACTCATGGCTGTTCTGCTGACAATGTCATATTTTTAAACACCCCCCCCCCCACACACACACACTATGTTCAAATACAGCAACAATAACAATATCACAGTGGACGCACTCTTTGTGCCTTAGCCAGCCGCTTGTAGAACCTCCCCTTCCCCGCCCGTTTCTATCTGCCATGGCTCTTCTCTTTCCGCTTGTCAATCGAAGACGAACACCACTTTATTTTCATGCCAGCGTTTGGATAATTTCCCTTGGACAAAATGCAATTTTCTGAGTGCAGGCTTGTGTGCTCACGCGCTTGTGTTTAGTGTGTGAGCGGGAGTGTACATGTCTTCGTGAATATTTGTGTGTGCGTTTGCGTCTCTCTCTCTCTCTCTCTCTCTCTCTCTCTCTCTCTCTCTCTCTCTCTCTCCCCCTCCTCACTCCGTTTTTCTCTTTCCCTCTGTTTCTCTGTCTGTCTTTGTCTCTCTGTCTCTATCTGTGTCTCCCACTTTCTTTCTCTCCCCACCCCCCTCTCTCTCCACCTCTCTTCCCCTGTCTATCAGTTCTCCAAACCTCCTTTTAAAGGAGTGTCTTAATTGTGGGGTGCACTGACTCAAATCAGACAACCCACGAGTCTGTTTCGCTGTAGGTGTGCTTCTACTTGTCAAGAAGAAAAAGACAAAATCAAAGGAAAAAGGAGGTGATGGAGGAGGGGAAGGATGTGGAGGAAGAGGGGGAGGAGGAAGAGGAGGAAAAGAGAACACTACCAACAATGCAAAAGAAGGGGAAAAAAGAAAAAGAAGACGAGAGAGAAAATAGAGGAACAAAGAATGAGCAGATGAAGAAAGAAGACGAAGAAAAAGAAGAGAAGAAGAAGGACGAGGAGGAGGAGGAGGAGGAGAAGGAGAAGAAGAAGATGAAGAAGAACCAGAACAAGAAGAACAAGAATAAGAACAACAGCAACAAAAACAATAAGAAAGAAAACTTGAAAGAAATAAAGAAACACGGAAAGAAATAAAGACAAAAAGAAGAAGAACAAAAACAATAAGAAAGAAAGCTTGAAAGAGAGAAAGAAAGAAAGATAAGATGGAAGGAAGGAAGAAACAAAGAAGACAATGAGCATCATTACTATCATTATCATCTTCGGTTTTTGTGTGTGTGCCAAATCCATAGATAAAAAAGAATGACCACCATCAAATCTATAGATAGAAAAAGAATGACCACCACCAAATCTATAGACAGAAAAAGAATGACCACCACCAAATCTATAGACAGAAAATGAATGACCACCACCAAATCTACAGACAGAAAAAGAATGACCACCACCAAATCTATAGATAGAAAAAGAATGACCACCACCAAATCTATAGACAGAAAAAGAATGACCACCACCAAACCTATAGATAGAAAAAGAATTATCACCACCAAATCTATAGATAGAAAAAGAATTATCACCACCAAATCTATAGATAGAAAAAGAATTATCACCACCAAATCTATAGACAGAAAAAGAATGACCACCACCAAATCTATAGATGAGAACAATATACCGGTACCAAACCCATCGATGAAATGACGAAGTATTTCTGCGCCTAATCCATCGAATCAACAAGAAAACAATATCAAGTCCATCGATAAAAAGAAGACGATATCTCTATCAAATCCTGCGGTGGAAGCTCACAATATATCTACCCAATATACCGATAAGATGATGAAAAGACCTGAACAAAATCGACCGACAAAAAGAAGGAACTAACTATACAAAATCTACCGACCTACTGAGAAGCCGAAAATTCCACAACTGAATCAACCGATTAGAAAAAAAAAATTCCTCCGCCAAATCCTCTGGTAAGAAAAAGAGAAGAAACCCTTAACAAATTCATCAAGAAATTGGTACAAAAATACTTCTACCGGCTAAAATTTATTAAATAGATGACAGTACCTCTCACTCTCTCTCTTTCAACTGACTAAGCAATCATTAAGGTCAAGAAGGTCGAGCAGCTGATTTCCTACGTCAGTGGGGCCAGTAAAAGCGCCACTGAACACCACTGAAGTGACTCGGCAGCAGTGCAGTGTCTCCTCTCGTGGGTTGCCTGATGGCAACCTGATATCATTTGCTCCCTGGGGACTGTAGGTATCGGGCAGCGACATGACCATTCGACAGTTGACTGCCAGAACCCAGTATCTCACATATTGATATATAAGGTAGATAGCGGGTTCTGGCAGTCAAATTATGTAAGCAGCTGATCATTGGGATCAAAAGCACTGTCGTAGTAGCGGGTCCACAGGGGCAGCGCGGGAAACGAGGCAGGAAAACAGAGGTCTGGAAGAAGTCTGAACATTTACAGCACGACAAAACCATCTCCGACTGATGCAGTCCTGATCGCGCTTACTGGCCTCTCTGCAATGGCTTCTCTTCTGCTCTGGAACCAGAGTGTTATTTCTGGAACACGGGAGAAATCAGACGATGCCTCACTTAGTGATCTTTGATTGATGCGTAGGGACCCAAGTAGTTACGTGGAATGTTCTTGATTCATACATGTCTAATAGATGCAAAGTCATCTGCAAGGAATGAACTCCAATCCTCTTTCTGGCGCGGCCATCTACATAGTCTATCTTGAGGGACACGATAGGGCAAAGACACAGACAGATGGATGAGCAACTTAGCTGATGGGTAGATAGATAAAGAGACATCTAGATCAATACATATTCGGAGAGAGAGAGAGAGAGAGAGAGAGAGAGAGAGAGAGAGAGAGAGAGAGAGAGAGAGAGAGAGAGAGAGCGAGAAGGCACTCTCACCGTATGATTACTCGCCATGTGACTCTACGTCCTTTCATTCACAGTTCAACGGTTCCTTTTTTCTTCTCTCTTCTCTCCCAAATCGTAAAAACGATGATCTTAGACACCACACACGCATATATATCCACACAGACATACGCACAACACACACGCACACACACACACACACACACACACACACACACACGAACATACACACAAACACACACACAGCCACGAACATACAAACACACACACACATACACACACACGCACGCGCGCGCACACACACTAACGAACACACTTAGATAGGTAGGTAGATACATATACAGAGAGAGAGAAGGAGAGAGAGAGAGAGAGAGAGAGAGAGAGAGAGAGAGAGAGAGAGAGAGAGAGAGAGAGAGCGAGAGCGAGAGACTGACAGACAGCCAGACAGACAGAGAGACTGAGAGAGCCTGAGAGCCAGAGACAGAGACAGAAAGAGAGAGAGGGAGAGAGATAATGAGGAGAGAGAGAGAGAGAGAGAGAGAGAGAGAGAGAGAGAGAGGCAGAGACAGAGACGGAGACGGAGAGACAGACAGAGACAGGAAGAGAGAGGTGGAGAGAGAATGAGAGAGGGAGAGACACTTTGACACTTTGATATTTTATTGTCATTACCAAAGAGGTCTTTTGACAAGGGGGGAGAGGTAACAGAACAATATTTTCCTCTTCCTTTCCTGCAAACAAATAGTACACATTCATTCCTAGTGTGCACCAAATCAAAGGTTAAAAACAAATAAACTCATAACATTTCCTTATGTCCTCACGCACAGGACTAATGTAATTAAGGGGAAAAAAGACCCTTAAGACTGACTCGACCATCCACTCGATCAAATGATGACAATGTATCTTACTGATCTCTTCCACTTGCGATGAATGATAATATTCATTCAGATATCTCTTATAATGCATTATCTGAAATTTCACTATCCTTCATCTGTCTAATTTTCAATGCTTCTGCGATGAATTTCGCAACTGATTTAATTACAAGTTCATCATCTGATGATAACACGACAGCAACATTTTGTCTTTTCGCTATATCTAACTGGAAAAGTGAACAATTTGTCCGCACTTCATTATAAGCAGTACAGTGGAACAGAAAGTGTTCTTCGTCATCAATAATGTGTCTACCTGCAGGACAAGGAGATTCTGTGGATGTTTCACATTCAAATCATCTTTTGTTCGCATTAAAACCTAAAGTTCTCAACCTAAATCTTGCTTAATTTATTCTGTGCCATCTATCTGTTATGACACTGAGAAACTTTTCAGAATGAAACACATTCTTAAATGAGAAAAACCAGCGATATTTTTCTTTACTTTCCATATCTGAGTGCCAATTCTGTTTAAAAGAACAAATAAGCCTGTCTTTAAATTCCGCAATAAACTGTTGCTCATTCCCTACTTCCTGGGCCATCCACACTATTCCAAAACCCTGTTCTGAAAGGACTTTCTTTACTTTATGAGCCCAGTTTTCTTTACTTTTTTCCATTTCTAAAAGCATCATATCATAGGCTTGCCTGCTAAAACGGGACTGGGGTAGCTTCAAGATCTTCAACCAGTACTGAATACATTTCACAAATGTACTTATGTACAAAGGGTATCTGCCCATCTCTCCATATAAAACGGTGTTGGATGAATGAATAGGTACTTGAAGAAAACGCTTCATAGCATACGTATGTACTTTTTCCATCATCGAATTTTCATGTAAGCCCCAAATTTCAGCTGCATATGTAAGAAGAGGTTTTATCTGTGTATCAAACATTTTCCAAAATATACCACAGTCTGTACAATTCAGTTTTATCAGGGATTTCAGAATTTCATTAGTGCCTTTTTTCTCTTTTCTTAGAGATTCTTCCCATGCGTAACGGAAAGTTAATTTTGTTGAAAATATCATTCCAAGATATTTATATGAATTAACTCCTCGAACGTCTGCATTTCCATAAGACCATTTTTTACACACTGATAGGTGGCCACCCATTCAAAAGACCACTATATTTGTCTTATCCAAGTTAACTGATAAACCTAAGCGATCTGCTTCTTCTTTCAATACATTTGGTTGATTTTGCAAACCTACAACTGTTCCGGACAGAAGAACAACATCATCAGCATACAGTAATAAAACTAATTCAACTGCTCCAGGTATTATCTGGATACTATGTCTGCCTCTGCGGGACAATTCCACAGCCAGTTCGTTTATGAAAAAAGAAAACAACTGTGGACTCAACAAGCATCCTTGTTTTACTCCATTTGGACAATCAAAATAATCTGAATACTCACTCTTCACACGCACATATGCCAGCACTGAGTTGTAGACCCCTCTAATAGCCATGTACAATTTACTATTAACACCACATTTACGGAGTACATTCCACAGAGCATTCCGGTTTACCGAGTCAAAGGCCTTCTTGAAATCTACAAATGCAATGTAGAGCTTCGACTTACAGAGTAGATGTTTTTGAATCAAAGAATATAGTGTAAATATATAGTCTATGGTGCTGTAACTGGTTCTAAAACCTGCTTGTTCTTCCAATATTTTTTCTTCAGTTTCAGCCCATTCAGTTAATCTTGCATTTAGTATGTGAGTGTAGATTTTACTTAAAATGCTGGTAAGTGATACTCCACGATAGTTGTCGGGATTGTTCACGTCTCCTTTTTTATGAATTGGTACAATAATTGATTTAGCCCACTCTGATGGAAAGATACCATTATCAAAAAGTTGGGCAAATAAATGAACAAGGAAATCGATTACAGTTGTGTGTGTGTGTGTGTGTGTGTGTGTGTGTGTGTGTGTGTGTGTGTGTGTGTGTGAGAGAGAGAGAGAGAAGAGAGAGAGAGAGAGAGAGAGAGAGAGAGAGAGAGGAGAGAAAACAATGAACAATCTTTATTTCTTCAGGCCCCCAGCCCCTAGAAATGAGGTCAAGTTAACATGTAACTAAAAGACACATACAATACAACCAATCAGCTTTCCAGTGTGAGACTGTCAACAAAGGTTTGCCTCAGCTTCATGGCATTAAACATAAATACACCAAGCTTTCTAATATTGAAAATAGACCCATTTCTCAACAAGACTGTATATGGATTGACACCAAAGGTAAGGTATTTTTTCCTTATATCATTATACAGTACACATTTATACAACACATGGTCCTCATCTTCTAAGGCCTTACACAGTTTGCACATAAGATTAGCATTGTTGTTGAACGTTCTTTTGAAAATCGATCCATTGATTGGTAACACACCAAGCCTCAGCTTTATCAGACAATTCCTAAAGCAACTAATGTCCATGTAATCAAAGTATTTTTCACATTCGAAATTAGTTTTAAACAATCTGTAAATTTGATATATATCTCTATTCATAACAGACTCACTCCATTCCTGCATGTATATGTCCTTCATTCTCTGCTTAAATAGTGAAACAAATGTTTTTTCACAGCCCACCCCCTGTTCAAGCCAGACATATCCAAACCCGTGGCTAAATAACATATTCTTTATAAAAGTTGCCCAGCATTTTTTGCCATTTTTATCTAGATTTACAAGCATCAAGTATGCTTGTTTAGGCAAACGATGAGCCTCCATCTTTATCAGTTTCAGCCAATATCGAATGCACCTCACTGCACCATTTACATATAGGGGATAACGCCCCAATTCCCCCATGACAAGTTTATTAGGAACGTTAAGATGGATTTTATGAAAACGTTTGCATGCCAGAGCGTGTACCTTTTCAATATTGTCCAATCTGTGGTGTCCCCACATTTCGGATGCATATAATAGCACCGGCTGTACCTGGGCATCAAAAATTCGGAGGAAGCATGTCTTGGAGATGTCGTTTAATTTTGTTATATACCTTATACAGTCAACACAAGCCCGTTTCCCTTTCACCGCCAGTGCATCAACCCCTTTGTTAATACTCATCTTCGTTGTAAAAATA
Organism: Conus canariensis; assembly: GCA_033310375.1. Classification (NCBI taxonomy): domain Eukaryota; kingdom Metazoa; phylum Mollusca; class Gastropoda; order Neogastropoda; family Conidae; genus Conus; species Conus canariensis. The sequence goes on from CM065719.1 coordinate 5,247,315, forward strand.
AATCCAAGGTAATTATATTCATTAACTACTTCTAATTGTTCCCCATTGAGATTCCATCTTTCAAATTTCCCCAGAAACCCACCCTTGCGGAAAACGATGACTTTTGTCTTATCGGTATTGACTTTCAAATGTAATCGTTTGCAAACAGTGTTTAAAATGTTGATTTGGTTTTGTAGTCCTATAGCAGTGTTAGACAGTAAAACAATGTCATCTGCGAAGAGAAGAAGAAATAGCTCTAATAACCCTGGCAAAAACTGAATCCCATGTAATCCATTATCACTAACTGATACTGCTATTTCATTAATAAATAAAGAAAACAACATTGGACTTAAAATACAACCCTGTCTGACGCCTACAGGACACTCAAAATAGTCAGTGGTTACACCTTCAACACGTACACAAGAAACAACAGATTTATACACTGCAGTCACAGCATTGATAAATTTCCCATGTATTCCATTCTGCCTTAAAATACCAAGCAGACACCGGCGTTGAACAGAATCAAAGGCTTTCCGTAGGTCAACAAAACAAGCGTACAGTTTACCACCTTTCTTGGACAGACATTTTTCTACAATAGCATTCAATGTAAAAATATGGTCTACAGTGGAATATCCGTGTCTGAAGCCAGCTTGCGATTCTGACAGTTTACTTTTTCCTTCAACCCATTTAACAAGCCTCTTGTTCAAAACTGACGTATAACATTTGCCAACCAAACTAAGAAGAGATACACCCCTATAATTATCTGGCAAACTTTTATCGCCTTTCTTGAAAATGGGAACTATGATTGCTTTAATCCATTGCTCTGGATATAAACCTTTGTCGAACAGTATATTAAATAAACGAGTTAAAAAGTTGACAGTATGACATCAGCAGACTTTAACATTTCAGCCAAAATATGGTCTGGCCCACAGGCTTTCCCCCTTTTTAATTTTCGAATAGCATCATAAACCTCCTCTTCAGAAATGACCAGATTAAGTTCAGAACAATCTTCTGTATGTCCTTGGCTTTCGCTTCCTTCGTTTATACTTCTGAGTTCGATGTCATTAAATAAACCCTTAAAATGTTGAAACCATTGACCTGGTGATATTTCTTTACTAATCCCTTCTTTCCGTTTCCCTATAATTTGTTTGGCTTGTTTCCAAAACTGTTTACTGTCGTTGCCCATAGAGGCTAACTGCCTTGCTTTTTCACGATTGTAACCTTCTCGCTTACATTTCAACACACCATTATATGCTTTTCGAGCGATAACATTGGGCACTCGATCTTTAGCTTTTTTAGTTTGCCTAAATTTTGACAACAATTGTCTAGCTTTAATCTTTGCATCACCACAGTCAGCATCAAACCACACAGCTCCTCTGGGTACATCCCTAGTGGTAGAAACCTGCTTTTTCATGCATTCACTTACACTCAGCAAAGCATTTGAAAATCTTTCTAGCGCTTGTTCCACGTCACAGTAAAAAAGAGACAATGCATCAATACACATATCTTGAATTTCTTCGGAGTAAAGACAATCAATAAAACGTGCTTCTTTAGCATTATCCCAAACAATTTTTATCAAACTTTTCCACAGTGTCGTTTTTATCACTAATTAGTTTATGTGTACAAAGTGTCACTGACACAGGAAAATGAGGCGAATCGATAAAAGCCAAAACTTTCATTGAACGAACAAGGTGATCGACACACAGATCTCTAGACATGACAATATAATCAATTGTACTACCCACCTGTAGTACATACAAAAGTCAGAGACTGATCGAGCTGAAACCGACACAGACCGTTTATGATAAGACAATCAATTAGCGAACATAAATCAAGCAGATTTTTACCAAAGTGATTAATCTCCTCATCATCCGACTTTCTTTCAAACAAAATAACATCGTCCTCTCTTTTATCTCCAAAGTCCCAGACATCTTTCACCTGCACGCTCAAAGAAACAGCATTTTTGCTACCCGTCCGTGCATTCATGTCCCCCATAATAATCAGTGAGAAATCTTGGAAAAGCTCGTGCAAATCAACAACACACTGTTCTAAAATCTCTAAGCCATAGCCATGTTCTGCCACATTCCAATATCTACTGTCATATGGGTGGATGTACACACATATTAGAAAAAACATTTTTTTGTACGTTAAACAATGACCGATCTAATTCCAAAATCACCATATTTTCGTAACTCATATTTATCCTTTTCACTAAGTTTGACAAAACCTTCCGCACAAACACAAGTACTCCGCCTGATTTTCTAGCACTTGATGATAATCTAACTGCTTTAGAGACATGTACATCAAAGTCACTAAAAGCACTGTATCTATAGTTTTCCGAATCAATAAATGTTTCGTTCAATGAAAAAATATCAAAAGTTAACAATGTTTGAATCACATCTTTGATTTCAAGTTTTTGTAGCCACCCATTGCAGTTCCAAGTGCAAATTCTTATTTCTTTGGGACTTTGGCCACCCCCCTATTTCGATGTACTTGTGTTCCTCCCTCTCCCTCCTCTTGAAGGGCCACCCCCTCTTCCTCCTCTCTGCCCCTGCCCCGCCCCCTGGTTGTTTCCCGTTTTAACCCACTGCTGTAGTGTGTGTGACTGTGTGTTGTGTTCTGTACGCCCAAGCGACGAAGTGAAGCGCGTGTTGTGTCGTTTGGTGACAGGGCTTTTTGCCTCCGAAATACTAGAAACCGTGCTGTTTCGCTTTGCTCGTGCTCCACGTTCACCGCTCTGTGCCGCATCTGGGGCAGGTTGTAGTACTACACACTCTTCGTCACACTCGCGTTCTTTTGATTTGGATGCTTGCAAGGTTGGGTACTCCGACAGCGACAGTAACTTGAGATGTGAAGGAGAGTCGACACCCGAGTGTTGTCCATCCAGACCACGGGAACTCTGCAGTGGCCAGTCGTCCTTCACGTCGTTGGTTGCTTGTTGGTCATGATCGTCATGAGACGTTAAGTTAGAGTTTGGCTTCTCTGTTAAATTAGGCCCCTGGGATCGATTCACATTTCCTGGTTGAGTTCCTCTGCTCCTGTTTCCCCGAGGGGGTACTCCTGAAGGTTTTGATTTCTTTTTGCTCTAGGTCGAAAGTGAAGACTCTCTCGCTGGTAATAAGCTTGTCAAAACGCAACCTGGGCTTCTCACCTGCCTTAAACAGTTCTTGGGCTTTCTCTCTGAGTCCTTGACGCTTCTGTCGAACCAATGCAGAAAAATCTCTGACGAACACATCACAAAATTTCTCCGACTTTCTTAGGTTTGGGGCATTCCTCAGTATCAA
>CM065719.1:5255577-5268077 GCA_033310375.1 Conus canariensis
GGAGCAGTCCAATTGTTTTAATCGCTAACCCCATCCTATACATCAACAGCAGTTCTCCTATAGGAGCAGTCCAGTTGTTTTAATCGCTAACCCCATCCTATACATCAACAGCAGCTCTCCTATAGGAGCAGTCCAGTTGTTTTAATCGCTAACCCTACCCTATACATCACCAGCAGTTCTCCTATAGGAGCAGTCCAGTTGTTTTAATCGCTAACCCCATCCTATATATTACATTTATGTTGGCCATGCGAAACCACGTCACCTTCCCTCGCATCTTGTGTCTCTCTCCACTACCACAATAGTCATCCCGGTCACCTATACATTATAAATCTGAACAAGTTTGGTTACCCTCTCCATCCCACCCCCTCTTCAGCTCGCCCCTCGCCCCCCTTCCCCCTTCTTCAATATCACAATCAGTTTCCCCATCACCTACACTCCACAGTCATCTCAACTCCCATCGGGTATTTTATGTCTGTGTTATTATCCTCCGACTCCTTCCCGTCTTGCATATCTGGTGATGTTGTCCCTTTCCTGAACATATATTTCAGGAGTCTACGGCGTCTGTATCCCCCTCCCCACACACTCAGGCCTGTACTTGACGTTCCTCTCCCTCCATCCGAACCGGTAGCCCCGAGTGACGAAGGAGGTCTCATCATTTATCTCTTTCCCACGTGTCTCTGCAGCTATCTCTGCGAATATCACATATATTTTCTTGCCCAGTGTTCTCTATGCCACGTTTACCGCCCTTCCCACCACCAGAGCAAGCTGGCTTTGTGGCTGATCCTTCGACGTTGCCTCGGTAAAAATCAAGAGAGAGAGAGAGAGAGAGAGAGAGAGAGAGAGAGAGAGAGAGAGAGAGAGAGAGAGAGAGAGATTGCTTTTTTTGTCAGCAGCCAACTCATTGATCAAGTTTACGGGCAGATGAGTGATCTGTTATTTGTGTCATCATCATCATCATCATCTTAATCACTATCGTCATCATCATCATATCATCATGATCATCATCAACATCATCATCATCATTATCATCGTCGTCGTGGTCGTCGTTTTGCTGTCGTGGTCGTCGTTGTAGTCGTCGTCGTTGCTGTCATCATTATCATCGTCATTTAGTTAGCAAGCAATCAGGAATCTTCTGGTTATTGAAGTAATGCAACATCAGTTTTGTTACTTATTATCATTTTTTCCTTTCACTTCATTGTCATTACCACCAGCATCGTCGTCGCTGTCGTCGTCATAGTCGTCGTCATCATCATTATCATCATCATAATCATCTTCATCAAGGAATCAATAAACGTTGTGATAAGTAATGACAAAGCAGCTGAGTGATTTACCATTACCATCTTTTTGTTTCATGATCACGACCATCATCATGAACACGATCATCATCATCGTCATCATGATCATCATCGTCATATCATTATCACCACAAATATTTTGATTTGTTGCATCTTACTTTATTTCATCGAAATTCATCGGTTAATTTTTTTGTTTATTTTACTTATTCTAATGGTTTCGACACATGCTGTTGTTTAAGGGTTGGGCCTGGCAGTCAAATGATCATTACTATCTTTTTCATCCTGGTAACCATCCAGATTTCCCTTGACTGTGTGGAAAACCTGCCACCAGCACTGAGTACATTGTGGCATTGCCCTGTGATGATGATGATATCAACAACAAGTTTAACAAGAACAACAACAACAGTAACAACAACAACAACAATACTACTACTACTGCTACTACAAATGATATTACCAGAATTACTACTACTAATACTACTATTACTGCTGCTGCTGCTCCTATTACTACTACTACCACTATTTCTTTGGAGACAACAACGACGACGACGATGACAATGGAGACGACGACGTAAACCTATTGGGGACCCAAAGGTTCTTTTCTTTCAAACGAATAAGTTACATAAAAGTGCAACCATTCTGAAGACGCTACATTGATATTTACATAGATCATTCTAGACCCCTCCCCTCCCCACGCCTCATCCCACCCCATGTCTTCATAGTGCATAAAAAGACCCTCCACCCTCCTAAAAACGCACACTGCGTTTTTTTTAATTTTTTAACACGATTGATTGTTCATTGCATTTATTTTGAAATGAAGCAATGCAGAATGGATGGAATTGTCACTGGACTATCTTTATTTATTTATTTCTCTTTTGAGGACAGAGAGAGAGAGAGAGAGAGAGAGAGAGAGAGAGAGAGAGAGACAGACAGACAGACAGACAGACAGACAGACGGAGACTGAGACAGACAGACAGACAGACAGACAGACACAGAGAGAGAGAGAGAGAGAGAGAGAGAGAAAGAGAGGAGAGAAAGAGAGAAAGAGAGAGAGAGAAAGAGAGAGAGAGAGAGAGTTCGCTCACCATCCCCTTCCCTACCTTTGTCTTACTTCCTATGCCCAAAACCTATAAACCAAACCATCTCTCGTGACATTTTGAAAGAACACGCGTTATTATGGGTTTTCAGCCAGACAGCATTCGACCCCTTCCCCCCTCCTTCTCCTCCCTCCTTCTCACCCCAGCTTTATAATGCTCCTGAAAGACTAGACAGGGAAGGAAAAAAAGACATATACAGCATCAGCAGCCATAGCATCAGCGGCATCAACAACAACCCCGGCGTCAACAAAAAGAAGAACAACGCCAAAAACAAAGACCGTTGTCAGCTATTTTGGTAAACAGATGGCCGGTCCTTGGAGGAAGATTGAAAGTAATTGGTATGGCAGAACAACAATCGTAGAACATGGCGTTAGACACACTGCCTGGGGGAGGGAGGATCCACGGAGGGAGATGGTCATCTCTGGTTGGAGGAGTGAAGGGGGTGGGGATAAGGGATGGGAGGAGTCTGCCCAGATCGTGGATGGCGAGATGAGAATGAAAATGGAGTAGGGGCTTTTAGTGTTTGTTCTTCTTTTCTCCTCTGTCGCTTTCTGCTTGAAGGGAATGACAGTAGAACCTCTCATTAACGACTTTCAAGATTTTTTTTTCAAAAGAAAAATGGGGAATGTAGAGGGACGGAGTCTTTGCTCGGAGGCAAAATAAAAAAAGTGTACACAAGACAAAAAGAACAAGAAAAAAAAAGGGGAGGGAGGGGGTGTTTCAGAAAGATCATGTTTATTTGGAGGTAACTCTTGGACGTAGATGAAGAAGAAGATGTTCGCTGTAAAAAGATCTTCAAAGAGTGGGAGTCTTATTCGGGAGGTAAAAAACAGGATGACAGAAGATAACAAGTCCACAAAATAAAAGTATAAAGGGAGTGGATCTTTATATGGGGGTAAAACTGGAATGTTAATATGTAGACAAAGACCAAGACAAAAAATGCTAAAAAATGACTGCATACAGGAGGAGTCTTAATTTTGAGGCAAATATATTATGTAGACAAAGACAAACAATATTCCAGAAAACTAAGAACTTTGAAGAGAGTTCATCCCTATTTGCAGCTAAATCTAGTGTGTAAAGGAAGGCCAAAACCTTTGCAAAGAAATATTATATATATATATATATATATATATTATATATATATATGTGTGTGTGTGTGTGTGTGTGTGTGTGTGTGTATGCATATATATAATATATTATATATTATATATATAAACAACCACACAATGAAGAAGCAAACTAGCAAGTTTTTTCTTTCCAACGTTTCGGCTCTGGGCCTTCCTCAGGGACTTTTTTTTTAAATTTAGGTACTACTAAAAGATCAAACAATCCTACAGAGAACAAATCAAAATTTGACAGTTAACAAAAGTGATCAGTGTTAAACATTGCACCCGTATAGACTCCATAACCAGCCCCCCACTCTTCCCCCAACACTCACACAACACCCACGCACAGAAACACACTCACACCCCAAAATACACCCCCATATAAGATATACATATCTTTTGTTTTTAGTTTAATTTAGTTTTGTATTGTTTTTTGTTTGTAAGTGGCCTCTATTTGAATGTAAATTTAGTGTGTTGACAAAGACAAAAAATTGTGACTGTGGGCCAAAGACACTGTCTCTCAATTGTACAACAGCTACAATAATGTCGGTATGGGTATGATAAGTAAACAGTAATCATTGTTAAAAGAAACCCCTTAAAACCGAAAATCTTAAACAAATAAACTTCAAAACTCAACACCGTTTCCATGCTGTTTTGTGGTTCAGAGCCGGACACTTGGGCTCCTCCATTCGTTAGAAGGGGTCACAAATGATCGAGAAAAAAGGCTTTAAATGGAGTGAGTCAATATTCGGCATTTGATCTGGTGCCTAGACAGAAACCCCCAAATGATCCTAAAAGAAGTCTTTATACGGGGCAGGGAATGGTTATCTGGAGGTATTTTTAATATGCAGACAGACAACAAAAATGTTCAAGAAAGGCAAGTTGTTGTTGGGAAGGAGACTTTATCTGGAGGTGAATCTACTACGCAGACAAAGATCAACAAGGAAGGAAAAACGATTGCATGGGAATGAGTGGTTCTCTTTTAGGTAAATCTACTATGAATACAAAGATGAAAATCACCAAATGGAAGTTAATTTTTATAGAGAGGAAATCTTTATTAGGAGGTCAGACAAGTAAATAGACAATGACCAAAAATGTTGTGCAAAATGTTCATTAAGCGCTTTGCATGGAAGAAAGGTGTATCAAATATAGTTACGCATCATGTACAGTTCGTCTAAATGTTATGCCATATCTACTGCTGATGATGCACAATTAAATTATGTAGGCGACCTGTTAGTTTGAAAAAAAAAAGGGCAAATGAGATTGAAGTGTCTGAACAAACTCTCCAGCGTGAACGTTTCGCTCAGAGGAAGAACGTGCAGTTGTCCATTGCGTAATTGCCAGAGACAGCAGAGCTAATGAAGGTCAGGATACTTCAGACTGCTGCTGCTAAGGTTAATGAGATAGGTGAACAGGTGACGAATATGGGGCAGGGAACGGACGCCAAAACTGGAAATTGGTGTCACAGGAGAAGAGGAGATGGAGGGAGAGGACAGGAAAGATAAGGAGTGGGGTGGTGGCACCCCAGACAGAATGAATGGCACTGAAAAGATAAATGATCATTAAAATACGCTCACAAGTGGGAACTTGTGTTGTAGTCTGCTTCTATTAGAGCTGACTGACACATGCACGTTCTGTGCTTGTCGTCAGATGTATCAGCAGGAACCGCTACAAGAACGAGTCTGGTCTTAGTGGGAATGTGGCAACTTTCTTTAAGTTGAGTTTTTATTAAATGTTCTATCTTTTTTTCTTCTTTGGTGATCACCTCTAGATGTGGCCTGAAATATTTGCTGTTGGATATTGATTGTTTCACACAAGTTGTTTAGCTGGAATTGTACCTCATTGCCTCTCTCGTTCCTCATCCATCCTGTGTCCTTCAGCCTGCTATTGAATGTATCTGTCACATGTTAGCCAAATGAACAAACTGCATCTCTTTTTTGTGTATTACTAACCATTTAACTTGTGATGTACAGTAATAGTCAAATGTATTCAGAATCTGAAATCACCGTTTTCATCAAATGAATGGACAAACTAAACATTCGAATAGTAAATGAGAACACGACGATGACGACGACGACGACAACAGCAACAACGACGACGACGATGGTAACAACTTTACCATTCTTTCCTTTGTTTCAAATCTGTCTTCAACCGCCATTTCCGATCGTACAGGCGTTTTTTTTTTAAATAGCATCTGTAGACTTCTGACATCCAGCTGGTCTGTTTCACTCTGATGTTCCTTTCATTGATTTCCTATATTGTAAAATGTCCGCCCCCTTCTTACCATACCTTAATATGTATGTCTGTGCTATATCAGTCCAAGTACCTGTTGTTCTCCAGTACAAAGCTCAGTTGGGTTCTCTGTTTAGTGTTGTCTCATCTTCTGTGCTATCTCAGTGGCCTCCTTTCCACGCTGGTGTCCTGTGCATAGCCACACCCAGGTTCATTCTGCCGCAGCCTCAGCAGCAGTAGTTCTCCCACAGGAGCCGTCGGATCGTTTAGATCACTACCCCACACTCTATATTACTTTTCTTTGGTCCACAGAAAATCACGTCACCTTCCATCGCATCTTGTATCTGTCCACTACCACCACAGCCATCCCGCTCACATCTACATTATACATTTGAAACCGTGTAGTCACCCTCTCCACCCCACCCCCTCTTCAGCTCGCCCAATTTCTACCTCCACCACTTCCTCCAATCTCAAAATCAGTTTTTCCATCATACGGATTCCATTTATCATGTACATACGACAGTTATCTCGATGCCCATCGGGTATTTTATTTCTCTATTATTACCCTTCGTCCCCTCCCTGTCTTGCATATCTGGTCATGTTTTTCTCTTTACAGAACACATATTTCAGGAGTCCGCAGCGTCTGTATCCCCCTCCCCACACACTCAGGCCTGTACTGGATTGTCCTCTCCCTCCATCCGAACCGGTAGCCCCGAGTGACGAAGGAGGTCTCATCATTTATTTTTCTCCCAAGTGTCTCAGTCGCTATCTATGTGAACATCACATGTATTTTCCTGCCCAGTGCTCTCGATGCCTCGATTACCACCCCCCCCACCCCCTACCGGAGAAAAATGGCTTTGTGGTTGATCCTTCGTTTTGGCTCTGGGAGAATCAAGAGAGAGCAAAACCTTTCTTTTTTGTCAGAAGCCAACTCGAGCATGTTCTGGCCACTGATCAAGTGTAAGAGGAAATGAATGGTCTATTTTTTGTCATCATCATCATCATCATCATCATCATCATCATCATCATCATCATCATCACTTCATCATCAGCAGCAGCAGCAGCAGCAGCAACAGCAGCAGCAACAACATCATCATTATCATTACCATCATCATCATTATCATCATAGTCGTCGTCATCGTCGTTGTCCTCCTCCTCCTCCTCATCTACTGAGCAGCAACCAATCAGGAAATCTTTTTTTTGAGGTAATGTAACAGCAATTTTGTTGCATATTGTTAGTTTTTTTTTTCTTTTCGCTTCATCATCATCATCATCATCATCATCATCATCATCATCATCATCATCACCAGCATTGTGTTCGTCATCGTCATTGCCATCATCATCATCATCATCATCATCATCATCATCATCATCATCCGACATCATCATAATGATCGTCGTCGTCGTCGTTATCATCATCATCATCATCATCATCATCATCATCATCATCATCATCATCATCAAGGAATCAATAAACGTTCTGATCACTCGTCCATTGTAAAACCAGCTAAGTGCTTTACTATTACCAATTTCTTGCTTCATAATCGTGATCGAGATTATCATAATCATCCTGCCCATCACTGTCGTCTCATTATTACTCTACATATTTTGATTTGTTGTTAAGTTTTGTTTAGATTACTTTAAAAAATCATTTTGCAATACGTCCTTGTTTAAGGGTCGGGCCTGGCAGTCAAATGATCATCACTGTCTTTATCATCCTAGTAATCATCCACATTTCCCTCGACTGTGTGGAAACCCTGCTACGTCAGGCAAAGGGCATATTGTGGCATTTCCACGATGTGGTGATAACGAACACAACAACAATAGTAATGATAATGATATTACTCCTCCTCCTCCTCCTACTACTACAACGACAACGACGGTGACGACGATGAAGACAACGACGTTTATATTTTTCTTTAGACCCGAAATTATTTTTCTTAAAACGAATACGTTATATCAAAGTGCAACCAATTTCAACACGCTACACTAATATACACAAAAATCATTTTAGAAAAAAAACATCTCTTCTTAGTGCATAAAAGGCCCCCCCCCTCCCCCCCAATCCGAAAAAAAGAAGCAAATAAGCACACCGCGTTTCTAACATCATATCATGTTCACCGTATCTATTTCTAAAAGAAGAAATGCAGGATGCATTAGAAATTGTCGCCGGGTGATTTTTGGGGAGGGGGGAAGAGAGAGAGAGAGGAGAGAGAGAGAGGAGAGAGAGAGAGAGAGAGAGAGAGAGAAAGAGAGAGAGAGACAGAGAGAGAGAGAGAGAGGCACTTACACAGGCACGCTCACACCCACTCAATTTTATTGGCTATTTAGCCCATATATCCTGAGATACAAACAAACAAACAAAGATATCCACAATCACATACACACACATGAACATACGCACGCGCGCGCGCGCGCACACACACAACACACACACACACACCACCACCACCACCACCACCACCACCACCACCAATAGCAACCACAACAACAACAGTAACAACAACACGCATATAGACACACTCGATTTATTGGCTTGTTGCTTTGTTGCTTGTAGCGTGGTCCAGCTATTGTTGGAAGCAGATTGGATGTGTCGTCCTGCATATAGGAGTCGATGACTTCAGAATCCAAAATAACGGTAAGGAATTGTAAAAGAGCGGACTTGTGTGTGTGTGTGTGTGTGTGTGTGTGTGTGTGTGTGTGTGTGTGTGTGTGTGTGTGTGTGTGTGTGTACGTGCGTGCGTGCGTGTGCGTGTGCATGTGCGTGTGTGTGTGTGTGTGTGGTGTGTGTGTGTGCGTGTGCGTGCATGCGTGCGACCATGCGTGTGTAGACCAGTGTGAATGTGCCTTTGAACGTGTAAAAGGGACAGGCAGAAAGAGAGAGAGTGAGTGAGTGAGTGAGTGAGTGAGTGAGAGAGAGAGAGAGAGAGAGAGAGAGAGAGAGAGAGAGAGAGAGAGAGAGAGAGGGAAAGAGAGAATTCCCAGCCCATCCCCTTCCTCAACTCTCTCTTCCTCCCTAGGCCTAAAAACCTATAAACCAAACCACCTCTCGTAACATTTTGAAGGAACGCACGTTCTTATGGCTTTTCTGCCAGACAGAATTCGACCCCCACCCCCCACCCCCCGCGCCATCCCCCTTCTCACCCCAGCTATACAATGCTCCTGATAGACTAGACTGGGACAAAAACTTATGGAGCAGTAGCAGCTTCAGCATCAGTAACAACAACAACAACAACAACAACAACAACAACAACAGCAACAACAACCACCCCAATGTAAACAACAAGAGCACCACCATTACCCTTCCACCAAAATTCGTTTTGGTAAAAGATGCCCGGTTCTTTGAGGGAGATTGAAAGCAACTGGTATGGCAGAAAAAAACAGTCGTAGAAAATGGTGCCAGAAACAATGCCTGGTGGTAGGACAAACGGAGGAGACGGGGTGTGGGAAGGGGGAGGGGGGAGACGGTCATCTCTGGCTGGAAGGGCGTTGGGGTGGGTATAGGAGGAATCTGTTAAGGTCGCGGATAGTGAGGTGGGAATGGGAATGCCAGTCCCTTGGGCTTGACAAGGATGATGGAGAGGCTTTTAATCTTTGCTCTCCATTTTCCCTCTCTTGCTTTCTGCTTGAAGGCAATGACAGTAGGACCTCTAATTAATGAAAGACCTTCAAAAACTTTTTTTCAAAAGACAGTTGTGGTGTGCCTTTTTTATCTCTGAACAAAGACGGAGGAAAAAATAGTGTAGACAAAGAAAAGAAAATTATCGTTTATTACAGATAACTCTCGGGTGTAGATAAGGACAAAACCATTTTCGCTAAAAAGGGTTGCAAAGGGAGGGAATCTTACTTGGAATTTAAAAGCAGGACGAAGGAGGCAAAAAGAAAGTCCAAAAACAAGTGTATAAAGGGAGTAAATCTTTATGAGAAGGTAGATGTAGAATGTTGACAAAGACAACAAAAAGTTCCAGAAAAAAAACAACATGTTTGTATACAGAAGTGGTCTTAATTTTGAGGCAAATCTGTTATGTAGAAACAAATAAACAAAATTAAAAGAACATCAGTCTTTGAAGAGAGAGCGTCCTTGCCTGGAGCTAAATCTAGTTCGTAGATAAAGACCAAGGTGTTGCAAAGAAATGTTTCTTTTTGGAAAGGGCCTTTATTTAAACATAAATTTAGTGTCTTGATCAAGACAAAAAATGTGACCTATTCTTATGAATGAGGAACAACCTAGAAGTCTCTGAATTGTGCAACAGCTAAGAAAAATGTTGGTATGTGTTCGTGTACGTGAAAATTAACCATTAATGTTACAGAAACTTTCAAACCGAAAATCTCAAGCATACCGACTTCAACCCTCAACACCGTATCCAAGCTGTTGTGTGGTTCAGAGCCAGAAACTTGAATCCCCAGTCGTGAGAAACGATCATAAATGTTCAAGAATAAAGTCTTTATATGGAGTAAGCCTATGGTAGGAGACTAATCGATGACCCTAAAAAAAAGGTCTTTGTATGGAGTTAGGAATGTTTATTTGAAGGTATTTTAATACGTAGATAGAGATAAAAAATATTCAGGAAATACAAGTCGTTGTAGTAAAGAAGCCTTTGTTTGGAGGTGAATCTAAAATGTAGACAAAGACCTACAATAGTGAAAGAAGAACGATTTCATAGGGAATGAGCGTCTTTTTTCAAGTTAAAATCTATCACGTAGACAAAGGCCAAAATGCCCCCAAAAAGGTTATTTTTACAAAGAGAAAATTTGTTTTATGAGGTCAGTTTAGTATGTAGACAGTGACCGAAAATGTTGCAAAAACGTTGAAAACAGGCCGTTTAGCACGGAAGAAACCCCAAACGGGCGAATCAATGTAGTAATACATCGTGTATGTTTCGTCAAAATATTATGTCATGTGCACCTGCCTGCTGATGATACAAATCAGGATTACGTAGGCGACTTAGTTTAGAAAAAAAAAAGGAAAGAAGACCAAAGTGTCCGACTGAACAAAATCTCAGGGGTGAACTTTTTACTTACAGAAGGAGTATGCAGTTGTCCGTTGCGTCATTGCCAGAGACAGCAGAGCTAATGAAGGTCAGGACACTTCAGACTGCTGCTGGGCAGACTAATGAGGCAGGGCAAAAGGAGGCGCGAGACAGAGCCGGAGAACGGCGACACAGAGCCAGAGAACGGACAGTGGTGTGAGAGGAGGAGAGATGAAAGGAGAGGGTAGGAAAGATAAGGAGCAGGGTGGGGGCACCCAGGGGGGATTAATGGCTCTGAAGAAGCAACTGATTATCAACGTATTCTCACCAGTGAGAATTTGCGATGTTGTCTGCTGCTGCTAGTGCCGCCGACGGACACGTACACGTTTTGTGCTTGTAGTCGAATGCATTACCAGGAACAACGACAATAACGAGTCTGGTCTCAGTGGAAATGTGAACATGCGGAGGGAGATTGGCTACTTTCTTTGTCTTAGTGAACATGCAGAGGGAGATTGGCTACTTTCTTTGTGAACAAGCAGAGGGAGATTGGCTACTTTCTTTGTCTTAGTGAACACGCAGATGGAGATTGGCTACTTTCTTTGTGAACAAGCAGAGGGAGATTGGCTACTTTCTTTGTCTTAGTGAACATGCAGAGGGATATTGGCTACTTTCTTTGTCTTAGTGAACATGCAGAGAGGGATTGGCTACTTTCTTTGTCTTAGTGAACATGCAGAGGGAGATTGGCTACTTTCTTTGTCTTTAAAAAATCTCTCTTTTTTCTTCTTTCGGGATCACCTGTAAATGCGACATGTTTTAGTTGTGTCTGAATATTACTGCTTTACACAAGAAGCTGTTTTTGTTTTTTTTTACTGTACCTCCATGTCCTTCTCGTTCCTCATCCATGCTGTGTCTTTCAGCCTGCTGTTAAATGCACTCGTCACACGTGAGCCAGATGGGCAAAATCGCATCTCTTGCCTTACTTACCATTTACCTTATGATGTACACTAATATTCAAATTCATTCAGAATATGAAATTGCAGCTATTGGAGGAACACTATAAATAAATGAACCCACCAGCCATTAAAAAAGTTCATGAAACCACGACGACGACGACAGAGAACAACAACAACAACAACAACAAAACAACAACTCTCTCGTTCTTTCCTGATTCGAAATCTTTCTACGACCGAAATTTGGGATCGATTAGGCTGTTTTTTTTTTCAAAAATAACATCTGTAGACTTAATTCTTAAAATTCAACTGATCTGTTTTTTCTCTCCTGTTCGGTCATTGATCTCCTATGTCCTAAAATATCCGCCCCCTTTTCTCCATATCCTAATATGTGTTTCTGTTCTACATCAGCCCAAGAACCTGTCGTTCTCCGGTCAAAGCATGTGGTTTTGGTTTTTGTTGCTGTCTCATCTTCTGTGCAGTCTCAGAGGCATCTTCTTCCACGCCGCTCTCCCGTGCATAGCCAAACCCTTGATCATTCTGTCGCAGCCTCATCACAGGCAGTTCTCCTACTGGAACCGTCCAATCGTTTGGATCACTACCCCCATCCAATGTTTCACTTTTATTGTGGGCCATAGGAAATCATGTCACCTTCCACCGCATCTTGTATCTCTCTACTACCAGCACAGTCATCTCTGTCACATACACATTACAGATACCCGAAATAGTTTGGTCACCCTCTCCATCCCACCCTGTCTTCAGCTCGCTCTACCCTCATCCCCTCCCCTTTCTTCAATCTCAAAATCACTTTTTGCACCACCCAGATCCCATTTATCATGTACGCAGGACA
>CM065719.1:5278077-5288077 GCA_033310375.1 Conus canariensis
GAACTCAACCTGTTTCGCCCTCTGTACAGATGGTAGGTTTCTTTGCCATCTTTTTTTTCTTCTTCTTTTCTTCCCTTTTTTTCCCTTTAAAAAACAGCACATAAACATGGAAAAAAAGGAGTAGAACAGGGGTGCCTCCTAAGTCCTCAATTGTTCGTTCTTTTTTGTATACACGAATCCTTCACTGACGTATAAAAAAATGAAGACAAAATACTCAACTGATTCTTGAGCTGTTCTTGATGTTGTTTGCTGATGATGTCATTCTTGTGTCAGACACTCTTACTGGACCTCAAAATCGGTTAAATGCGCTCAAACAGACAAGCTGCAGTTACAATTTATCTGAACAAATGTCTTGATTTTTCGCAAGAGGTTACCTTCCAGCACATGAAAGATGGTTATAAAGAGAAAGGGAAATTATAGTCGCAATTTCGTATGAATATTTTGGAATGTTATTCACCGCAAGTCTGTTTGATGTTCGCATGGGCCGAATCAAGTAGAAAAGGGGGTGGGAGGGCGGTAGAAAGTGTGATGGAAACTCTCAAGTATTTGCGCACGGTAGGTTCCGCAAACACGAGTCTTTTTTTTAATTCTATTTTTTTTTACACACAGATAGAACCAGCCTGAACTTATGCAGCAGATGTTCAGAGACTTGTATTTGCAATCATGGATTTTATCAGAGAGCTATTACATTCTTTAAGAACCATTTTGCATGGTCAATCGGGCATCCATCCATCCTACATAAACCATTTGTAAAGTGTATACAGTACTCAAGACTCCCCTCTCATCCATTCCCCCGACAAACACACATACAAGCAACCAACAACCAAGCAACCCAACACACACACACACACACACACACACACACACACACACACACACAGATGCAGTCACACACACACACACACACACACACACACACACACACACACACACACACACACACACCACACACACACACACACAGACATAGATACACTCCCAAACTGCGTACGCTCTCCGCCGTAGACACGACTGGCTGGGGGGAGAGGTGGGGTGGGGTGGGGGGTGGGGGTCACAAGAGGTGACAGACAGGTTGTCAAGTCAGCGGTACATGCTGCCTCCCGTAATTGGTTTCCTAACGGTTCGTTGTCACCTGTGCCTGGTGTGCAGGCCAATGAACAGAGCATCGCTGGCTGGTGTGTAAGCTGGGGTGGACCTTCCCTGTCTCTGACACACACACACACACATACATACATCTCTGTCTGTCTGTCTGTCTGTCTTTGTCTGTCTGTCTGTCTCTCGCTGGCTCGCTCGCTCGCTCGCATGCGCTCTCTGTCTGTCTGTTTCTCTATCTCTGCCTCTGTTTGTCTGTCTGTCTGCCTTCCTCACTCTCTCTTTCTGTCTCTCTCTCTTTCTTTCTGTGTGTGCAACTGTCTAACATTATTTATATGTGTTTCTGTTCCCTCCCTTCTCTCTCCACAGGTTTGTTAATCTGTCCGTTTCCCCCGTTCTTTGTCATGTTTGTGCTCAGCTTCTTCAGACTTATTCCCCCGTTCTTTGTCATGTTTGTGCTCAGCTTCTTCAGACTTATTTCCACGTTCTTTGTCATGTTTGTGCTCAGCTTCTTCAGACTTATTCCCCCGTTCTTTGTCATGTTTGTGCTCAGCTTCTTCAGACTTATTTCCACGTTCTTTGTCATGTTTGTGCTCAGCTTCTTCAGACTTATTCCCCCGTTCTTTGTCATGTTTGTGCTCAGCTTCTTCAGACTTATTTCCACGTTCTTTGTCATGTTTGTGCTCAGCTTCTTCAGACTTATTTCCACGTTCTTTGTCATGTTTGTGCTCAGCTTCTTCAGACTTATTTCCACGTTCTTTGTCATGTTTGTGCTCAGCTTCTTCAGACTTATTTCCACGTTCTTTGTCATGTTTGTGCTCAGCTTCTTCAGACTTATTCCCCCGTTCTTTGTCATGTTTGTGCTCAGCTTCTTCAGACTTATTCCCCCGTTCTTTGTCATGTTTGTGCTCATCTTCTTCAGACTTATTTCCACGTTCTTTGTTATGTTTGTGCTCAGCTTCTTCAGACTTATTCCCTCGTTCTTTGTTATGTTTGTGCTCAGCTTCTTCAGACTTATTCCCCCGTTCTTTGTCATGTTTGTGCTCAGCTTCTTCAGACTTATTCCCCCGTTCTTTGTCATGTTTGTGCTCAGCTTCTTCAGACTTATTCCCCCGTTCTTTGTTATGTTTGTGCTCAGCTTCTTCAGACTTATTCCCCCGTTCTTTGTCATGTTTGTGCTTAACTTATTCAGACTTATTCCCCCGTTCTTTGTCATGTTTGTGCTCAGCTTCTTCAGACTTATTCCCCCGTTCTTTGTTATGTTTGTGCTCAGCTTCTTCAGACTTATTTCCACGTTCTTTGTCATGTTTGTGCTCAGCTTCTTCAGACTTATTCCCCCGTTCTTTGTTATGTTTGTGCTCAGCTTCTTCAGACTTATTCCCCCGTTCTTTGTCATGTTTGTGCTCAGCTTCTTCAGACTTATTCCCCCGTTCTTTGTCATGTTTGTGCTCAGCTTCTTCAGACTTATTCCCCCGTTCTTTGTTATGTTTGTGCTCAGCTTCTTCAGACTTATTTCCACGTTCTTTGTCATGTTTGTGCTCAGCTTCTTCAGACTTATTTCCACGTTCTTTGTCATGTTTGTGCTCACCTTCTTCAGTCTGATTTCCACGTTCTTTGTCATGACTGTACTCGACTTCTTCAGACTTATTTCCACGTTCTTTGTTATGTTTGTGCTCGGCTTCTTCAGTCTGATTTCCACGTTCTTTGTCATGACTGTACTCGACTTCTTCAGACTTATTTCCACGTTCTTTGTCATGTTTGTGCTCACCTTCTTCAGTCTGATTTCCACGTTCTTTGTCATATTTGTGCTCAGCTTCTTCAGACTTATTTCCACGTTCTTTGTCATGTTTGTGCTCAGCTTCTTCAGTCTGATTTCCACGTTCTTTGTCATGTTTGTGCTCAACTTCTTCAGACTTATTCCCCCGTTCTTTGTCATGTTTGTGCTCAGATTCTTCAGACTTATTTCCACGTTCTTTGTCATGTTTGTGCTCAGATTCTTCAGACTTATTTCCACGTTCTTTGTTATGTTTGTGCTCAGCTTCTTCAGACTTATTTCCACGTTCTTTGTCATGTTTGTGCTCAACTTCTTCAGACTTATTTCCACGTTCTTTGTCATGTTTGTGCTTAACTTATTCAGACTTATTTCCACGTTCTTTGTCATGTTTGTGCTCAGATTCTTCAGACTTATTTCCACGTTCTTTGTCATGACTGTACTCGACTTCTTCAGACTTATTTCCACGTTCTTTGTCATGTTTGTGCTCGGCTTCTTCAATCTGATTTCCACGTTCTTTGTCATGACTACTCAACGTCTTCAGTCTTATTTCCACGTTCTTTGTCATGACTGTATTCAACTTATTCAGTCTTATTTCCACGTTCTTTGTCATGATGACTGTACTCAACTTCTTCAGTCCTATTTCCACGTTCTTTGTCATGACTGTACTCAACTTCTTCAGTCTTATTTCCACGTTCTTTGTCATGACTGTACTCAACTTCTTCAGACTTTTCCACGTTCTTTTTTTTTTTTTTTTTTGCTGTCCCAACCTCTGCGCCACCTCAGATGCAGTGCACCCACGCCGCTCATTCTGACATCCCGTCCACAGCCACAGCCCGATCGGCCCCGTCACAGCCCCGGCACCGGCAATCCACAGGGAGCAGTCAATGTCAAGTCGTCAAGAGGCAACCCACCGGAGGAGACACTGCACTGCTGCCGAGTCACTTCGGTGGTGTTCAGTGGCGCCTGTTCTGATCTAACATACGCAGGACACCACCTACTAAGCCCCCTACTGACGACAATAATTGCTTAGTCGCGGAGTCGGCGTGAGTGAGCTCTTCTCCCTCCGGAGGGCGCCACCACGTCCGTCCAACGACAGTCCCCATGGACTCGCCGATACCGGTGACCCCGACGGAACCAAACCAAGGCCACAGACGTGGAGAGGACATCGAAATGGAGGTCACCATGAGAGCAGGACATGAAGGGCCACAGAATTTGAGACATTTTTTTATGCTGATTGATGAGAATGAGGATGATTAAGATGATGCTACGGATTTCCATTTCGGTCTGAGACTACATGACAGGGCTGTACTCTACGCTTCCTTTCATAATATATCCCGGCGTCAACCAGGCCCGAGAGATACAGGCATCTGCAGTGCTGGTCAGGAAATTTGAGCGACACTCTCAGAAACGCATCCATTAAGTGGATGAAACTCGACTGTGTGGTCCCATTCTTTCCAACTGAGTCCGCAGCAACTCAACTCTGGGTAGGAGCCGGTCGGGGCAGAAAAACCCTCATGACTTCTGATGGGATTCGAACCCACGACCTCCCAGCCGGGAGTCCGCGACGCTAACCACTTCGCCACGGCAGTCTGATTTCCACGTTCTTTGTCATGTTTGTGCTCAGCTTCTTCAGACTTATTTCCACGTTCTTTGTCATGACTGTATTCAACTTCTTCAGTCTTATTTCCACGTTCTTTGTCATGACTGTATTCAACTCATTCAGTCTGATTCCTACGTTCTTTGTCATGTTTGTGCTCAGATTCTTCAGACTTATTTCCACGTTCTTTGTCATGACTGTATCCAACTTCTTCACTCTGATTTCCATATTCTTTGTCATGTTTGTGCTCAGCTTCTTCAGTCTGATTTCCACGTTCTTTGTCATGACTGTATTCAACTTATTCAGTCTGATTTCCACGTTCTTTGTCATGTTTGTGCTCACCTTCTTCAGACTTATTTCCAAGTTCTTTGTCATGTTTGTGCTCAGCTTCTTCAGACTTATTTCCACGTTCTTTGTCATGACTGTACTCGACTTCTTCCGTCTTATTTCCACGTTCTTTGTTATGATGTCTGTACTCAGCTTCTTCAGTTTTATTTCCACGTTCTTTGTCATGACTGTACTCAACGTCTTCAGTCTTATTCCCCCGTTCTTTGTCACGATTACTCAACAACGTCTTCAGTCTTATTTCCACGTTCTTTGTCATGATGACTGTACCCAACTTCTTCAGTCTGATTTCCACGTTCTTTGTCATGACTGTACTCAACTTCTTCAGTCTGATTTCCACGTTCTTTGTCATGTCTGTACTTAACTTCTTCAGTCTGATTTCCACGTTCTTTGTCATGTCTGTATTCAACTTCTTCAGTCTTATGCCCACGTTCTTTGTCATGACTGTACTCAACGTCTTCAGTCTGATTTCCACGTTCTTTGTCATGACTGTACCCAACTTCTTCAGTCTTATGCCCACGTTCTTTGTCATGACTGTACCCAACTTCTTCAGTCTTATGCCCACGTTCTTTGTCATGTCTGTACTCAACTTCTTCAGTCTTATGCCCACGTTCTTTGTCATGTCTGTACTCAACGTCTTCAGTCTGATTTCCACGTTCTTTGTCATGACTGTACCCAACTTCTTCAGTCTTATGCCCACGTTCTTTGTCATGACTGTACTCAACGTCTTCAGTCTGATTTCCACGTTCTTTGTCATGACTGTACCCAACTTCTTCAGTCTTATGCCCACGTTCTTTGTCATGTCTGTACTCAACGTCTTCAGTCTGATTTCCACGTTCTTTGTCATGACTGTACCCAACTTCTTCAGTCTTATGCCCACGTTCTTTGTCATGTCTGTACTCAACGTCTTCAGTCCTATTTCCATTGCAAGGTCTGGAGCATAGTTTCATGAACTCCCCCCCCCCCTCCTCTTAATATCACAAATGAGGAACGGTTTAACATTGCTTTTAATCTCGAGGGAAGAGAACGACCCATAGAGATTTTAAAACCACGTTAAATGGAGACAGATTCCTCCTCCCCTCTCCCTTCTCCTCCTCCTCGTCCTCTCTCTCTCTCTCTCTTTCTTTCTTTCTGTGTGTGTGTGCGTGCGTGCGTGCGTCTTTCTTTCTGTGTGCGTGCGTGCGTGCGTACGTGTGTGCGTGCGTGCGTGCGTGCGTGCGTGCGTGTGTGTGTGTGTGTGTGTGTGTGTGTGTGTGTGTGTGTGTGTGTGTGTGACTCTCTCTCTCTCTCTCTCTCCTCTCTCTCTCTCTCTCTCTCTCTCTCCTCGTAGGAATGAAATAAAAGCGCAGACCTTGATCGTTTAATCCTTTGCGGATACTGACACACAACTTCGTCAAAACTGGATAAAGACTCTCTCAGTTGATTGATTCTAAGTCAGCTTTCGAACAGACACATACACACACACACACACACACACACACACACACACACACACACACACACACACACACACACACACGTCGAGAAACAGAGAAATCAACAAACAGACAAACATACAGACAGGCAGACAGAAGCAGACAGACAGACAGAAACAGACAGACAGATCCACCGACTCACCATGGCCGCTCGCGACGTTCTGGGGTACTCCAGGATGAGCCAGACCTTCCACTGGAACTTCTCCCAGCCCTTGAGGTTCTCCAGGTCCACGTGCACGTTCTCCTTCTCCAGCGAGTGGTTGAAGGAGTCGAGGATGGCCTGGTTCTCGATGTAGGAGCGGTAGTGGCGCCAGCAGCACGCCTTGATCTCCATCTCGTTGATCTGCCAGAAGTCCAGCTCCCGCTTCACCACCGCCCCGCACACCTCCAGGGGCACGTGCAGCTCGCCTGCAACAGAAAGGTCATCGTGAATAATGATTGATGAGAAGGGTCAAGAGCAGCATCTCTGTAGACAGCTTTGCATTGGCTGTTTTGGTATGTTTTAGCATAATTTAGATGTTGGCCTTTGTAGAGAAATAGTGGCAAGTAGTTGCAGCCTTTTTTTTTAACGACGATCTAGCAATATCTAGCGTGGGACTATGCATTTTTTTAAAGAAGGAAGAATGTCCTAATAAACAAAAATCAAAAAGGAAAACGTCAATACAATTTTGTGGATACAAACATTTGATTGTACTTTCGTTATTGTAAATAGATTTCAGTGCCTTCTCACTGACAAATAAGAAAAAAAGCCTGGAACAAGAACGGGTTTTTTTTCAATTAGAAAAGCTACACATATTGGCACTAAGCAGGCTACATTTTGTGCTAAAAAGCCATCTGATTTTGCTAGGAATGCAAACGTTTCTTTACCATGCAGCTCACTGGGAAAAAATACACACTTTAAATGATGCTTAATCAAGGTCACAATGATGAAGAAATACTCCAATATGTATGGTTTTGTATCTTTAAGCACCAATCTTGCGAAAACAGCTAAATGAAAAGGCTCAGATGACAACACTGGAATGTATGAATTGTTTTGTATCTTTTTTTATATGAATCAACAATGCTTTTAAAAATTACAGTATCAAAATTAGGCAGTCGCCAGAAGAGATCATTATGAATATGCAAAGAAGACGGTTATGTTTGATCTTCAAAGACCGGATAGTTCTACAGGCATGTTTTCATGTGACACAAATCTTAGTGAATGTTATCTAAGTCACTATGGTCATGCTGCTAGTGGTTGGCTGCATCAATTAGATGAACATATGCCAGGAGGCGATGATCCTGCACGAGTATTTTCTTTGTGTGTTTGTAAAGCCTGATAACAGCATCGCCATTACGTCCAAGAAAACCGTACACAGCACTGCATGATGGTTTGAACTATACACTCACCTGAACATTACTTAAGGAACACTCACCTGAGCATTGCTTAAGGGATACTTTCCAGCAATGAAGCAGTTTGCTACGACAAAAAATGTTCGAATGTACATTAACCTGAGAGTCCTTTAAACCACAATACCTTCTGATTTAGCAGATTCGCTGGAAAGTTTTCGAGTTACGATACACTAATCTGAGTTTCGCTTAACAGACGTTTCTTACACTGTCGTGAAAGGTCATGTAATATAAACATACGGCTCATTAATAGACACAACAGAAAGTATTGGTTTCCGAATTAAAAAGGTTTTACCAGAAACTGATCGTTGATGCTGTGGTCAGTGAATCATTCATACCATGAAAAGAATGACCGTTCACCATGTCAGCAGGCAGCTGCAGAGAAAGGGTGGGAGAACATAAGGAGTGTCGAGGGAAAGGGGAGGAGGGAGGATTAGGCTGGGGAAGGAGCGGGAAGGGCGGGGTGACATGTTGTAGATACGTGCAGTCATGATGGCAACGGTGGTGACATATTCTTGGTGACAGATTTTTGGTGACATATTGGTGGTGACAACAGGTGCCCGTTCTTCATTGCAGGCGAACTGGTTATGCAGAATAAACCAGAACTAAGTATTTTATACGAATTCACGACTCATGTATTCTTCACTACTACCATATACATTAAAACTTTCTAGTACAATTACACAGCTATAAAGTGGCATATGCAAATGAACATTATAACGTTCACGTTTATACGAATAGCTGCAAATAAAAAGTAAATATGAAAACTAACAGTACTCTCATTTCTTCTTAAAAACACAGAAAAAAAACAGTACTCTACTTAAACTATGTTTTTAACCGATTTGATCGAAACAGAATGGAGAATTAATTTCTGAAACATACATGTCATGACAGTAATACGAACAGGAGAAAACAGTCGAATATCTAAAAAAAAATGCATTCCATATCATTGGCAGTGTCAAAATGCAATACAAAAAAATGAACACGGGTAATGTTCATAAATTAAAATGTAGAAGATAGCAAAAACAAAAAGACACTATCTGGAAAAACAATGTTTCGCTTAAAATGGTGAAAGCCAAATGCAGTGAAGGAGAACGAGGCAAAAGGTACCCGGGTTTTCCATTTGTGCCATGCAGTCTGGCTTTGTGGACAGAACGAGGGATATCATTCTGGAGGAAAAAAAAAAAGAACAGAACATAAATACCCCACTGTGAATTGCAACAGTAAGTTGTTTAAAGTGAAATCCTTGTACGAAGTCAAAGTACGTGAGGGGAGATTGAAAAACAAAGGCAGCTCCATACCTTTTCCTGTGGCTTGTCCTTGTTGATGAGTAGGAAAAGAAAACAACAACCATCAACACAGAGAGAAAAAATAGAAACAAGTGTGCTCTCACTCTCTCTTTCTCTTTTTTTACACACACACACACACACACACACACACACACACACACACACACACACACACACCACACACACATTCCTCCCCCTCCCCATCACGAGCGGATGTACGTCCACTCACACACGCACGGGCACACGCGCACACGGTGAACACACACCATGTACATACACTATTCCCACAATAAACCCATAAAAAAAACCCGCACCGCATGCACGCGCCCACGCTGAGAATGAACAATAAGACGATGACAAAAAGAAAGAAGAAGAAGAAGATGAAGAAGAAGAAGAAGAAGAAGGAGGAGGAAGAGGAGGAGGAGGAGGAGGAGGAGGAGAAGGAAGAAGAGAAGAAGAAGAAGAAGAAGAAGAAGAAGAAGAAGAAGAAGAAGAAGAAGAAGAAGACCTACCATAAAAACTAAGACAAAATAGAGAACACAAAGCCCTGTTCATACCAATATTCAATCAACATCCTTAAAGACACAGACAAAAAATGTCAACACCATTATCATGGCAGCATTTTGTAACGACTCTTTTCTTACGTAAGATTGGGGTTCACTTTAAAACAAAGATAAAACTGAAAGCCAACGCCGGTCACACGTCCACACTTTTCGCCTGCCTCTCCACGCAGAAACGATACACCACCAAATCCAGCCAAGTATTTCACACGTTACTTTCAAAAGAAAGATATCGTACAATATGCATTGTAGAAGTTTAAAAACTGTTGCCCAAAAAATTTGATTTGTTTCACGATTTCTTTCGTTCGTTCTTTTATGATGCCCCCCCCCCCCTCCATCCTCCCCATGGCCACCCTGTCCCCCTTCCCCGTTCTTTTCTTCTTAATGAGGACGGCGGTAGAACACGTCTATCTTAAAGACAGTACGGTTACAACAAAATCAGGTGACGAAATCTGTACACTTAAACATATTCATCAAAA
>CM065719.1:5290577-5300577 GCA_033310375.1 Conus canariensis
TTTTCGTTTATTCGTTTATTCATTCATCCATTCTTTCTGTAAAATATTTCTGTAATGTTCGTCATCTGTAAAATTGTTCTTTCTTTCTTTCCTTCTTTCTTTTTTTTTTCTCTTTCTTTACTCATTTATCGATTTATTTGTTTAACTGTTTAGTGCACGATAAAAAGAACTTTTCAGGGTGTAGCAACCACATAGGCCCTCCCCTTAAAACAAAATTATGAGTGCTCGGGGGTACCGGTTGTCCTAGTTCATATGCAAACAAGTGTACGTTCATGTATCTTAAGATCCTCGAATAATCAACACCCTTTGAATCATATCTCGGTTCAAATGATTTAGTACATTCACTATCATACTTCACATTTGTGGTGATACAGAAACGGTCCTGATTTGGAAATAGTGCAGACTTGCGGGAACACAAAGATGATCTGGAATGGGAAACGTGGATCTGTCATGAATACAAACTTGATTCTGGGTATCGTCTTGGCTTAAGGCTGTGTCAGGCCAACTGACATAGGCTAGAACACCAAGGCTACATCAAAATGGTGTTATGCTCTGCATAGTTATGCCGGGATTGTCTTCAGTTGTGACAAGCTCCTAGCATAACATTATCAGTCTCCAAAATTCCCCGAAGTCGGAGTGTGGCTGCCAACGTGCGGGGTAATCAAAAACGGTCACACACGTAATATTTTCATCCCCGGCTGATGCATTTGTACCATAGTGTTCAAGCACTTCGGCTGTTCGGATGATCCCTGGAGCCTTTTAGCCAGGGTACGACGACGACGACAACAACAACAACAACAACAACAACAGCAACAACGATTCTGGGTGAGGGAATTCAGTTCGACCTTCAAGAATGCATGTATAACCTTGACCAAATTTGTAGGGACGTAAACGAAATCTTGATTATGACAATGGAACACAGAGACACACAGATCAGTGCACATACAAGTATGGTCCCTTTCAGAAAAACAGATTTTGGGGAAAGTAAAACAGATCCTATTGTGTGGAAGACAAATTTATGTGAATCTAAACAAGATCCGATTTAGGGGAACACGGATTTGTTTGTTTGTTTGTTTTTTGAACACGGATTTGTGTGAACATGAAGTTGCCGATCAGGGCACGACAGATTTGTTGGTTATGTAAACAAGACCTCCATTAGAGGAATGCAGATGTGTGGGAGTGTAAACAAGGTCCAAATGAAGGTAACACGTGATTGCGATAAGACAAGCGAGGTCCCGATTAAGTGAACACAGGTTTGTGGGAATGTCAACGTGATTCCAGTTAGGGGAACACAAATCTGTGGAAATGTGAACAAGGTCCCCATTTAGGGAAT
This sequence comes from Conus canariensis, assembly GCA_033310375.1. Lineage (NCBI taxonomy): Eukaryota > Metazoa > Mollusca > Gastropoda > Neogastropoda > Conidae > Conus > Conus canariensis. The sequence continues at coordinate 5,291,911 of CM065719.1, forward strand.
ACAGGTTTGTGTGAACATAAACAAGTCGCCAGTTAGGGGAACACAGATCTGTGGGAATGTAAACAATGTCCCAGTTAGGAGAATCTAGATTTGTGGGACTGTAAACAAAGTGCCAATGAGGATAACATAGATTTGACAGCATGTAAATGAGGTTCCCAGTCAGGGGAAACACAGCGTGTGAGTAAAATAACCCAGGCCTTGATTAGGGGAAGTAGGGTTCAGTGCAATCTATGTGAAGTCGAAGGGTGTGAGTAAAATAACCCAGGCCTTGATTAGGGGAAGTACGGTTCAGTGCAATGTATGTGAAGTCGAAGGGTGTGAGTACAACAACCCAGGCCTTGATTAGGGGAAGTAAGGTTCAGTGCAATGTATGTGAAGTCGAAGGGTGTGAGTAAAATAACCCAGGCCTTGATAAGGGGAAGTAAGGTTCAGTGCAATGTATGTGAAGTCGAAGGGTGTGAGTAAAATAACCCAGGCCTTGATCAGGGGAAGTAAGGTTCAGTGCAATGTATGTGAAGTCGAAGGGTGTGAGTACAACAACCCAGGCCTTGATTAGGGGAAGTAAGGTTCAGTGCAATGTATGTGAAGTCGCAGGGTGTGAGTAAAATAACCCAGGCCTTGATCAGGGGAAGTAAGGTTCAGTGCAATGTATGTGAAGTCGCAGGGTGTGAGTAAAATAACCCAGGCCTTGATTAGGGGAAGTAAGGTTCAGCGCAATGTATGTGAAGTCGAAGGGTGTGAGTAAAATAACGCAGGCCTTGACTAGGGGAAGTCAGATTCAGTGCAATGTATGTGAAGTCGAAGGGTGTGAGTAAAATAACCCAGGCCTTGATTATGGGAAGTAAGGTTCAGTGCAATGTATGTGAAGTCGCAGGGTGTGAGTAAAATAACGCAGGCCTTGACTAGGGGAAGTCAGATTCAGTGCAATGTATGTGAAGTCGAAGGGTGTGAGTACAACAACCCAGGCCTTGATTAGGGGAAGTAAGGTTCAATGCAATGTATGTGAAGTCGCAGGGTGTGAGTAAAATAACCCAGGCCTTGATTATGGGAAGTAAGGTTCAGTGCAATGTATGTGAAGTCGCAGGGTGTGAGTAAAATAACCCAGGCCTTGACTAGGGGAAGTAAGGTTCAGTGCAATGTATGTGAAGTCGCAGGGTGTGAGTAAAATAACCCAGGCCTTGATTAAGGGAAGTAAGGTTCAGTGCAATGTATGTGAAGTCGCAGGGTGTGAGTAAAATAACCCAGGCCTTGATTAGGGGAAGTAAGGTTCAGTGCAATATATGTGAGGTCCCGATGAAGGGACGGCAGAATGAGAATAAACATGGTCATAATTTAGGGTAGTATAAAAGTGTGGGATTATAAAGATGGTAACGGTCAAAGAAATCTGCATTTTATAGGAATATGATGATGGCCGTGATCAGAGGGAATGTAAATCTGTAGGAGTGTAACAGGGTCTTGTTACCGAAACATACGTAGGAATGAAAAGACAGTTCTGATTTGGGAATGCAGACACCTATGGGAACATATGGCCGAAACATACGTAGGAATGAAAAAAAAACAAACCAGTTTTGATTTGGGGAATGCGGATACATGGGAATATAAACATGGTTAGGATTAGAGGAACATGTATATATGGGAATAAAAACACGATTAGTTCAAGGGAAGAAGCTAGTGGTAGAACTTTTGCATAGGGACACTCTCTCGGCCTCCGGAGCCATCTGTGGGAATATCAACAGAGTCGTGATCAGGGGATTACAAGGATCTGGGGAACTGAACGCGGTGGATTAGGGGAACGTAGTTTTGGGAGAGTACTGACATAATTAGGGTCAGGGTGATATTGATCTGTAGCAATATCAATACGATCAGTTCAGGGTATTATATTCATATGAGGAATATAAACATGGAACGGATTAGTGAACATGCATTCAGGTGAACATAACTCGGCAAATATTAGGGGAACTTGGATCTGTATAAATATACACATGGCGACGGTCTGGGGGAATAAAGGACAGAGGGAACCTGACATGATCAGGCAGGTGAAACACACATCTAAGGGGATAAAATGATGATCAGGATCAGAGGAACATAAATCTGTGGGAATATAGAGATGGTCTGTGATATGGTAGCATACATTTGTGGCAATATAAAGATGGTTAGTATTATAGAAACATATATATGTGGGAAGATAAACCTAGGGATAGGAAGATAAACATGATCAGGATGGGGAACAGATAAATCTGTGGGACTGCGGTTTAAGATCAAACTCTTACAGCCTAACGGCTGTATGGGCAATACGTTCAGCTTCAACGTGTCTAACGCTTCAACGTGTCTAACGTTTCAACGTGTCTAACGCTTCAACGTGTCTAACGCACGGCATCATGTATGGGCAATACGTTGAGCTTCAACGTGTCTAACGCACGGCATCATGTATGGGCAATACGTTGAGCTTCAACGTGTCTAACGCACGGCATCATGTATGGGCAATACGTTGAGTTTCAACGTGTCTAACGCACGGCATCATGTATGGGCAATACGTTGAGCTTCAACGTGTCTAACGTACGGCATCATGTATGGGCAATACGTTGAGCTTCAACGTGTCTAACGCACGGCATCATGTATGAGCAATACGTTGAGCTTCAACGTGTCTAACGCACGGCATCATGTATGGGCAATGCGTTGAGCTTCAACGTGTCTAACGCACGGCATCATGTATGGGCAATGCGTTGAGCTTGAACGTGTCTAACGCACGGCATCATGTATGGGCAATGCGTAGAGCTTCAACGTGTCTAACGCACGGCATCATGTATGGGCAATACGTTGAGCTTCAACGTGTCTAACGCACGACATCATGTATGGGCAATGCGTTGAGCTTCAACGTGTCTAACGCACGGCGCATCATGTATGTCAATGCGTTGAGCTTCAACGTGTCTAACGCACGGCCATCATGTATGGGCAATGCGTTGACCTTCAACGTGTCTAACGCACGGCATCATGTATGGGCAATGCGTTGAGCTTCAACGTGTCTAACACACGGCATCATGTATGGTCAATACGTTGAGCTTGAACGTGTCTAACACACGGCATCATGTATGGGCAATGCGTTGAGCTTCAACGTGTCTAACGCACGGCATCATGTATGGGCAATGCGCTGAGCTTCAACGTGTCTAACGCACGGCATCATGTTTGGGCAATGCGTTGAGCTTGAACGTGTCTAACACACGGATCATTATGGGCAATGCGTTGAGCTTCAACGTGTCTAACGCACGGCATCATGTTTGGGCAATGCGTTGAGTTTCAACGTGTCTAACACACGGCATCATGTATGGGCAATGCGTTGAGCTTCAACGTGTCTAACGCACGGCATCATGTATGGGCAATGCGTTGAGCTTCAACGTGTCTAACGCACGTCATCATGTATGGGCAATGCGTTGAGCTTCAACGTGTCTAACGCACGGTATCATGTATGGGCAATGCGTTGAGCTTGAACGTGTCTAACACACGGCATCATGTATGGGCAATGCGTTGAGCTTCAACGTGTCTAAACGCACGGCATCATGTATGGGCAATGCGTTGAGCTTCAACGTGTCTAACGCACGGCATCATGTATGGGCAATGCGTTGACCTTCAACGTGTCTAACGCACGACATCATGTATGGGCAATGCGTTGAGCTTGAACGTGTCTAACACACGGCATCATGTATGGGCAATGCGTTGAGCTTCAACGTGTCTAACGCACGGCATCATGTATGGGCAATGCGTTGAGCTTGAACGTGTCTAACGCACGGCATCATGTATGGGTAATGCGTTGAGCTTGAACGTGTCTAATGCACGGCATCATGTATGGGCAATGCGTTGAGCTTCATAGTGTCTAACGCCACGGGATCATGTATGGGCAATGCGTTGAGCTTCAACGTGTCTAACGCACGGGATCATGTATCGGCAATACGTTGAGCTTCAACGTGTCTAACGCACGGCATCATGTATGGGTAAATGCGTTGAGCTTCAACGTGTCTAACGCACGGCATCATGTATGGGCAATGCGTTGAGCTTCAACGTGTCTAACGCACGGCATCATGTATGGGCAATATGTTGAGTTTCAACGTGTCTAACGCACGGCATCATGTATGGGCAATGCGTTGAGCTTCAATGTGTCTAACGCACGGGATCATGTATGGGCAATGCGTTGAGCTTGAACGTGTCTAACGCACGGGATCATGTATGGGCAAATGCGTTGAGCTTGAACGTGTCTAACGCACGGGATCAAGTATGGGCAATGCGTTGAGCTTCAACGTGTCTAACGCACGGCATCATGTATTAGCAATGCGTTGAGCTGGAACGTGTCTAACGCACGGGATCATGTATAGGCAATGCGTTGAGCTTGAACGTGGCTAACGCACGGCATCATGTATGGGGAATGCGTTGAGCTTGAACGTGTCTAACGCACGGCATCATGTATGGGCAATACGTTGAGCTTCAACGTGTCTAACGCACGACATCATGTATGGGCAATGCGTTGTGCTTGAACGTGTCTAAACACACGGCATCATGTATGGGTAATGCGTTTGAGCTTCAACGTGTCTAACGCACGGCATCATGTATGGGCAATGCGTTGAGCTTCAACGTGTCTAACGCACGGGATCATGTATGGGCAATGCTTTGAGCTTCAACGTGTCTAACGCACGGGATCATGTATGGGTAATACGTTGAGCTTCAACGTGTCTAACGCACGGCATCATGTATGGGCAATGCGTTGAGCTTCAACGTGTCTAACACACGGCATCACGTATGGGCAATGCGTTGAGCTTCAACGTGTCTAACGCACGGCATCATGTATGGGCAATACGTTGAGTTTCAACGTGTCTAACGCACGGCATCATGTATGGGCAATGCGTTGAGCTTCAACGTGTCAACGCACGGCATCATGTATGGGCAATACGTTGAGCTTCAACGTGTCTAACACACGGCATCACGTATGGGCAATGCGTTGAGCTTCAACGTGTCTAACGCACGGCATCAGTATGGGCAATGCGTTGAGCTTCAACGTGTCTAATGCACGGCATCATGTATGGGTAATGCGTTGAGCTTGAACGTGTCTAACGCACGGCATCATGTATGGGTAATGCGTTGAGCTTGAACGTGTCTAACGCACGGCATCATGTATGGGTAATGCGTTGAGCTTGAACGTGTCTAACGCACGGCATCATGTATGGGCAATGCGTTGACCTTGCAACGTGTCTAACGCACGGCATCATGTATGGGCAATACGTTGAGCTTAACGTGTCTAACGCACGGCATCATGTATGGGCAATGCGTTGAGCTTGAACGTGTCTAACGCACGGCATCATGTATGGGCAATACGTTGAGCTTCAACGTGTCTAACGCACGGCATCATGTATGGGCAATGCGTTGAGCTTCAACGTGTCTAACGCACGGGATCATGTATGGGCAATGCGTTGAGCTTCAACGTGTCTAACGCACGACATCATGTATGGGTAATACGTTGTGCTTGAACGTGTCTAACGCACGGCATCATGTATGGGTAATGCGTTGAGCTTGAACGTGTCTAACGCACGGCATCATGTATGGGCAATGCGTTGAGCTTCAACGTGTCTAACGCACGGCATCATGTATGGGCAATGCGTTGAGCTTGAACGTGTCTAACGCACGGCATCATGTATGGGCAATGCGTTGAGCTTGAACGTGTCTAACGCACGGCATCATGTATGGGCAATACTTGAGCTTGAACGTGTCTAACGCACGGCATCATGTATGGGCAATCGTTGACTTCAACGTGTCTAACGCACGGCATCATGTATGGGCAATGCGTTGAGCTTCAACGTGTCCTAACGCACGGCATCATGTATGGGCAATGCGTTGAGCTTCAACGTGTCCTAACGCACGGCATCATGTATGGGCAATACGTTGAGCTTCAACGTGTCTAACGCACGGCATCATGTATGGGCAATACGTTGAGCTTCAACGTGTCTAACGCACGGCATCATGTATGGGCAATGCGTTGAGCTTGAACGTGTCTAACGCACGGCATCATGTATGGGCAATACGTTGAGCTTCAACGTGTCTAACGCACGGCATCATGTATGGGCAATGCGTTGAGCTTCAACGTGTCTAACGCACGGCATCATGTATGGGCAATGCGTTGAGCTTAACGTGTCTAACGCAACGGCATCATGTATGGGCAATGCGTTGAGCTTCAACGTGTCTAACGCACGGCATCATGTATGGGCAATGCGTTGAGCTTCAACGTGTCTAACGCACGGATCATGTATGGGCAATGCGTTGAGCTTCAACGTGTCTAACGCACGGCATCATGTATGGGCAATGCGTTGAGCTTCAACGTGTCTAACGCACGGCATCATGTATGGGCAATGCGTTGAGCTTCAACGTGTCTAACGCACGGCATCATGTATGGGCAATGCGTTGAGCTTCAACGTGTCTAACGCACGGCATCATGTATGGGCAATACGTTGAGTTTCAACGTGTCTAACGCACGGCATCATGTATGGGCAATGCGTTGAGCTTCAACGTGTCTAACGCACGGCATCATGTATGGGCAATGCGTTGAGCTTCAACGTGTCTAACGCACGGCATCATGTATGGGCAATACGTTGAGCTTCAACGTGTCTAACGCACGGCATCATGTATGGGCAATGCGTTGAGCTTCAACGTTGACTAACGCACGGCATCATGTATGGGCAATGCGTTGAGCTTCAACGTGTCTAACGCACGGCATCATGTATGGGTAATGCGTTGAGCTTAACGTGTCTAACGCACGGCATCATGTATGGGTAATGCGTTGAGCTTCAACGTGTCTAACGCACGGCATCATGTATGGGCAATGCTTTGAGCTTGCAACGTGTCTAACGCACGGCATCATGTATGGGCAATACGTTGAGCTTCAACGTGTCTAACGCACGGCATCATGTATGGGCAATGCGTTGAGCTTCAACGTGTCTAACGCACGGCATCATGTATGGGCAATACGTTGAGCTTGAACGTGTCTAACGCACGGCATCATGTATGGGCAATGCGTTGAGCTTCAACGTGTCTAACGCACGGCATCATGTATGGGCAATGCGTTGAGCTTCAACGTGTCTAACGCACGGACATCATGTATGGGTAATACGTTGTGCTTGAACGTGTCTAACGCACGGCATCATGTATGGGAATGCGTTGAGCTTGAACGTGTCTAACGCACGGCATCATGTATGGGCAATGCGTTGAGCTTCAACGTGTCTAACGCACGGCATCATGTATGGGCAATGCGTTGAGCTTGAACGTGTCTAACGCACGGCATCATGTATGGGCAATGCGTTGAGCTTGAACGTGTCTAACGCACGGCATCATGTATGGGCAATACGTTGAGCTTCAACGTGTCTAACGCACGGCATCATGTATGGGCAATGCGTTGAGCTTCAACGTGTCTAACGCACGGGATCATGTATGGGCAATGCGTTGAGCTTCAACGTGTCTAACGCACGGGATCATGTATGGGTAATACGTTGAGCTTCAACATGTCTAACGCACGGCATCATGTATGGGCAATGCGTTGAGCTTGAACGTGTCTAACACACGGCATCATGTATGGGCAATGCGTTGAGCTTGAACGTGTCTAACGCACGGCATCATGTATGGGCAATACGTTGAGTTTCAACGTGTCTAACGCACGGCATCATGTATGGGCAATGCGCTGAGCTTCAACGTGTCTAACGCACGGCATCATGTATGGGCAATGCGTTGAGCTTCAACGTGTCTAACGCACGGCATCATGTATGGGCAATACGTTGAGCTTCAACGTGTCTAACGCACGGCATCATGTATGGGCAATGCGTTGAGCTTCAACGTGTCTAACGCACGGCATCATGTATGGGCAATGCGTGAGCTTCAACGTGTCTAACGCACGGCATCATGTATGGGCAATGCGTTGAGCTTCAACGTGTCTAACGCACGGCATCTGATGGCAATCGTATTAACGTGTCTAGCACGATCATAGGCAATCGTTGAGCTTCAACGTGTCTAACGCACGGCATCATGTATGGGCAATACGTTGAGCTTCAACGTGTCTAACGCACGGCATCATGTATGGGCAATGCGTTGAGCTTCAACGTGTCAACGCACGGCATCATGTATGGGCAATGCGTTGAGCTTCAACGTGTCTAACGCACGGCATCATGTATGGGCAATCGTTGAGCTTCAACGTGTCTAACGCACGGCATCATGTATGGGCAATGCGTTGAGCTTCAACGTGTCTAACGCACGGCATCATGTATGGGCAATGCGTTGAGCTTCAACGTGTCTAACGCACGGCATCATGTATGGGCAATACGTTGAGCTTCAACGTGTCTAACGCACGGCATCATGTATGGGCAATGCGTTGAGCTTCAACGTGTCTAACGCACGGCATCATGTATGGGCAATGCGTTGAGCTTCAACGTGTCTAACGCACGGCATCATGTATGGGCAATGCGTTGAGCTTCAACGTGTCTAACGCACGGCATCATGTATGGGCAATGCGTTGAGCTTCAACGTGTCTAACGCACGGCATCATGTATGGGCAATGCGTTGAGCTTCAACGTGTCTAACGCACGGCATCATGTATGGGCAATGCTTTGAGCTTGAACGTGTCTAACAGACGGCATCATGTATGGG
>CM065719.1:5310577-5313077 GCA_033310375.1 Conus canariensis
ATTCATGGCCGGTTAAAAGGGACAGCACTGGCCGATGAGAGTCAGCGTTCTCAGACCAGTGGTCGACATGAAAAACAAAAAACAAAAACCAAACCACCCTCTTCTCCCTCACCTGGATCTCTGGGAAGAGGAGTGGGGGGTTTCTGAGGGCCAGTCAAATGCCGCTGCACTGCCCGAAGACAGTCAGCATTCTCAATGGTCAAAACAAAACAAAACAACCCCCCCAAAACTACCCTTTCCTCCCTACGCTGAATTTTGGATGAAAAGTGGAGGACGCGGGGTGAGGAAGAAGGGGAGGCAGGGGGGGGGGGAGGTGGGACGAGGAAGGTGTGATGACGGTATGGAGTTGGTGGTTGGCCTCACGAGTAAGAACTGTCATCTGGATCCACGTTTTCAGAGTTTAATTCTCCGCTTCAGACAGCCACGTAAAAAGAGATTTTCCTTTATGGAGCCAACGTATTCATGCAGATTCAAACCTCATCCATCCATCCTCCTACGGAGGAGAAGTTTTAACCCAGGGCCCGTGTGTCACTGCATTACATTAAAAGCAAAGTTAAATGGCATTTTATCGTTCGCAGAACGCGTTTCGTCCTTCACAAACCGAAGAGACGACGACGACAGAAGAAGAAGAAGAAGAAGAAGAAGAAGAAGAAGAAGAAGAAGAAGAAGAAGAAGAAAAAGAAGGAGAAGAAAAAGGAAGAAAAAGAAAGGACGAAGAAGAAAGAAGAAGAAGAAGAGGAAAAAGAAGAAGAAGAAGAAAAAGGAAGAAGAAGAAAGGAAGAAGAAGAAGAAGAAAAGAGAGAAGATGAAGAAGAAGAAGAAAAGAAGAAGAAGAAGAAGAAGAAGAAGAAGAAGAAGAAGAAGAAAAGAAGAAAAGAAAAAGATGGAGAAAGGATATCCTGGGATTATTTTACAAACATTTTCAGTGCGTTGATTTAACCGATGGAGTCAAAAACCCTTAAAATCCATGCGGACTTTGCACTCGTATGAGGACATCATAGAAAAGCTCAGCCACTCTCTCATCACACCTTGCATACTGACCCCAGTGTTGCTCATGCTGCCAAAGATCTCACACGAAATTGGGCTTCAAAACATGCTCAGTAAGGTAACACTGTATAGTTCTTTTTCTTTCTTTCTTATTTTTTTTTTCAAGAAGTGCGTAAGTGGGCGCGTGCGTACGTGCATGCGTGTGTGCGTGAGCGAGCGAACTAGCAAGCTTGTGAGTGAGTGAGTGAATGAGCGAAAGAGAGAGAGAGAGGTAGAGAGAGAGAGAGAGAGAGAGTGTGTGTATGTGAGACAGAGAGAGAGAGAGAGAGAGAGAGAGAGAGAGAGAGAGAGTGCGTGCGTGCGCGTGTTTATATGTGTGCTTGTGTGTGTGTGTGTGTGTGTGTGTGTGTGTGTGTGTGTGTGTGTGTGTGTGTGTGTGTGTGTGTGTGTGTGTGTGTGTGTGTGTGTGTGTGTGTGTGTGTGTGTGTGTGTGTGTGTGAGTGTGTGTGTGGCTGACGTATCTCTTTTGCTAAATGCTATATTCTGTGAATACACATGTAAACTCTGTTTTGTGAAATTAGTACCAGAAAAGAACCTTTTTGGAAGAGTGTGTTTTATTTGTAGGTCATCTGTGTGCAAAGGACTATGTGTCTGTACACACAAAAGACAGAGCAAATTTCCAATGCACGAAAAAAAGCCCACTCCCCAAAACTACCATCTCTCAAAACTATGCAATCTTTTTTCTTGCTTCAGAGAAACTTCACCAAAAAACATCTGCATGAGAACGGGCCAAGTGGATGGAACTAACACAATAACACTAACAAACTGAGCAAAAACCAATAACAAACAAATAAACAAACAGGCAGACAGACACACATACACACACACTCACACACACTCACACACACGCGCACGCACGCACGCACGCGCACACACACACACACACACACACACACACACACACACACACACACACACACACACACACACTAAAAGAACAAATGTGAGGGAAAACATTGTTACGACCGAAAATTAGGAACCGTTCAAATCAAACTTAAATTTTCAGCTAAAGAAAAAAAATTCTGAAACAAAAACAGAGCACCAAATTTCACAGGGACGCATTTTCTCACACCTCTTCAGACAGGGGGGAACACGAAAAGCACCATCTCTTCTCTGACCCCTTTCTACCCTCAAAGTCAACAAGGGGAGATTTCAGGCCCCCCGGTGAAGCAGAGGAATCTAAACAGGAGAAAGAGTTACACAATGATCGATAGTAGACACCGCCACCACCACCACCACCACCACCACCACCACCACTCTGTCCCATCCACACCTCCCTCCCTTTCCCCCTCACTCATCGTCCGTGACTTAAGTCACCAGATTCGGTGCAGGCTCCAAGCCGCTGTAGACATAGTAAAAGACTTGGCAGAAGACTAGACGGTTATTAACAGCCAGGCTGGCACTGTTCTGGCCGTGCCTGAGAGCACCGGCAATCAATGGTGGTTAAAGTGGA
>CM065719.1:5323077-5325577 GCA_033310375.1 Conus canariensis
CCTTTCTCTCTTCAAATGAAACAACAACTCAGACACAAACAGACAGACAGACATCGAGATACGAAGACAGATATCGAGACAGACTGCAGGCAGACAGACAGAGTACGCCTCTCTGCGCACGCGCACATGTACGCGGTACGCGCGTACACACACGCACGCACACACACACACACACACACACACACACACACACACACACACACACACACACACACACACACACCACGACTTCCCCACACTGAAGTCGTAATCGATCAAAAAGAGATCCCGCACGGAAATAAGATGTGGCTAAAGTTTCAAAGAAAAAAAAAGGACGGGAGAAGCAGAGGGGAGTGGGTCGGGGGTGGGGGTGGGGGTGAGGGATTACGGAGGGAGGCAAGGGGGTATCTTGAAAGGCGAAGGGTTGTCGGGGAGCGGTGAGGTGGGTGGGTGAAAATGTGTCTTGGAATCAAAGTTAGAAAGCGGCGGAAGGGTCCCTCCCCAACTCCAAAGAGTGGCTAAACGTATTTCTCAGTCGTACACACACACACACACACACACAACACACACACACACACACACACACACACACACACACACACGCACACACACACACCTCATTCTCTCCCCTCTCCTCCACCTCTGTCTCTGTCTCTGTCTCTCTCATATATGTAAAGTCGTGTGTACGTACAAATCCTTAACCTGGATGGCTTGCTTCGCTGAAGGGAATAAAATCTCTCTGTCTGTCTGTCTGTCTCTCTCTCTCTGTCTAACACACACACACACACACACACACACACACACACACACACACACACACCACACACACACACAAACACACACACACACACACAACACTCTCTCTCTCTCTCCTCACACACACACACACACACACACACACACACACACACGCACACACACACACACACACACGCGCACACAGACAGACAGACAGACAGACAGACACACAGACAGACACAGACACACACACACACAGAGTACAATAAAGCACGTTCGCGCCTCGACGCACTAGCCCAAATTACCGCAAGAGACACGTCTCTGCAGACAGCCGGGGCATAGATCAGACGGGGTGTACCTTCATTACTCGGCACCGTCGCTGGTCAGTCGACAGGTGTCAGACGTGGTCACTTCTGAAGAACTGGACACTACAAGTGGAACGGCAGAATCAGACAGGGAGGACAGGACAGAATCAGATGAAGAGGGCGGACAGGAAGAGTAGGAAGTGGAAGATGAGGAGGAGGAGAAGAAAGAAGAAGAAGAAGAAGAACAAGAAGAAGAAGAAGAAGAAGAAGAAGAAGAAGAAGAAGAAGAAGAAGAGGAAGAGGAAGAAGAAGAAGAAGAAGAAAAAGAAGAAGAAGAGGAAGAGAGAAAGAAGAAGAAGAAGAAGAAGAAAGAAGAAGAAGAAGAAAGGAAGAATAGAGAACTGGAAGAAGACGAAAGAAGAACAAGATGCAAAGCATATAAACGTACTCCCAATTAATCCTGAATACGCGTGAGATATTCCATAAAGAAGAAAAACCGTCTTGGACTGGTGTAACCGTTAGTAATGGCTGTTCTAGTAAACATCGGCTATCGTCTGTGACCTATAATGAACATACTTTCAAATTTTCAGAAAGATCGGCCAAGAACTTTCTGAGATTTTCCATAAAGAAGAAAACCATTATGGGCCGTTAGTAATGGCTATAACGGTAAACTTAAACATCGGGCATCATCCGTGACCCATAATGAACATACCTACAAATTTTCAGAAATATCGGCCGAGTACTATCTGGGATATTTCATAAAGAAGAAAAACCGTTACAGGCCGTTACAGCCGTTAGTAATGGCTATAACGGTAAACTAAAACATCGGGCATCATCCGTAACCCATAATGAACATACATGCTAATTTTCACAAAGATCGGCCAAGTACATTCTGAGATATTCCATAAAGAAGACAAAAGCGTTACAGGCCGTTACAGTCGTTAGTAACGGTATAACGGTAAACTAAAACATCGGGCATCATCCGTAACCCATAGTGAACATACCTGCTCATGTTCACAAAGATCAGCCAAATACATTCTGAGATATTCCATAAAGAAAAAAATGTTACAGGCCGTTACAGCTCTTAGTAATGGCTATAACGGTAAACTAAAACATCGGGCATCATCCGTGACCCATAATGAACATACCTGCTAATTTTCACAAAGATCGGCCAAGTACTTTTTGAGATATTCCATGAAGAAAAACAACCGTTACAGGCCGTTACAGCCGTTAGTAACGGCTATAACGGTAAACTAAAACATCGGGCATTATTCGTGACCCATAATGAACATACCTGCTAATGTTAACAAAGATCAGCCAAGTACTTCTGAGATATTCCATGAAGAAGAAAAAGCGTTACAGGCCGTTACAGCCGTTAGTAACGGTATATATAGTAAACTAAATCATCGGGCATTATTTGTGACCCATAATGAACATACCTACACATTTTCAGAAAGATCGGCCAAGTGCTTTCTGAG
>CM065719.1:5330577-5338077 GCA_033310375.1 Conus canariensis
TCTCGTGGCTTGGTCCTTTCTCATCGGCATGGACCACCTATCTATATTCATTTGTTAGAGAAGAAGAGCTACTGGAGAACTGAGGTAGAAAGACAGAGAGAGACAGAGACAGAAAAAGAGGATGGGGAGAATTGAGAGAGAGAGAAAGAGAAAGAGAGACAGAGACAAAGACAGGGACAAAGAGACAGAGAGTTGAAGGAAGAGCGAGAGAGAGAGAGAGAGAGAGAGAGAGAGAGAGAGAGAGAACGAGAGAGCGAATGAGGGAGAGAGGGGATGGTGGGTGAGAGAGAGAGACAGAGAGAACAAGTGAAAGATAGAGAGAAAGAGAGAGGAAAGAGAGAGAGAGAGAGAGGGAAAGAGAAAGAGAGAGAGGCAGACAGACAGACAGACAGACAGAGACAGAGAGAGAGAGAGACGGACAGACAGAGACAGAGAGAGACAGAGACAGAGAGAGCGAGAGGAGAAGAGAGTGAGAGAGGAGAGAGAGAGATGAGAGAGAGAGAGAGAGAGAGAGAGAGAGAGAAATCAAGAAAAAAAGATCAGAGATGCTACCAAAGCTGGAGCTGTGAGAGATGTTGTTCAGAAAACAAGACGAAAAGATGGCAGCCATTCAGTCTGTGAATAACTGATGAATAATGCAGCCAATGCCCAAGGGTCGGTATCCGTTGCTATCACGTGCGTCTGTTGGATCAGGAGGCCAATGACGCCGCCTTTGGAGGGGTGAGGGCACGTCTCGTGGCTTGGTCCTTTCTCATCGGCATGGACCATCTATTCATTTATGTTTATCAGAGGAGAGCTACTGGGCATCTGAGAGAGAGAGAGAGAGAGAGAGAGAGAGAGAGAGAGAGAGAGAGAGAGAGAGAGAGAGAGGATCAGGAGATACACACACACACACACACACACACACACACACACACACACACACACCATACGCACACAGAGCACACGCGCTCTCACGTCCATAGACACACATGTATGCACGTACATGCATACCCTTCTCCAGTTGTCTTTGTGCAGCACTCACGCCAGTGGATACAGACTCAAAGCACGCTCACACACAAAGACACACTGATTATGTGGGAGTGACATACGTCCTTCATCATCCAATGAATCATCAATAAAGCACACACCTCTAATCGCCGTGAGGTAAGCGTCGCACACTGCTAACTAAGTGAGGGTGAAAGGTACAGTTACTCCAGGCATTTTTTTGCGGGATTTCTCAACTCAGGCCAGTGCCTAACCCAGCTGAGTGAGCCACGGGGGTCAGATGGGAAAGACTGGAACCGCACGATCGAGTTTCACCCGCTTCGGATGCATCGTCTCTGAGAGTGTTGCTCAGGTCTGTGATCTCTTGGGATTAAATGACGCCAGGGAATTTGATGAAAGGAAGCATAGAACATACGCCTATCATACATTCTCGGACCAGAATTGAAGTCCGTTGCATCATCATCAAGATCCAGAACTATCACTCTGAGGAGAAGCAAGCCAACAGACAGGCCCTGTTCGATGCATATCAAAGGGAAATCCAAGACAGCAAAGCTGCTGACCATGAAGCAGACTTTTAATGAATTCCAACGTCTGCCAGTCAAGGCGCCACTTCAACACAGCCTTTGGGGTTCTTTAGCTTCCCCTGAAAGGGCTCTGTATGGTCACCTGGGCTTTAGGAGCTGGACACCAAAGCTTGGACTGCAGAAGGGGTGGGGGTAGGGTGTGGGGCACAGAAGGTATGTACCCCCCTTGCTTCCTCCCTCAAAAACAACTTATGAAGGCTTGTCTTTCAAAGTACAAAGACCCAAAGACACGATTTTTTCTGAGAGAGAGAGAGAGAGGGGGGGTAGGAGGCAAGAGAGAGAAAGAGAAGGAAGGAGAGTGAGAGAGAGAAAGAAGAAGAGAGAGAGAGAGAGGGGGGGAGGAAGGAGAGAGAGAGAGGGGGGAGAAAGAGAGAGAGAGAGAGAGAGAGAGAGAGGAGAGAGAGAGAGAGAGAGAGAGAGGGAGACAGACAGAGATAAAAGGCAAAGACAGAGAGAGAGAGAGAGAAGAGAGAACACACACACTGCACATGAGAAGAGAGGAGAGAGGAGAGAGAGAGAGGAAAGAGAGGCAGACAGACTGACAGACAGGTAGACTGTGGCATATCTGAAAGAAACTAGCACAGTCGACAATATGACCGAGTGCGTTTTAACATCACTAGGCAGTCTAACAAACACAAAAATGCCCAAACGTGTTTCAAACACAATGACGCTACTGGAACACGTTACGTAACACATTCCGCAGGCTAAAAAACGGAAGATAATTTTTAATTAGACGATTGCAAAAGCATCCAGAGCACAGCTCATTAACTCTCCTCCCCTTCAACCCCCCCCCCTCCTCCCACTCTAATCGGGTTCTCAATGTAATTTTCAAACAGTAAAAACCCTTTAGCACCAAATTCGTCGAATAGGTGCAATATTCAAGTTTCCAGCGATTGCAAATTTTCCTAATTGGCCACGGTGTCTAATTTGATTATGGTGAAGGCCCAGTTTTGTTCTGGATTCTCGGACCTTTTCTTATTTATTTTTCAATCTTTATTTCTTTTTAGTCTTGGCGGCTGTGCAGGTGTTGCTTGGTGCTGTTGGTGTCTCAAGGAGAATTTGGCTGGAGAGGCGATTGAGAAGAAAGGCAGATGAAAAAGACTCATTTCACGTGCGTTTGACATGTTCTCTCTCCCCCCCCCCCCCCCCCCCCCCCTCTCTCTCTCTCTGGCTGGCTGTCTGTCTCTAACCTCTCCCCCCCCCCCCCTCTCTTTTTCTGTGTCAGGGTTACTGGAAACCACTTTCTCCTGCCTCATATTGATTTTCTAGATGTCTTTAACGTGAAGAAAACACGAATCTAACCATTATGAGTAATAACAGACGCGTGCGTGCTCGTGCGCACGCGTGTGTGTGTTTGAACGTATGGGTAACTGTGCGTGCGTGTGTATGTGTGTGTGTGTGTGTGTGTGTGTGTGTGTGTGTGTGTGTGTGTGTGTGTGTGTGTGTGTGTGTGTGTGTCTGCGCGCGCGCGCGCACCCCCTTCGGCGAAAATCCACTCGGCAAAAATCCACTCGGCGAGAGTCCAGATGGCGGATGTCCATGCTTTCCCCAAAACAACATTTTTTTCTCTGAAAGGCAGGGCAGGGACAATCACTCTTCTCCGGTGCATTAAGAGTTGCCGGTCTTCTCGGTAGTTCGCCATGGGAAGTCTGATGGTCTGGTTTATTTCCCCTTCTCGGGCAGGCTAGCATCACTCGAACAACACCCTCACACTGCAGACCAGTTCAAAGACAGACAGTCGACGGTCTGGGTACTTCCCCCCGTCTCTGACAGGCCAGCCTTTATGACGAACACTCTTAGACTCTGGGCCACTTCATGGGGCAGTAAGTGGACTGCCCGCGCTCTCGCAAGGCAGCTTCACAGACAACACACACACTGTAGAACTGTAGGAAATTTAAAAGGACGGCTACATCTATGGGGAGACAGCGGTGGTATGGGCTAGCTGTTCCTCACGGTGTTCCATTGGTGTCAAAAAGCGAAGTTATATGACGTGCCACTCTGCTAAAAACATTAGGGTGTGAGTGTGTGTGTGTGTGGGGGGGGGGGGGGGGGGGGGGGAGGGGGGTGAGTGGGGTAGCTGTTCCTCACGGTGTTCCATTGGTGTCAAAAAGCGAAGTTATATGATGTCCCACTCCGCTAAAAACATTAGGGTGTGTGTGTGGGGAGGGGGGGGGGGGAAGGGTGGAGGGAGGAGGGGGGGTAGCTGTTCCTCATGGTGTTCCATTGGCGTCAAAAAGCGAAGTCATATGATGTCCCATTCAGCCAAAAACATTAGGGTGCGTGTGTGGGGAGGGGGTGGGGGGGGGGGGGGGGAGGCAGGGGGTGGAGTGGGGTTGCTGTTCCTCATGGTGTTTCATTGGTGTCAAAAAGCGAAGTCATATGATGTCCCACTCTGCTAAAAACATTAGTGTGGGTGTGGAGATGGAGTGGGGTAGCGGTTCCTAATGGTATTCCATTGGCGTCAAAAAGCCAAGTTATGATGTACCACTCTGCTAAAAAAAAAAAAAAAGGTTGATCCCTCGCTTCAATCAACCATTCCGACGTTTTCCCCTCCGCCATCCTAGCTCTCTCTCTTTGTAACAACAATACAAAACAAAACAAAGAACAGGTATGTAAACCTCCCCTTGTTCCTACTGTAAAGAAACGCACAAGGGGAGATCGGGTTCGGGAGAAAGTTCGACTAGGTTCATCCAAAAAAGACAAATGAGTCAGGCCCAGTGAAGATTTCTTTCTTTTAATTTGGTCTACAGCTTTCTGTGCCTAAAAGGGGCTGGTGACAATGCCCGACAAAAAGGAAACAGACGGTAAAACAAAACAAAAAACAAAAGGTAAAACTAAAAGTAAAGCGATGAGAAGGGGAAAAAAGAAAAAGGGAAAAATAAAGGGCTCTAGCAACCGTGGCATTTCTGGTGCCATCAGAACACCATCACCACACTTCACAGAATAAAGTGTAGTCCTCTCTGTTTGAGATTTGGGGCCTGACTGAATAACTCAGTAAAGTCCCAAGTGGCGTCACCTAGGGACGCCATCTATCAGATCCCTACGCCTCATGAATATTTGTAAGGGTCTTACATGTTTAACAGCAGCTATTAACTGCAAACTTCATATCACCTACATGTCCGTCTAACCTAAGCATACATCTTCCCAACCATTGCGTGATCCTAGGTCTCACAAGTTTGAAATAAAAAATAGTAATCAGAACTATTTCCTTAAAATTACCCCAGCGGAGCAACAACCCTAAATAGTAGCCCCCTCTGACAACTACTGGTCTTCCTATGTGAATTGCGGCTGGCATATCAGTGGCACATCCATAAACTTTCCCCGGTCTCTCCCCCCCCCCCCCCCTCCCCCCGGTCTATCCGAGAGTATTCCCTCTTTGGAATTTCCGGCCCATCGCCGGTCAGTGCCCACAAAGGGATTCCTCCTTAGATCGCCACACAACTGGGCGAACTTATCGGGGGTCATCAGACTACCTGCCTTGGTTAATTTAAACATCAACCGTGGCACTCCTCTGTGAAAGCACACAAGAATCTCTGGTACACCATAGGTGGTGTACAGGTACAAAGACATGTGTCATGTCCACTGAGCTGCAAGCTTACTCATTCTTTTATTCTTGAGAACAACATTTTCCGATGCACCTTCTCAACACATTTTCGTAACCATACTTAGATATTTAACGTCGAAAATACATGCATTTGAAAGTAAGGTTGACGTTCTGACTTGGAAAGAGGGTTATGAGGAGGGAAAAGGGTTGTGGGTAGGGTGAGGGTGAGAGGGAGAATTTGAGGCAGGCATTGAAGATCCTGACACAAGGTAAAAAAAAAAGTGATGTTTTGAGTCATGAATACATTTTCTATTATTATGAAATATTTTGAGCAATGCATACCACAAGGGAGAGAGAGAGAGAGAGAGAGAGTGAGAGAGAGAGAGAGAGAGAGAGAGAGAGAGAGAAGACAGACAGACAGACAGACAGACAGACAGACAAACAGGGATGACGAAGTAAACAGATGAAAACACCGAGCTCTTCTACTGTAGGAATCATTGAGGGGTGTTATTATCTCTGTGGGGGACTTCCCATCCCATCCCGCCCGGGTCAAGGTCAAAGGGTCAAGGCTGTTCACTGACGACGCTGTTTCTTGATGCGCCTCATCAATTATGCTAGGAAGGGTGAGGACGTTTCCACACGCCAGCGCTGCTCGCGTGTGTGTCCACGTGTGGAGCTTCACACGTGCGAGGGGGAGTGTTCGCGTGGGTGTTATCGTGTCAGTTATTGCACGGTCTCAAGTCTGAGTGCTCGAGCGCGCGCGCGCGCGCGCGTGCTCTGTGTGTGTGTGTGTGTGTGTGTGTGTGTGTGTGTTGTGTGTGTGTGTGTGCATGCGCCCACGTGTGTGCGCGCGTGCGCGCACGTACGCGCGCGTGTGTGTTCATGACGACGAGAAGAGACAGGGGAAGAGGAGGGGGAGGGGGGAAAGGAGGGGGAGAGAAAGCGGAAAAACCATTCACACCTTTGCCGTTGTGCGCGTGTATGAGTACACGAAAACCACCTACCCGTGTATAAACAATTGAGAGCACTGCTGTTCTATTCATGAATCTTCCTACCATGAACCGATATCTTCACACGTTTACTATAGCACACACACACGTGTATGTTTTCTTTCTTTTTCTCTCTCTCTCTCTCTCTCTCTCTCTCTCTCTCTCTCTCTCTCTCTCTCTCTCTCTCACATACACAAACTCTCTGTCTATCTCGTTTCTGTATATGTACGTGCGTACGTGCGCGCGCGCGTTTGTTTAGATATATACTAAACAAATAACTGGCGGGTCATAATATACAATGCCAAAAAGTGGAAGAAAGGTGGAGCGGGGGGAAGAGAGAGAGAGAGAGAGAGAGAGAGAGAGAGAGAGAGAGAGAGAGAGAGAGAGAGAGAGAGAGAGAGAGTGAGTGAGAGAGAGAGAGAGAAGAAGAAGAAGAAGAAGAAGAAGAAGAAGAAGAAGAAGAAGAAGAAGAAGAAGAAGAGAGCGTGTAACGGTCAATGTCAAACCCTGCACTTGCAGCATATGGAGATCATCAAACTCTTTTTTTTTCTTTGTTTCGAAAACAAAATTACTGTCCACCCTGAGACGACTTTCAACTCCTGGTTCAGACTCATCAGCAACACTCCGCTGTGTTTGTTAGCCTTGGAATCAAAGGGAGACCACCCACATATCATTCTCTTTTATTCTCACTACCAAAGGGAGAACACACACACACACACACACACACACACACACACACACACACACACACACACACTGGCCTCCTAATGGAGCCAGCGATGGACAGAATCAGCAAACGGGAAGAAAGAAGTATGAGGAAGTAAGCTGCGTAAAATAAGTAGAAAGCAAACCATATAAAAGATGTCATGCCTTTGAGCTTAATCTTGAGGATCCCCCACCCTTCTGTCTCTGTCTGTCTGTGTCTCTGTCGGTCTGTGTGTCGGTCGGTCGGTCTGTCAGTCTCTGTCTATCTGTCTCACTGTTTTTCTCTCTGTATATGAAAGCACGCCCCCCCCCCCCCCCCCCCCCACACACACACACACACGCATACACACACATAACACAACGTCGTGGCAAAGTGCTTTCTCCCGACAACAGCAG
The DNA here is from genome assembly GCA_033310375.1 of Conus canariensis. Classification (NCBI taxonomy): domain Eukaryota; kingdom Metazoa; phylum Mollusca; class Gastropoda; order Neogastropoda; family Conidae; genus Conus; species Conus canariensis. The sequence continues at coordinate 5,337,783 of CM065719.1, forward strand.
CCCAAATTGGACACTAAAATGTGTTACGACGTCAAAAAATTACAAAGTTATTTTCATTCAGTTACTTTCTATTTTTGTCCATCATTTCCTTGTCTTGTTTGTTGAAGGCTTTAGCGCCAAAGCGCGAGGCGTCTTTTCTGTGACTTCCCCCTTGCCTTCGTTGAACAGGAACGTCATCTTGTTCTTCAATCAATTTTCTTTCTTCTCCCTCCCATCTGCAGTCAATCAATTTTGACTTCAGAAAATGGTACCCAGTCAAAATCATTTCTTATTTACCTCCTCACTTTCAACAAAC
>CM065719.1:5340577-5345577 GCA_033310375.1 Conus canariensis
AGAGAGAGAGAGGGGTGGTAATATTTTTTTTGTTGAGCTTAAATTACGAGATAAGTGAATTAGTTGAGAAAAAAGTGCACCGGGGAGGGGAGAGAGAGAGAGAGAGAGAGAGAGAGAGGAGAGAGAGAGAGAGAGAGAGAGAGAGAGAGAGAGAGTGTGTGTGTGCGTGTGCGTGTGTGTGTGTGTGTGTGTGTGTGTGTGTGTGTGTGTGAGAGAGAGAGAGAGAGAGAGAGAGAGAGGGGGGGGGGTGGTAATATTTTTTTGTTGAGCTTAAATTACGAGATAAGTGAATTAGTTGAGAAAAAAGTGCACCGGGGAGGAGACAGAGACACACACAGAGAGAGAGAGAGAGAGAGAGAGAGAGGAGAGGAAGAGAGAGAGAGAGAGAGAGAGTGTGTGTGTGTGTGTGCGTGTGTGTGTGTGTGTGTGTGAGAGAGAGAGAGAGAGAGAGAGAGAGAGAGAGAGAGAGAATGTGTGTGCGTGAGAGAGAGAGAGAGAGAGAGAGAGAGAGAGAGGGAACATGTGTGTGTGTGTGTGTGTGTGTGTGTGTGTGTGTGTGTGTGTGTGTGTGTGTGTGTGTGTGTGTGTGTGTATGTGAGGGAGGGAGCGAGGGAGAGAAGTGATGGAGGTGATGATAAAATTCTTGTTAATGTTAAGTTGAGAAGGAACTGACACAGTTAAAGAAAAACTACACCGTGGACGGCAAGAGAGAGAGAGAGAGAGAGAGAGAGAGAGAGAGAGAGAGAGAGAGAGAGAGAGGGGGTAGAGAGAGAGAAAAAAAAGAGAGAGAGAGAGAGAGAGACAGACAGACAGACAGAGACATGCTGGAGAGATAAGCAAATAAAGCAACAACAACAACAACAAAAAAAGACAAACAACAAACAAACAAACACAACAACTGAAAGTTCGAAATAGGAAATAAAAATGTAACTGCCACAGCATCAGACGACAGAACCGAAAAAGAAAATCGTATTTGAATGAATGAATGCATGAACGGATGAATGAAAGAACGAATGAGTACATGAATGAATGGTTGATCGATAGAAAGAATAAATGAGTGAATGAATTAACGAACCTGTGAATTAGGGAACAGTTCAATGAACAGAGTAATGGTTCGATAAATGAATGGATGAGTGTTTCACTCAGTGTAGCCCAGTGTGACTAAACCAATGAAGAAAATAAAAAAGGAGAAAAGACGGGTGAGAGCTGAACGTAAAAAAAAGAAATAGGAGAGAGAAAGAGAGAGAAGAGAGAGAGAGAAGAGAGAGAAAGAGAGAGAGAGAAAAGAGAGAGAGAGAGAGAGAAGAGAGAGAGAGAAGAGAGAAGAGAGAGAGAGAGAGAGAGAGAGAGAGAGAGAGAGAGAGAGAGAGAGAACAAACACTCGGCATATGCCAAATCAGTCACACTGGAAAACATGTAAAATGAAGATCACGGAGTGATCATTTCTCACTTGAGACACCGGACAATCAATTCGATGATGAAAGTCATTATCAGCAATCGTCACATCACAGTAATAACGAGATGTCTTACAGATTTCCCGCTGACGACAGCCATTGCAATGCTTGCTATTGCCTGCTCTTACGATCCAGCAAGAAGAGACGGAGGTTATGATGGTGGCCGACGGTCCAATGGAATGAAGAGGCTGTGGCTGTGTTCTGGACAGTTCTAGACAGGAGATGACGGAGGTTATGATGGTGGACGACGGTTCAATGGAATGAAGAGGCTGTAGCTGTGTTCTGGACAGTTCTAGACACGAGATGACACTGACATTTTAGATCTCGTTGCAAAGGGAGACGACTGCAGGCGGAAATCTAAACAAATCTTAAATACATGTTAGCGAACCGCCAAGAGAAACGTGGACAACGAGTCACAAGACAAAACACGACGCGTTTCCATCTGTTAGGTCTTCTTCAGGCAAGACACAAACAAAAAGGACAATGAAAATGAACGAATTTGTCACTTGGCTTGATCTCTTCAGCGCAAGGTAGGCGTTGAATGAAAACGAGTCTGTCTGAAACTTTAGTTAATGGTCAGAGATGAAAATTAGAATGTTGGGGGGTAGCTGAAAAAAAAGTGTAGAAAGGGAACCGTGGGCTACGAATAGAAGACAATAAGAACTGACAATAAGCAGTACCAGCACCAGCATCAGCACCACAACAATGACCTCGGCAAAAGCAACAATAGCAACCAGAACATCAAAATAACAACTGATACCAACCCAACAAAAAATCACAACAACCAAAGCATATGACCACCTACACCACCATCTCCACAACCACAACATACATGATAGTAACAACCACAATAATATGCAAACCACCACCATCACCACCAGCACCCACAAACAACATCTGCTTAACTTCTATTATTTTTTTTTCTGAAAGAACATGATGAGGAGCTTTTCTGGGAATTGTCGAGAATGGAAAACTATACATATGTAAATACTGATTAAGTTCTGACTGGGACCAAAATGGCATAACTGACAAATTGTTTCAGTATGACGGAGTAAGGCGTAAGAAAAAGATGACTCACGAAGGTTGCAAAGATAAGGGAAAATCAATACAGTTAAAAAAAAAAGTAAAGGAAATATCAGACCCAGCGACTGTGTATTCTGAAGAGGATACCAAATGGGAGAGGACATTGTTTTGCCAAAGACGACTGATGTACGAACTTAACTTCAAATACAAATGGAATTACCGATGATGTTGAATGGTTTAGTAAAAGCGAAAGAGAGAGAGAGAGAGAGAGAGAGAGAGAGAGAGAGAGAAGAGAGAGACAGAGAGACAGAGAGACAGAGAGACAGAGAGACAGAGAGAGACAGAGACAGAGAGAGATTTTTTACTTTTGATGCTAAAATGATTAGAATGAAAGGCGAAAGAAAGAAGGACAACAAAACTAATTGTAATGAGAAAATAATTAGAATGAGGGGTTTGGTACGTGTACGCGCGCGCGCGCGCGCGCGTGTGTGTGTGTATGTGTGTGTGTGTGTGTGTGTGTGTGTGTGTGTGTGTGTGTGTGTGTGTGTGTGGTGTGTGTGTGTGAGGGGTATTATGGTCAGCACATTGAATGTTTTTGTGCGTTAGGGGAAGCGGAGTTTTTGTATGTTAGGAGACGCAGAACAAAAATGGGAAATGCACTTTCATGTTGTTGTTTTGAAACAAGATCACTTCCTTAGGGGTGTAATAAAAATGACATCATTGACAAAAATAAAAGGGTAAAAGAAGTGCACTCTAGGAAAATAAAGTTTCAAGGTGTCATCTTCAAAGCACACACAAGAAAGTAAAGGACGAAATGACAAGAAGATTAGGAAAGACAATTTCAATTGTAATGGGAGAAAACATAAAACGGACATGTGTGTGTGTGTGTGTGTGTGTGTGTGTGTGTGTGTGTGTGTGTGTGTGTGTATGTGTGTGTGTGTGTGTGTGTGTGTGTGGTGTGTGTGTGTGTGCGTATGTGTGTGTGTGTGTGTGTGTGTGTGTGTGTGTGCGTGCGTGCGTGCTTGCGTATGTGTGTGTGTGTGTGTGTGTGTGTGTGTGTGTGTGTGTGTGTGTGTGTGTGTGTGTGCGAGCGTGCGCGCGTGCGCGCGCGCTCGCGTGCTCATGTGCGTGGTTGCTTGTGTGCCTGCGTGCCTGTGTGCCTGCATAAGTGGGTGAGTGAGTGAGTGGAGAGAGAGAGAGAGTGTGTGTGTGTGTGTGTGTGTGTGTGTGTGTGTGTGTGTGCGTGTGTGTATGTGTGTGTGTGTGTGTGTGTGTGTGTGTGTGTGTGTGTGTGTGTGTGTGTGTGTGTGTGCGTATGTGTGAGTATGTGTGTGTACGTGCGTGCGTGCGTGCGCGCGCATGTGTATGTGTGTGTATGTGTGTATGTGTGTGTGTGTGCGTGCGTCAGTACAACCATTGATTAATCTGACAATAAATTGGGTTCAGTCAGTGTGCTTGCGTGAGAGGGAGAGAGAGAGAGAGAGAGAGAGAGAGAGAGAGAGAGAGAGAGAGAGAGAGAGAGAGAGGGGAGAGAGAGAGAGAACGGTGTGAAACTGCTTGATTAAATTCAAAACTAGGGTGATGTAGTTCGTTAAAAAAAATCTCCGGCTTTGCACACGGTTTGATTTTGTTTTATGAAGTACAAATGCATTCAGTAAACGTTCAATCGATGAGAACACACACACACACAGCTTGCATTGAAAACCGAAGTCTCACGCCAGAGCAATACCTGAGCATGACTACCCGTGCCAGACATTTTTACATGACGAAAACTACAAGACGATGACGATCAGAATTTTTATCACACACACACACACACACACACACACACACACACACACACACACACACACACACACACACACTCACGCGTACACACACACATACGCACACACACAGTCGCATAAACACAAACACATATGCATACACACACATGCACACGACACCACACCAACAGAGAGAACCTCCACGGCGATCTCTTCAAATCTTCCTATTTAACAACCCTTTTATTTATTTTTTTTTTTCTGGAAGATAACCGAGAAACGTTTTACCAATTCCACCGGAGCAGGCGCAATCACAGAGCATTTTACGCTGCTGCGAGTGCAGGAAATGGCACCCCGACCGATCACTGAAAAGAACATTAAGCAGTGGCATTTGCACAATAGAAACACTGGATACATCATCATCATCATCATCATCATCATCATCATCATCATCATCATCATCATCATCTTCTTCTTCTTCTTTTTCTTCTTCTTCTTCTTCTTCTTCTTCTTCCTCCTCCTCCTCCTCATCACTAACATCTTCATCAAAACCATCACCACCGTTTGCTGTAGCAGCATCAGCAGCAGCATCAACAGGACAAACATCTGCTGAAAAAGCAGTAGTAATGACAACAGCAGAAAAAAGCAGACAACTCTATTTGAACGGATTGAATTGCAAACAGTAATCAGCGATTTTCATCACATGCACAGCAAGGCTTTCAGAGCTGGTGTGCTAAATCCTGAAGAGATTTCCTGCTCC
>CM065719.1:5350577-5398077 GCA_033310375.1 Conus canariensis
AGGAAGCAGATATACTCTCCAGTCTTGTTAGACATTTCCCCCCTCTCCCTGTGTTCTGTCGGTGGACGTCAGGAAGCAGATATACTCTCCAGTCTTGTTAGACATTTCCCCCCTCTCCCTGTGTTCTGTCGGTGGACGTCAGGAAGCAGATATACTCTCCAGTCTTGTTAGACATTTCCCCCCTCTCCCTGTGTTCTGTCGGTGGACGTCAGGAAGCAGATATACTCTCCAGTCTTGTTAGACATTTCCCCCTCTCCCTGTGTTCTGTCGGTGGACGTCAGGAGCAGATATACTCTCCAGTCTTGTTAGACATTTCCCCCTTCCTGTGTTCGTGTGGACGTCAGGAAGCAGATATACTCTCAGTCTTGTTAGACATTTCCCCCCTCTCCCTGTGTTCTGTCGGTGGACGTCAGGAAGCAGATATACTCTCCAGTCTTGTTAGACATTTCCCCCCTCTCCCTGTGTTCTGTCGGTGGACGTCAGGAAGCAGATATACTCTCCAGTCTTGTTAGACATTTCCCCCCTCTCCCTGTGTTCTGTCGGTGGACGTCAGGAAGCAGATATACTCTCCAGTCTTGTTAGACATTTCCCCCCTCTCCCTGTGTTCTGTCGGTGGACGTCAGGAAGCAGATATACTCTCCAGTCTTGTTAGACATTTGCGGTGGACGTCAGGAAGCAGATATACTCTCTAGTCTTGTTAGACATTTCCCCCTCTCCCTGTGTTCTGTCGGTGGACGTCAGGAAGCAGATATACTCTCCAGTCTTGTTAGACATTTCCCCCCTCTCCCTGTGTTCTGTCGGTGGACGTCAGGAAGCAGATATACTCTCCAGTCTTGTTAGACATTTCCCCCCTCTCCCTGTGTTCTGTCGGTGGACGTCAGGAAGCAGATATACTCTCCAGTCTTGTTAGACATTTCCCCCCTCTCCCTGTGTTCTGTCGGTGGACGTCAGGAAGCAGATATACTCTCCAGTCTTGTTAGACATTTCCCCCCTCTCCCTGTGTTCTGTCGGTGGACGTCAGGAAGCAGATATACTCTCCAGTCTTGTTAGACATTTCCCCCCTCTCCCTGTGTTCTGTCGGTGGACGTCAGGAAGCGATATACTCTCCAGTCTTGTTAGACATTTCCCCCCTCCCTGTGTTTTGTCGGTGGACGTCAGGAAGCGATATACTCTCCAGTCTTGTTAGACATTTCCCCCCTCTCCCTGTGTTCTGTCGTGTGGACGTCAGGAAGCAGATATGCTCTCCAGTCTTGTTAGACATTTCCCCCCTCTCCCTGTGTTCTGTCGGTGGACGTCAGGAAGCGATATGCTCTCCAGTCTTGTTAGACATTTCCCCCCCTCCCTGTGTTCTGTCGGTGGACGTCAGGAAGCAGATATGCTCTCCAGTCTTGTTAGACATTCCCCCCTCTCCCTGTGTTCTGTCGGTGGACGCAGGAAGCAGATATGCTCTCCAGTCTTGTTAGACATTTCCCCCTCTCCCTGTGTTCTGTCGGTGGACGTCAGAAGCAGATATGCTCTCCTAGTCTTGTTAGACATTTCCCCCCTCTCCCTGTGTTCTGTCGGTGGACGTCAGGAAGCAGATATGCTCTCCAGTCTTGTTAGACATTTCCCCCCTCTCCCTGTGTTCTGTCGGTGGACGTCAGGAAGCAGATATGCTCTCCAGTCTTGTTAGACATTTCCCCCCTCTCCCTGTGTTCTGTCGGTGGACGTCAGGAAGCAGATATGCTCTCCAGTCTTGTTAGACATTTCCCCCCTCTCCCTGTGTTCTGTCGGTGGACGTCAGGAAGCAGATATGCTCTCCAGTCTTGTTAGACATTTCCCCCCCTCTCCCTGTGTTCTGTCGGTGGACGTCAGGAAGCAGATATGCTCTCCAGTCTTGTTAGACATTTCCCCCCCTCTCCCTGTGTTCTGTCGGTGGACGTCAGGAAGCAGATATCTCTCCAGTCTTGTTAGACATTTCCCCCCTCTCCCTGTGTTCTGTCGGTGGACGTCAGGAAGCAGATATCTCTCCAGTCTTGTTAGACATTTCCCCCCCTCTCCCTGTGTTCTGTCGGTGGACGTCAGGAAGCAGATATGCTCTCCAGTCTTGTTAGACATTTCCCCCCTCTCCCTGTGTTCTGTCGGTGGACGTCAGGAAGCAGATATGTCTCCAGTCTTGTTAGACATTTCCCCCCCTCTCCCTGTGTTCTGTCGGTGGACGTCAGGAAGCAGATATGCTCTCCAGTCTTGTTAGACATTCCCCCCCCTCTCCCTGTGTTCTGTCGGTGGACGTCAGGAAGCAGATATGCTCTCCAGTCTTGTTAGACATTTCCCCCCCTCTCCCTGTGTTCTGTCGGTGGACGTCAGGAAGCAGATATGCTCTCCAGTCTTGTTAGACATTTCCCCCCCCTCTCCCTGTGTTCTGTCGGTGGACGTCAGGAAGCAGATATGCTCTCCAGTCTTGTTAGACATTTCCCCCCCTCTCCCTGTGTTCTGTCGGTGGACGTCAGGAAGCAGATATGCTCTCCAGTCTTGTTAGACATTTCCCCCCCCTCTCCCTGTGTTCTGTCGGTGGACGTCAGGAAGCAGATATGCTCTCCAGTCTTGTTAGACATTTCCCCCCCCTCTCCCTGTGTTCTGTCGGTGGACGTCAGGAAGCAGATATGCTCTCCAGTCTTGTTAGACATTTCCCCCCCCTCTCCCTGTGTTCTGTCGGTGGACGTCAGGAAGCAGATATGCTCTCCAGTCTTGTTAGACATTTCCCCCCTCTCCCTGTGTTCTGTCGGTGGACGTCAGGAAGCAGATATGCTCTCCAGTCTTGTTAGACATTTCCCCCCCTCTCCCTGTGTTCTGTCGGTGGACGTCAGGAAGCAGATATGCTCTCCAGTCTTGTTAGACATTTCCCCCCCTCTCCCTGTGTTCTGTCGGTGGACGTCAGGAAGCAGATATGCTCTCCAGTCTTGTTAGACATTTCCCCCCCTCTCCCTGTGTTCTGTCGGTGGACGTCAGGAAGCAGATATGCTCTCCAGTCTTGTTAGACATTTCCCCCCCTCTCCCTGTGTTCTGTCGGTGGACGTCAGGAAGCAGATATGCTCTCCAGTCTTGTTAGACATTTCCCCCCCTCTCCCTGTGTTCTGTCGGTGGACGTCAGGAAGCAGATATGCTCTCCAGTCTTGTTAGACATTTCCCCCCTCTCCCTGTGTTCTGTCGGTGGACGTCAGGAAGCAGATATGCTCTCCAGTCTTGTTAGACATTTCCCCCCTCTCCCTGTGTTCTGTCGGTGGACGTCAGGAAGCAGATATGCTCTCCAGTCTTGTTAGACATTTCCCCCCTCTCCCTGTGTTCTGTCGGTGGACGTCAGGAAGCAGATATGCTCTCCAGTCTTGTTAGACATTTCCCCCCTCTCCCTGTGTTCTGTCGGTGGACGTCAGGAAGCAGATATGCTCTCCAGTCTTGTTAGACATTTCCCCCCCTCTCCCTGTGTTCTGTCGGTGGACGTCAGGAAGCAGATATGCTCTCCAGTCTTGTTAGACATTTCCCCCCCTCTCCCTGTGTTCTGTCGGTGGACGTCAGGAAGCAGATATGCTCTCCAGTCTTGTTAGACATTTCCCCCCCTCTCCCTGTGTTCTGTCGGTGGACGTCAGGAAGCAGATATGCTCTCCAGTCTTGTTAGACATTTCCCCCCCTCTCCCTGTGTTCTGTCGGTGGACGTCAGGAAGCAGATATGCTCTCCAGTCTTGTTAGACATTTCCCCCCCTCTCCCTGTGTTCTGTCGGTGGACGTCAGGAAGCAGATATGCTCTCCAGTCTTGTTAGACATTTCCCCCCTCTCCCTGTGTTCTGTCGGTGGACGTCAGGAAGCAGATATGCTCTCCAGTCTTGTTAGACATTTCCCCCCTCTCCCTGTGTTCTGTCGGTGGACGTCAGGAAGCAGATATGCTCTCCAGTCTTGTTAGACATTTCCCCCCTCTCCCTGTGTTCTGTCGGTGGACGTCAGGAAGCTAGACATTTCCCCCCTCTCCCTGTGTTCTGTCGGTGGACGTCAGGAAGCAGATATGCTCTCTAGTCTTGTTAGATATTTTCCCCCTCTCCCTGTGTTCTGTCGGTGGACGTCAGGTGCAGGCGTAGTGAGTGCACTTTCTATGGAGAAACGTGGAATGTTACCCCGCAACGAATGAATAAGTAAACACGGTGATTTGATCTGTACACTGACTGATGAAGCCGACGGATTCTCTTACAAGACAGCTCCTAGATGGGAATCCCCGGCTTTTCCTTTTTCTACTGTCGTGTTCTTTCCGTTCCCTGATAGCGGTACACTGCGATCGATCTGATCTAGATTTCATGAAATGAGGCACAGGAGGGACGTGCAGATCGCGAGTGCTCTACTGGACAACCTTCTCGACACGTAGTAGCTTTCAGCCATTATTTATAGAGAAGGAACACGTATTTTGCTTGTATAACCAAACGTCTTCTATAAAGATCCTCCGAAGAAATACTCTCTTCCTGTAAACACGTTACCTCTGTTGTTTAAAAAAAAAATTTGTTTAGTTGTCACTGCTTATTCATCTTTCAACAATGACCCCCCTTCCTGTAAAGATCTGGTTTTTTTCCCTCACATCTATATCTAGTTGTCTCTACTAATTCATTTTTGAACAAAGTCCCCCTTCCTGTAAAAATCCGGTTTTTTTCTTCTGAAATATTTATTTACTTGTCTCTACTAATTCATCTTCATAAGACATTTTCTTCCCATAAAGACATGTTTTTACCTGAAGCATTTTTTTCAGTTGTCATTGCTTATTCATATTTCAACAAAGATTCTCTTCCTGAAAAGATCGTTTTTTTTCTGACGTAGTTTTGTTTAGTTGTCTCAACTAATTCATTTTTCATCAAAGACCCCCTGCCTGTAAAGATCTGTTTTTTTTTGTGTGTGAAATAATTTTTTTTTAGTTTTCCCTACTAATTCATCTTTGAACAAACACTCCCAGTAGAGATTTTTTTTCCTGAATGATTTGTTTCGTTGTCTGTACAAAGTCATCTTTCAATCAAGACCCACTACCTGTAAAGACCTGTTTTTGTTGTTGTTCTAAAATATTTATTTAGTTCGTCTTCCAACAAAGACCCCCTTTATGTACAGGCCTATTTTATCTGAAATATATCTTTAGTTTTCTCTATCAATTCATCTTTCAACACAGACCCCTTTCCTGAAAAGATCTGGGTTTTTTTTTCTGAACTATTTATCTGGTGTCTCTACTCATTCATTTTTGAACAAACACTCACTTCCTGTAAATATGTCTTTTCTGAAATATGTATTTAGTTTTCTCTATTAATTCATCTTCCAACAAAGACTGCTTTCCCTAAAAAAAATACTGCTCTTCTCTGCTGTTTTGTTGTTTCTATTAATTCATTTTCAACAAAGATTTCCATCCTCTTAAGACCCGGATCATAAAAGATTTCTCCGGTCGCTATTAACAGGTTCTACTGTATATGCAAAAACGTACGGGAGAATAAGACGTTAATATTTTCTAATGACGACTGCCTTTCTTGATAACATCAACACTCGTTTGGTACGCCGAAGCGGAATATGATCTTAACGTTTGCCGCTGTCGGTTGACCATAGACAGCTGGGACACAGCATGCACTTCTACAGACTGAAAGGTCAGCGCGCAATGTCGCTGAGGATGTGCAGGACGCTGTACATGCTCTGCAAACAAATGGAACTCCACAATTCCTTCCAGACGCCACATGTACCAGTCCACAGACAGACAGTGCCTGGAATTCCTTTTTGCCAGCAAAATTTATATTCCTTTCAGGGCCCTCTTCGGAGCGCAACGCGGAACGAACAGCGTTTTATCGCTGCAGAATCGATGCGGATTTGGGCTTTAGATGTCCACTCCAGACACGAATATAAAAGGTTTCTCCCCCTGCATCTTTCAGCACTGTTGTCCTGCGGTATGATTTCTGAACTTGGCTTAAAAGCCTGTGCCCTGTTTGCCCGGTCTTGTATGGGTTTCCAAGGGGCTTGAGTTTAAGAGCTTTAGAGGGAGTGTTACCACTTCATGACTCCCCCCCCCCCCCTGTCTTTCCACTCAGATCTTCCCCTTCTTGCGTGCGCGCGCGCGCGCGCGCGCGCGTGTGTGTGTGTGTGTGTGTGTGTGTGTATGTGAGAGAGAGAGAGAGAGAGAGAGAGAGAGAGAGAGAGAGAGAGAGAGAGAGAGAGAGAGAGACGCAGGAGCTTCACAAGTTGTGTTGAGACTCAGGAGCTATACAAATCCAATAGGGAGGATGGTGGCAAGTCTTCCACCTCTCTCCGCTAACCCCACCCTTTTTCACAGTCCCTATATGTTCCAACATACAGAAACACAGCTTTTCCCTTTGACATTCAGATATAAAGTCCATACCCACCAGAGCTAGCATCACACTGGTACCACCAGAACGACAACACTATAAAATGGGCAGCTAACATGCCCTCTTTCATATAGCACGCCAGCGTGATTCGAACTACCGGCCAGCTGGGTGTTCTGACCAACTGAACTTTAAAAAAGAAATAATTGATGGGAATGTGGATGGTGAAGATGATGCACTCGGAGTTCCAGTCTGATTACAGACTACCTGACAGGGCTGCACTCTGCGCTCCTTTTGATGAAATATCCCGGCGTCAAGCAGGCCAGGGAGAAACAGACACAGCAGTGCTAGTCAGGAAACGTGTGCCATATTCAAAGAGACGCATCCTGTAAATGAATGGGACTCCACTGTGTTGTTTCAGTCATCCCATCTGAGTTCATAGTATACCTAGCTCTGGGCAGGGGCTGACCAGTGTTTAAAAAAAATCCCACCACTTGATGCCTTTAATGGGACTTCCTAGCCAGCAAGTCCATGACGCTAATCCGTGGATAAGGGCGGGGTGAAAGCAGGGGCTGGGATCACTCCTGGCGAGGATCTGATTCGCTCCCTTTTTGTATCGCCTTTCTAGTTCAAACTGACACAACTGGAACACAAAAGACACACTCTCATTTCGCCCTGCCCACCATTTCACTGGCCCGGTTTATTTCTGCGTGGCGTGAGGAACACTAACAACAAGAACAAAAAGAACAACAACAAGAACAATGATAACAACAACAACAACAACAATAATAATAATAATAATAATAACTTTCTGTGATTAATTTTCATCATGGACGAAGAAAACGACGATCCACTGCACGATGACATAATAATAATAATAATAATAATAATAATAATAATAATAATTTTTTATGCTTAACTATCATTATGGAGTAAGAAAACGAGGACGCACTGCACGCACAGTTTGCGAATCAGTCTCTGGAGTCAATCTTATTCCGTTTTTATATTTTAATACATGAAATGTTTATGTTCATTTTCATGGTCGTTATCTTTCAGTTTCTACACGGAGTTCGAAGTAACTGAAAGATAGCAGGGAAGAAAATCTACATTCATTGTGGGTGTTATCAGACCATGTGGTCAAAATCACAAAGACAGGAAAAAGAAGTGTGTCGTGAGCAGAGTTTTTCGAGATAAAACTTTCACGAACGATATCAAGGTATGAAACTCTCTCTCTCTCTCTCTCTCTCTCTCTCTCTCTCTCTCTCTCTCTCTCTCTCTCTCTCTCTCTCGCCAGTATCACTGTGTCTGTATGAGTTGCGAGTACAAACGTGTATATGTACGTGTGTATTGTGCATGTAGGATCCATTTTTATCCTTTTGATGGAATTATATAATGTATTATCATGTTGTCATATCAGAGTCAATGCTTCAAATTCCCCCCCCCCCTCTCTCTCTCTCTCTCTTTCAAATTTACACCCTAAATACAGGTGGGATTAAACAGCACGGCGCGAAATGGCACAAAGGCGAAATGTGACAGGACAAAACAAAAAAGGGTGATTCAGGATGCCCCCACCTATCTAACGCTACATCTCAACCTCCAGGAAAGACAGCAGAGTACACCTATCTAACACTACATCTCAACCTCCAGAAAAGACAACAGAGTACACCTATCTAACACAACATCTCAACCTCCAGAAAAGACAACACAGTACACCTATCTAACACAACATCTCAACTTCCAGAAAAGACAACACAGTACACCTATCTAACACAACATCTCAACCTCCAGAAAAGACAACACAGTACACCTATCTAACACAGCATCTCAACCTCCAGAAAAGACAACACGGTACACCTATCTAACACAACATCTTAACCTCCAGAAAAGACAACACGGTACACCTATTTAACACAACATCTCAACCTCCAGAAAAGACAACACGGTACACCTATCTAACACAACATCTCAACCTCCAGAAAAGACAACACGGTACACCTATCTAACACTACATCTCAACCTCCAGAAAAGACAACACAGTACACCTAACACAACATCTCAACCTCCAGAAAAGACAACACGGTACACCTATCTAACACAACATCTCAACCTCCAGAAAAGACAACACAGTAAAGATGTGAAGCGAAAATGAGGACTTCATATTGATTGGTTCCATTCAGGTTTAACGTCCACACACCCTCATGGTAAGATAGCAAAGGGCGATAACCATCTGAAGAGAGTGAGGGAAGGGGGTCCCGTGTTACACCATACCATACCCCCAGAACGACAACACGTTAAAGATGCCGGTAGCGACAACAGCCATTTTTAAGTTGTGCGTACGCGTGATTCTTACTCATTTGAACTCATGATACAAGGCATGAGGAACTTTTATTTGCAGCCTCCCCCCCCCCCCTCGCCCTGTGCCCTTCGTCCCTCCATAACCCTCCCCACCTCTTCTAACCCGCCTGATAAACGAGTTCTTTGTGTGTCCCCCAGACAGACAGGCGGTAAGTGCCGTGTGGATGCGTCCCCGGTGGCTCATCTGCAGCGACTTGTCGTCTGTGACGGAAGGCGGGATGGCGTGAAACTGACTTACATCACGTACCCCGGGAGTTCTCGCCCCTGCCCTAGACTGCTTCCTGTTATCCCTGCCCGTCTCTGCCTTGTATGCCAACTTCTTCTCGTGTTTCTCTAACGTTCTCTGTCTGTATGTCTGTCTCTGTGCTTCCACCCCCCCCCCCTCTCTTTGTCTCTACTCCCCCTCCTTTTCTTACTTTCTTTGTTCTCACTCTCTGTGCACTGTGGTGTTTGTGACACGGGTTCCCGACATTCCCTGCTGTTTATCTATTGCATGGATTGGAACATGTTTGGGGAAAAAAGCACGCTACTGAGTACGAGGATCAGTTTCTGCCGTGTGTTGCACAATCACTTGTTGTTGGCAAGGATGGTACAGCCGAACTGACAACAATGACACGTTCTCAGTTTATGGGACATTCACAGCTATAACTGGCGTAGGGCAGTGCATTGGAATGACATTCATAATTTGGTTATGCGGTGTCTTGTGGAATTAAGACGAGGGTATTTGACATTTTGTGTTCCATTGCAAAACCTACACAAAGAGCGATAGTCATAGTGTTGCTTACATCAGAAAAACATGGAAGATTGAGTGCACGTTATTCAATGTTGTCCAGTTTTGCAAGACTAGCCCAATGGTTTGATACTACTCAGATCTTATACCATTTGAGTGTACACCAGATAGTGTCACTGTTTTCGTCAACAAATGAGGAGATTAAAAGCACTTTAGGTGACAATCTATAATTTTTTGGTGTTGTTGTTTTTATCTAACTTCTGATGATATGCATACTCATACAGTGGAAACATTCATCATACTGTACATAATAAGTATTGTTCCAACTCTTCCAACAGGCCTGCTTGAATCAATCAATCATCATCATCACTGTCATGATCTTTCTCTCTGTGTGTCTCTGTCTGCCTAACCCTCTCTCTGGTTGCCTTTGATCTGCCCTCCCTAGCCTCCTTTCCTCCCTCTCTCTCTCTCTCTCGTTTTTGTTTGACTGTCTTCTCTTTTCCTGAGGGTGTGGCGAAAAGCTTTAATCTCAGCTATTTACCCTCATTAATACACTCTCAGTGTCTATCCCTGTCTCTGGCTCTGTCTGCCTGTGTGTCTCTTTCTGTGTTTGTCTGTTTGTTTCTCTCCCTATTTCTGTATATGTTGATTCTTTTCTGTTTACAACACACGCACACGCACACACACACACACACACACGCACGCACGCACGCACGCACGCACGCACGCACGCACGCACACACACACACACGCACGCACCCACACGCACACACATGCGCGCACTCGCACATACACACACGCACGCACGCACAAACAGACACACACACACACACACACACACACACACACACGCACGCACACACGCACGCACACACACACGCACACACCTACATTGTATAAATATACGCCCCCTCCCTTCATACGCAACGTGGCATCGGCATACATGTAGTAACCCCCTCTGTTTACTGCATATCACTATACATGTAGTAAACCCCCTGTTTACTGCATGACACTATACATGTAGTAAACCCCTCTGTTTACTGCATGACACTATACATGCAGTAACCCCCTCTGTTTACTGCATGGCACTATACATGTAGTAAACCCCTCTTTTTACTGCATGACACTATACATGTAGTAACCCCCTCTGTTTACTGCATATCACTATGCATGTAGTAAACCCCTCTGTTTACTGCATGACACTATACATGTAGTAAACCCCCCTGTTTACTGCATGGCACTATACATGTAGTAAACCCCTCTGTTTACTGCATATCACTATACATGTAGTAACCCCCTGTTTACTGCATATCACTATACATGTAGTAAACCCCTCTGTTTACTGCATGGCACTATACATGTAGTAAACCCCCCTGTTTACTGCATGACACTATACATGTAGTAAACCCCCCTGTTTACTGCATATCACTATACATGTAGTAAACCCCTCTGTTTACTGCATGGCACTATACATGTAGTAAACCCCTCTGTTTACTGCATGACACTATACATGTAGTAACTCCCTCTGTTTACTGCATGGCACTATACATGTAGTAAACCCCCCTGTTTACTGCATATCACTATACATGTAGTAAACCCCTCTGTTTACTGCATGGCACTATACATGTAGTAAACCCCCCTGTTTACTGCATGACACTATACATGTAGTAACTCCCTCTGTTTACTGCATGGCACTATACATGTAGTAAACCCCTCTGTTTACTGCATGACACTATACATGTAGTAACTCCCTCTGTTTACTGCATGGCACTATACATGTAGTAAACCCATCTGTTTACTGCTTGACACTATACATGTAGTAACTCCCTCTGTTTACTGCATGGCACTATACATGTAGTAAACCCCTCTGTTTACTGCATGACACTATACATGTAGTAACTCCCTCTGTTTACTGCATGGCACTATACATGTAGTAAACCCCTCTGTTTACTGCGTGACACTATACATGTAGTAACTCCCTCTGTTTACTGCATGGCACTATACATGTAGTAAACCCCTCTGTTTACTGCATGACACTATACATGTAGTAACTCCCTCTGTTTACTGCATGACACTATACATGTAGTAACTCCCTCTGTTTACTGCATGGCACTATACATGTAGTAAACCCCTCTGTTTACTGCATGACACTATACATGTAGTAACTCCCTCTGTTTACTGCATGACACTATACATGTAGTAACTCCCTCTGTTTACTGCATGGCACTATACATGTAGTAACCCCCTCTGTTTACTGCATGGCACTATACCACACGTACCGTTGATCGATCTGACTGGTTGGAAACAGGAAAATAATAACAACAATCACGAGCAAACAGACCAAATCACACACACACACACACACACACACACCACACACACACACACACACACACATATATATATATACACACACACACACACACACACACACACACACACACACACACACACACACACACACGCACACACACACACACTAACACACACACACGCACGCACGCACCACGCACACACACACACACACACACACACACACACACACACACACACACACACACACACACACACACACACGCGCGCGCGCGCGCGCACGCACGCACGCACGGGACAGAGGCGTTCGTTCGATCGCCGGTCGCGTAAGCGCCGTGTTTACATGTCCTCATCCCGGCCGATGCCACACAGAGAAAAAAGAACATTCGCCCGGAGCAGCCAGAGAGAAGCTAATCTTGTTTACACGCCCCTTCCCCCCCCCCCCCCCCCCTTCCCCTTCCTACAACGCTGCCCATCAATGGCACAGAGAGAACAAGACCGTTGCACTGGAAGACCCAGAGAGAAACTCAACATTGCACGGACAGAATTAGACAGCTCATCCTGCTTACATGCACCCCACTCTCCACCCCCATCCCCTTCATTCCCCCAATAGCCCCCCCCCCTTACCACCCTCCCCCCAAAAAAACAAACAAACAACCCCCCCAAAAAAAAAAAACCAACCTTAAACAAAAGCACTGCTTTGACAGATCCAGAGAAAAACCCATCCAGTTCACATGTGCCCCAGCCTACCGGTCTATAAAGCAGAAGGAAACACTGCCCCAGAAGACCCAGATAAAAACTCATCGTTTCCATGTTCCTTACTCCACCAGTGACACAAAGGGAACAAGAACAATGCACTGACAGACCCAGAGAAAAACGCACCCTGTTTAGACGTTCCATTTCTTTGCCACTGGTACAAAGAGAACAAGAATATTGCATTGTAAGACCCAGAGAGAAACTCATGCAGTGTACATGTCTCCTTCTTCACTAATGGCACAAAGAAAACACGAACAGTGCGCTGGAAGACCCAGAGAGAAACTCATGCAGTATACATGTGTTCTTCTTCACTAATGGCACAAAGAAAACACGGACAGTGCGCTGGAAGACCCAGAGAGAAACTCATGCAGTGTACATGTGTTCTTCTTCACTAATGGCACAAAGAGAACACGGACAGTGCGCTGGGAGACCTAGAGAGAAACTCATGCAGTGTACATGTGTTCTTCTTCACTAATGGCACAAAGAGAACACGGACAGTGCGCTGGGAGACCCAGAGAGAAACTCATGCAGTGTACATGTGTTCTTCTTCACTAATGGCACAAAGAGAACACGGACAGTGCGCTGGGAGACCCAGAGAGAAACTCATGCAGTGTACATGTGTTCTTCTTCACTAATGGCACAAAGAGAACACGGACAGTGCGCTGGGAGACCCAGAGAGAAACTCATGCAGTGTACATGTGTTCTTCTTCACTAATGGCACAAAGAGAACACGGACAGTGCGCTGGGAGACCCAGAGAGAAACTCATGCAGTGTACATGTGTTCTTCTTCACTAATGGCACAAAGAGAACACGGACAGTGCGCTGGGAGACCCAGAGAGAAACTTATGCAGTGTACATGTTTTCTTCTTCACTAATGGCACAAAGAGAACACGAACAGTGCGCTGGAAGACCCAGGGAGAAACGTATCTTGTTTACATGTCCATTATCCCCATTAACAACCTAAAAAGAACAAAAACACTACTCTGACAGACCCAAGGAAAAATCTATCTTGTGTATATGTGCCCCACCCCACCAATACAACAAATAGAACGAGAAGTTTGCACTGGAAGACCTGGACAGACACTGATCCTGTTTAGGCAGATGATCCCCTCCCAAGAATGGTACAAAGAGAACAAGAATGTTAGTCTGACAGGCCCAGAGAGAACCTCATCTGTTAACAGGTGTCCCCCCTCCCCTCCCCACTAACGGCCCAAAGAGAAAGGAACACTGAACAGAAAAACTCAGAGAGAAACTCACCCTGTTTACACATTCCCTTTCCCCATTGATATAACAAAGAGAACAAGAACAGCACTGCGCTAGAAGACCTAGAGAGAAACGCATCCTGTTTACATGTTCCCCTCCCCCATCAACATAACAAAAGGAGCAAGAACATTGCACTTGAAGACCCAGAGAGAAACGCATCCTGTTTACATGTTCCCCTCCCCCATCAACATAACAAAAGGAGCAAGAACATTGCATTTGAAGACCCAGAGAGAAACGCATCCTGTTTACATGTTCCCCTCCCCCATCAATATAACAAAAGGAACAAGAACATTGCATTTGAAGACCCAGAGAGAAACGCATCATTTTTACATGTTCTCCTCCCCCATCAACATAACAAAAGAAACAAGAACATTGCACTAGAAGACCAAGGGAAAAACTTATTCTGCTTGCTTACTCCACTTCCCCACCACTGGCATCCAAAGAACAAGAACGTCGCACTGGAAGACCCTGAGAATTCTCATTCACCACCAATGGCACAAACAGATGATTACAGGACAGAAACTTCCACAGAGAACTGTTTACTTATACCACTCCTCAGCCATATAAATAACGAGAACAAAACCACTGCACTGGAACACCAAGAACTAAACCCATCATGTTTGCATGTCCCATTGCCCACCAATAGCACAAACAAAACACAAACTTTGCACTGTGACACCAAGAGCTAACCCCATTCTTTTTACATGTCGCCTGCCCATCAATAGCACCAAGAGAACACAGGCTTTGCACTGGTACATCAGGAGCTAAAACCCATCTTATTTACATGTTCCTCTGTCCGTCAATGGCACAAGGACAACACAAATATTGCACTGGGGGACCCTGAGTGGAGCTAATACTGTCGCGTCATGGGTGTGGTTGTCACATTTGGAGGCACAACAGCAAACCTTGCCAGAATGATGTGGATAAGTGTCATCCATACCAACGGCTAAAGTGGCCTTCTCTTCCGAAAGTTGGTGATGGGATTTTACGTGTGTGCGAATCGTTACGTGTGCCGTTCACACACGGAACCTCGGTTTATAGTCTCATTCGAAAGACTTTTTGCGAAGCGGAATCAGAACCAATGTTAACTCCGAGGGGAAAACATTCTCCTGTACCGACCCCCCCCCCCCCTCCCTCGCCCAAAGCGGAGATTCGAACCGGCAACCGCATGATCACCGGTATTACACATCTGGCGCTATACTAAGCTTTGTAGCCCCCCATCACAACGGTGAGTGGGTCTTGGATAAGAACCGATGGCTCGTCAGAGCCCAGTCTGGGTCTTGAACACTTCCTCACTGGTGGTGTAGTCTTTGTGCCAGAATTGACGGACTCACACACTACTTACTCTACAACGCTGGCAGCCGATGATTGTCACTCTGCAGTAGGCTAACATGAAAAGAAATATATACTTGCCCTTCCTCCCCATCCCCTTTCCACTCTTCCTTTCAACCTCATTTCCAACCCTCTTTGTCCCCGTTCACTTTCTTATTTAGCTTACACTTTCTAAACCCCTGTTATACAACTGGCCACTCTCTCTCTCTCTCTCTCTCTCTCTCTCTCTCTCTCTCTCTCTCTCTCTCTCTCTCTCCCCCTCTGAAGCAGAAGGGAAGTCGGATGGATTTAAAAGGCAACGTAATAAAGTCAATTCACTCAAACGGACAGCAAAAATGAATTTTTTTCGTGAACTTGTAGCCAAAAAAAAAAAAAAAAAAAAAAAATTCGAAGTCCATATGGCAAGCAATAAATGAACTTACGAATAAAACTTCACAGTCAAAGACAAGTCCCATTACCAGCATAACACAAAATGAACTCAGCCAACACTTTACAACAGTTGCAGAACACATTGTCAAAGAAAAGAATACTGACTCAAATGAATTATAAAAATTAAAAAAATTTTGCAATGCTATGAACATTCGTCCAGCAACACCAGTTCCGCCTATGACTGTTAGTGATGTTTGCCAAGCTTTATGCCAATTAAAGCAGACAAGAAACCGCGGACTTGACGGGATTGATGGAAAAATACTGAAACTATCAGCACCTGTTATATGTGAAACTCTTACCTACATTTACAATTTATGCATTGATAAATGTCACTTTCCCGCTCAGTTCAAAGTTGCAAAAGTAATACCCATTTTCAAATCTGGAGACAAATCTGAACCATTGAACCTATGACCTATATCCATTTTGCCAGTTCTGTCCAAGCCCTTGGAAAAACACATAAATAAACATCTTAGCCACCATTTTGACTCCTCCAACCTACTAAATAAAAATCAATCAGGATTCAGGAAAAAATCATTCTTGTCATACAGCGCTTACAAACCTAGCAGATCAATGGCTAGCCAGTGTTAATGAGAATAAATATTGTGGCGCACTGTTTGTTGATTTTGTAAAGGCTTTTGATGTAATTGACCACGAATTGTTATGCAGGAAGCTTTTATCACATGGTATAACAGGAAATACCTTCCAATTGATAACATCATTCCTAGAAGATCGTCAACAAATCGTTTGTGTCAACAACAAATTATCAGAGAAGCTACCTATCCAACATGGCGTACCCCAGGGTTCTGTGTTAGGTCCGTTGCTGTTCTCAGTTTATATAAATGATCTCCCTCTTTATATTGAGGATTCATGTGAACTCTTTTGTGATGATACCACTGTCCATACAAGTAGCTCCAGCTTGGAAGCTGTTTTCACCTCATTACAGAAGAATGCTGATATCTTAAGAAATTGGTGCAATGTAAATCACATGTCACTGAATCCTAACAAAACAAAACTAATGCTGATAACAACAAGGCAGAGGAGACAAAACATAACCACACAGCCCCCATCTGTTTTTATCAATAATCTGGAAACTGAAGTGGTGGATCGCCATCGAGTTCTAGGCGTATATGTTGATAATAATCTTTCTTGGTCTTATCACCTTCGCAGTTTATGTAAATCAATATCCAGACAAACATATCAGCTGTGACAAGATTAAGCATTTCTTAAACCTTCATGCCAGGAGATTGTTCCTACACGCACATGTTCTCTCTTCAATCAATTATTGTTCAACACTATTTGATTCTGCTAGTGCTAATGCCATGAAACCTCTTAAGAGTGTCTACAAAAGAGCACTTAAAGCAGTCCTATTAAAATCATCTAGTCTTAGTGAAGGGGATTATACTAAAGCGGGGGCTCTTCCGTTACAGGAAATATTTGCTGTCAACAAATGTCTGCTAATGCAAAAAATTGCATCGGGTTTAGCACCACAAACTCTTCAGTCCAAATTTAGCATAAACCCTAGGGATTCAACCAAATTCCAGGTTCCCACACCTAGAATAGATCTATTTAAATCAAGCTTATCTTACTCAGGTAGCGTGGTTTGGAATTCACTTCCACTACATTTCCGATGTACTCAAATTACAGAATCCTTCAGTGAAAGACTAATTACACATTTCACAGCAGACCATTGCTATTAGGGACAAAATACATATACCAGAGCACACCCCCTGTTTTGCTGCATATTAAACTGATACGCCGTTTCCTTTCCACTGATGTTTTCAAAACCAGATAATGATAAATGAGAGATATGGTTACTATCGGTTATTTTAATGATTGAAATTATATCATGATGAATGACTGTTGTGGTCGCTGGTTTTATTGGTGCATTGTCACTAATTGATGTCTTAATACTTTGATTTCTTCGAGCACTGCAACTGCAAGGTGATAAATGTGTGTCCGGATTACTGTTGATCATATTGATGTATTGCTCTTTATTCAAATTGATAGCAATGTTTAGCATGTGATATTTTGGATAGAAAAATGGAATTATAATCTCTCTCTCTCTCTCTCTCTCTCTCTCTCTCTCTTTTCTCTCTCTCTCTCTCTCTCTTCGTTAATTACGGCTGCGTTTCGATGGATTGTCGCTTAATTAATAATAATTATAGTTTTGGGTAGTGTATGAATGGTCAAGAAGAAAACAAAAAAGATGGAAGGGGAAGGTAAATAATAATGGCATCTCTCTCTCTCTCTCTCTCTCTCTCTCTCTCTCTCTCTCTCTCACACACACACACACACCACACACACACGCGCGCGCGCGCGCGCACATGCACACGCACACGCACACATAATGAAAAATAAGTGTTATGATTATTGATGCTAGGAATTTATTGCTGCTTACTGATAACTGATTGTTCGTTCTCGTTTTGCCTTATAACCACATCATGTAAATGTAAAAGAAAGTACAAATGTTGATATTATTGATGCATTGTAATTGTCTAATTATCATCCTTAGCAGTTTGTTGTATGTTAATTTTTTTACAAAAGGAATGTAGCCTCTCTCTCTCTCTCTCCTCTCTCTCTCTCTCTCTCTCTCTCTCTCTCTCTCTCTCCCTCTCTCCCCTTCGATAGGAGGATCGCTTATTCCATATCTGTGTGTGCTGATTCTTTTCTTCTTTGCAATCAATTTCTTTATTCTTGTTTGTTGTTTAAATCGTTTCTTTTTTCCTTTTAAAGTCATCTACGCCTTAACTGTTAATGGATGAACTTTTTAATGTTGTGAAGATATGTGTGTTTGTTAAAAGTTTTGTAAGTCTTAGACGCTAGTCATACTTAGTCATACTTATTGTTCTGTATGATGGCGGTAGTGGTTCCTAGTCTGTATGATGGCGGTAGTGGTTCCCACACCTCACTGTTCTGTATGATGGCGGTAGTGGTTCCTAGTCTGTATGATGGCGGTAGTGGTTCCCACACCTCACTGTTCTGTATGATGGCGGTAGTGATTCCTGTTCTGTATGATGGCGGTAGTGGTTCCCACACCTCATTGTTCTGTATGATGGCGGTAGTGGTTCCTAGTCTGTATGATGGCGGTAGTGGTTCCTGTTCTGTATGATGGCGGTAGTGGTTCCTACACCTCACTGTTCTGTATGATGGCGGTAGTGGTTCCTGTTCTGTATGATGGCGGTAGTGGTTCCTACACCTCATTGTTCTGTATGATGGCGGTAGTGGTTCCTAGTGTGTATGATGGCGGTAGTGGTTCCTACACCTCATTGTTCTGTATGATGGCGGTAGTGGTTCCTACACCTCATTTTTCTGTATGATGGCGGTAGTGGTTCCTGTTCTGTATGATGGCGGTAGTGGTTCCTGTTCTGTATGATGGTGGTAGTGGTTCCTGTTCTGTATGATGGCGGTAGTGGTTCCTAGTCTGTATGATGGCGGTAGTGGTTCCTACACCTCATTGTTCTGTATGATGGCGGTAGTGGTTCCTGTTCTGTATGATGGCGGTAGTGGTTCCTGTTCTGTATGATGGTGGTAGTGGTTCCTAGTCTGTATGATGGCGGTAGTGGTTCCTACACCTCACTGTTCTGTATGATGGCTGTAGTGGTTCCCACACCTCATTGTTCTGTATGATGGCGGTAGTGGTTCCCACACCTCACTGTTCTGTATGATGGCGGTAGTGGTTCCTGTTCTGTATGATGGCGGTAGTGGTTCCTACACCTTATTGTTCTGTGTGATGGTGGTAGTGGTTCCCACACTTCACTGTTCTGTGTGATGGCCTGTATTATGGCGGTAGTGGTTCCCACACCTCATTGTTCTGTATGATGGCGGTAATGGTTCCTAGTTTGTATGATGGCGTTAGTGGTTCCCACACCTCATTGTTCTGTATGATGGCGGTAGTGATTCCTAGTCTGTATGATGGCGGTAGTGATTCCTAGTCTGTATGATGACGGTAGTGGTTCCCACACCTGCTGTTGTGCGTGTAGTGATTGGCTGTCGTATGATGGCGTCTGGTTCACTAGGTTGCTGTTCATGCCGTATGTTCTGTATGATGGGCGGTGTGGTCCGATATCATGGGTGTGTTCACGCCTCATTGGTTCCTAGTATGATGTGGCGGTAGTGGTTCCCAGTATCATTGTAGTCTGTCCATCATCATTGTTGTTCCTAGTGTTATGGTCGGGTAGTGGTTCCCACACTCTTTCTATGATGCGGTTCTGGTTATGGGGTGATGAGGTCGCTAGTGGTTCGACCTCTGTCTGTTCCCAAGCTCATGGTTCCACTATGTCTGATTGAGTGGTCCACCTTCCTGTTTGTATATGGCGGTAGTGGTTCCTAGTATGTTTGGTAGTGGATTCCGCCTATTGTTCTGTATGTATGTGCGGTAGTGGTTCCAGTAGTATTGTCTGTATGTGGCATGGTTTCCCACACCTCATGTTGGTATAGTGGTTCCACATCGATTTCTGTGTCGATGGCGGTAAGTTTTCGTATGATGCCGAGTGTTCATGTGCGTAATGGTTGCCTAGGTGTAGTGTTGCCGTCACTTCTTGTTCTGTATGATGGCGGTAGTGGTTCCTACCACTATTGTATCTGTATGTGCGGTAGTGGTTCTAGTCTGTATGATGGCGGTAGTGTTCTGTTTGTATGATGGCGGTAGTGGTTGCTGTTCTGTATGATGGCGGTAGTGGTTGCAGTTCTGTATGATGGCGGTAGTGATTCCTGTTCTGAATGATGGCAGTAGTGATTCCTACACCTCATTGTTCTGTATGATGGCGGTAGGTAGTTCGTAACCTAGTGGTCTGTTTGTATGTGGTGTGGGTTCCTGTTCTGTATGATGGCGGTAGTGGTTCCTAGTTTGTATGATGGCGGTAGTGGTTCCTCATCGTCGTGTTCTGGTCTAGACCTCATTGTTCTGTTTGGATGGCGTGTAGTGGTTCCCATCGTCATTGTTAGTGGTTCCCAGCGTATTGGTTCTGTTGATGGGCGTGTAGTGGTTCCTGTCTGTCATGATGGCGGTAGTGGTTCTGTTCTGTATGATGGCGTAGTGGTTCCTGTTCTGTATGATGCGGTAGTGGTTCCCTTGTGCTGTATGATGGCGGTAGTGGTTCCCACACCTCATTGTTCTGTATGATGGCGGTAGTGGTTCCCACACCTCATTGTTCTGTATGATGGGGTAGTGGTTCCCCTCACTGTTCGTATGATGGGTATGTTCTTGCTGTAGTGGTCGGTAGTGGTATGTCGTATGTTCCTGGTCGTAGTGTAGTTCTCCTAGTTGGATGGGTGTCCCCATGTTCTGTATGAGGCGTAGTGTTCACTCATGTCGTATGTGCGTATGTCTACACCTCTTGTTCTGTATGAGGCGGTAGTGGATCCTCACTCATTGTTCTAACGGCGTACTGGTTCCGACTCATGGCGTTGTATGATGCGATGTTCCTACAACTCATCTGTTCTGTATGATGGCGGTAGTGGTTCCCACACCTCTGATCTGTAGTGCGTAGTGATCCAACTATGTCGTAGTGGTAGTGTCCACACCTCATTGTCTGTATGATGGCGGTAGTTCTACTCACGTTCATGATGCGTAGCCCACACTCATTGTTCTGTATGAGCGTATGGTTCACCTCCGTCTGTATGTGCGTATGTTCCACTTGAGCGTATGTCTCGAAGCGTGGTTCCTGTTGATATGCGAGTGTCCCCTTGTCTGAGATGGCGAGTTCCTACACCTCATTCTGTATGATGGCGTAGTTGTGCGTGTTCAGATAGCTAATGTCCTACCTGTTAGAATGCGTAGCTGTCTTACTGTTTGATGGCGAGTGTCCTTCTAGTGTGCGGAGTGTTCCACACTATTGCCTAATGCGTACGTTTGGTGTTCTCACTCAGTTTGTATATGGTATGGTCCCACCCTCATGTTTGTGAGCGTAGTGTTCACCTCTGTCTGTAATGGGTAGTGGTTCTGTCTGTATGATGCGGTGTGTCTGTCTGTTGATGGCGGTAGGTCTGGTGTATGTCGTATGTCCACCCCTTGTTTGTTATGCGTAGTGGTCCACCCCATTTTTGTTGTGGGGTAGTGGTCTGTCGTATGAGCGTAGTTCCTTCTGTATGATGGGGTGGTCTGTCTGTGATGGCGATGTCCTAGTCGTAGTGCGGTAGGTCTACACTCTTCGTGATGCGGTAGTGGTCCTGTTCTGAGATGGCGTGGTTCCTGTTCTATGGGAGTGGTCATGATGGTATGTTCTCCTTGTTGTATTGCGTATGGTTCCCACCATGTTGAGATGCGTATGGTTCCACCATTTCGATGTGCGTAGGTTCTGTTCTGAGATGGGAGGTTCACTTGTGTGATGGGTAGGTTCAATTCATGTTCTGGTGTGGCCTGTTTTGCGTGTGTTCAACTAGTCTGTAGATGCGGTATGTTCTGTCTTAGGGCTTAGTGGTTCCACACTCATGTTCTGTATGATGGCGGTGTGTCTAGTTGTGTGGCGGTAGTGTTCTAGTTGATGTGACGGTGGTTCCACACCTCTGTTCTGAGTGGCGTATGTTCCTAGTGTATGTGGCGGTAGGTTCCCCTCCTGTCTGTTGATGGCGTATGATCAGTCTGTTGTGGCGTAGGTCCCAACCATTGTTCGTAGTGGCGTAGTGGTCGTATGTGATGGCGGTTGGTTCCAACTCATTGTCTGTGTGCGAGGGTTCTAGTATGTATGTGGCGTGTGGTCCACCCTTGTTCTTATGGGGTAGTGGTTCTAGTGTAGATGGCGGTAGGTTCCACTCATTGTCGTTGTGGGTGTGTTCACACTCACGTTGTATGATGGTAGTGGTTCAGTTGTATGAGGCGTAGTGTCAACCCATTGTTCTGATGATGCGGTGGTTTGTTGAGGCGGTCCACTCTTGTTCGTATTGCGTTGTGTTCCAACCTCAGTTCGTGTGCGGAGTGTTCAGTCTGTACGTGCGGTAATGTTAGTGTGAGGCGGTAGTGTTCTGTTTGTATGATGGCGGTATGGTTCCAACCCATTGTTGTATGAGGCGGTAGTGGTTCTAGTTGTGATGGCGTGTGGTTCTGTTTGTATGATGGTATGTTGTGTGTATGTGCGTAGGGTTGCGTTTGTATGATGGCGTAGTGTCGTTATGATGGCGTATGATTCTACACTATTTTCGTAGTGCGGTTGCTTTCTGTTGACGGTAGGGTTGTTCTGTATGGGCGTAGGTCTTTCTGTGATGCGTGTGGTTCTTCTGTTGTGGGGAGTGTCTACACTTTGTTCTGTATGATGGCGTAGTGTTCTTGTTGTGGCGGTATGGTTCACCTCATTGTTGTAGGCGGTGGTCTCTGTAGATGCGGTGTGGCCTGTTCTCTGTGCGGAGTGGTTCTGTTCTGTATGATGCGTAGTGTCGTTGTATGATCGTTGTTCCCAACTCATGTCTGTAGTGGGTTGGTTCACACTCATTGTTCTTATGTGCGGTATGTTCCACCCACTTTCTTATGATGCGTATGGTTCTTGTCTGTATGGCGGATGTTCCGTTCTGTGAGGCGTAGTGTCTGTTTGTATGATGGCGGTGTTCACCCTTACTGTTCGTAGATGCGGAGTGTTCCACCTCATTCTGTATGATGGCGTAGGATCACACCCTGTTCGTATGAGGCGGTAGGGTTCTAACCCATTGTTCTTGATGCGGAGTGATCTACCCATTTCTGTTGATGGCGTATGGTTCCACTCATTGTCTGTTGATGGGGTAGTGATCTACACCTGTTTGTATGTGGCGGTGTGGTTCCACTCTGTGTTGATGGCGTATGAATCCACATCACTGTTTGTATTGCGGTGTCCAACTATGCTCTGATGTGGCGGTGTGTTCCTAAACCTGTCTTTGATGGTAGTTCCAACCTCATTGTTGTATGATGCGGTGGGTTCCACACTCGTTTATGTGCGTAGTGGTTCTGTTTATGTGCGTAGGTTCTGTTCGTGAGGCGGTATGGTCCTTGTATAGCGTGGTTCCTCCCATGTTCTTATGGCGTATGTTCTAACCATTCTGTTGGCGTAGTGTCTGTTGTTGAGCGGTAGTGTCTGTTTGTATGATGGAGTGTTCCGTTCTGTTGAGGGGTAGGTCTGTCTGTATTGCGTAGTGTCACACCATTTGTGGTTCTGTTGTAGATGCGTAGTGTTCCTCTGTGTGGGGTATGGTCTGCTGTTGATGCGTGTGGTCTTTGTTGTGGTAGTGTCTTCTGTATGATGGCGGTGTTCCCCTCATTTCTGTGATGCGTGTGGTCCTGTCTGTGAGGCGTAGTGTCCTGTTTGTGATGTGTGTGTCCACACCACTGTTGTATATGGCGGTGTGTTCCACACCTCATGTTTGTTGATGCGGTATGTTCTGTGTATGATGCGTAGTGTTCACACTCATGTTCTGTTGATGGCGTGTGTCTGTGTATGAGCGTAGTGTCCTTCTGTAGTGCGTAGTGTTCCCACTCATTGCTGTTGATGGCGTATGTCTATCTGTTGATGCGTAGTGGTCCTATCGTATGATGGCGGTAGTGTTCTCTGTATGATGGCGGTAGGGTCCTGTTGTATGGGCGTAGGTTCATTGTATGATGCGTAGTGGTTCTGTTTGTATGAGCGGATGGTCTGTTGGATGCGGTAGTGTTCTGTTTGTATGATGCGGTAGTGGTCTTGTAGATGGCGTGTGGTCCCACACCTATTGTTGTATGCGTAGTGGTCCACACCTATTCTGTATGATGGAGGTGTGATTCGCCTCATGTTCTGTATGATGGGAGTGGTTCTGTTGTAGATGGCGGTGTGCCACATTGTTGTATATGGCGTGTGTTCACACCTCAGTTATGATGCGTAGTGATCCATCTGTCGATGCGTATGTCTGTGATGTGGCGTAGGTCGTCTGTGATGGCGGTAGTGGTCCACACCTATTGTTTGTATGATGGGGTAGTGTTCCTGTGTTGATGGCGTAGTGTTCCGTTCTGTTGATGGCGTGTGGTTTGTTGTATTGCGGTAGGTTCATTCTGTATGATGGCGTAGTGTTCCGTTTGATGAGCGAGTGATTCACACTCATTGTTTGTATGAGCGGAGTGGTCTGTTCTGTTTGGTAGTGTTCTGTCTTGATGGCGGTGGGTTCTTCTGTATGGCGGTAGTGGTTCGTCTTTGTGCGGAGTGGTTCACACTATTGTCGTTGTGGCGTAGTGGTCTGTCTGTTGATGGCGGTAGTGTTCCACTCATTGTTTGTTGTGCGGTGTGGTCTGTCTGTTGATGCGGTAGTGATCTGTCTGTGTGGCGGTAGTGGTCTTTTGATGGCGTATGGTTGTTGTGTGCGAGTGTTCGTTGTATGATGGCGTAGGCCCACATCTTTGTATGATGGCGTAGTGTTCCATCATGTTCTGTTGTGGCGTAGTGTTCCTTTCTGTATGATGGGGTTCCATTCGTCTGTAGATGGCGGTAGTGTTCCTACCCTTATGTTTGTTTGGCGTGTTTCTGTCTGATGAGGCGTAGGATCCACTCATGTTGTATGATGCGGTATGTTCCTTTGTTGATGGCGGTAGTGATCACTCTGTTTATGTGGCGGTTGTTCCAACTCATGTTGTTATGCGGTGTGTTCCTAGTCTGTGATGCGGTAGTGGTTCAACCTCATTGTGTATGATGCGGGTGTTCCTGTCTGTATATGCGTATGGTTCCACTATGTCTGATGAGCGGAGTGATTCCTACATCACTGTTTGTTGATGGCGTGGGTTCAACTCATTGTTCTTATGAGCGGTATGTTCACACTCATGTTCTGTATGAGCGTATGTAGTTTGTCTGTCTGTTGAGCGTGTGGTCTGGTCTGTTATTTTGATGCGGTAGTGTCTAGTCTGTATGATGGCGTATATTCCTTCTGTATGATGCGGAGTGGTCACACTCATTGTTGTATAGGCGTTGTCCTGTCGTATGAGCGTAGTGTTCTCTTTGATGGCGTAGTGTTCATGTCTTATGTGGCGTATGTCTGTCTGTTGATGCGGGTGTTCTAACTCTGTTCTGAGTTGGTGTTCCTGTTCTGTATGATGGCGGTAGTGGTTCCTGTTCTGTATGATGGGGTAGTGGTTCTGTCTGTATGATGGCGGTAGTGTTCCTGTTCTGTATGATGCGTAGTGGTCCTAGTCTGTATGATGCGGTAGTGTTCCCACACCTCACTGTTCTGTATGATGGCGGTAGTGTTTCCTGTTCTGTTGATGGCGGTAGTGGTTCTTTCTGTGATGGGGTAGTGTTCCTGTTCTGTGATGGCTGTTTCTTATGGCGGTAGTGTTCCACACCTCATGTTCTGTATGAGGCGGTATGGTTCCTATTTGTTGATGGCGTAGTGGTCCCACACCCATTGTTCTGTATGATGGCGTAGTGTTCTGTCTGTATGATGGCGGTAGTGTTCTGTCTGTATGATGCGTAGTGGTCCTGTCTGTATGATGGCGGTAGTGGTTCCTAGTCTGTATGATGGCGGTAGTGTTCCTGTCGTATGATGGCGGTGTGTTCCTGTCTGTAGATGGCGGTAGTGTTCCTGTTCTGTATGATGGCGGTAGTGGTCCTAGTTGTTGATGGCGGTAGTGTTCCCACACCTCATGTTCGTATGATGGCGGTAGTGGTTCCTAGTTGTATGATGGGGTAGTGTTCCACACTCATGTTCTGTATGATGGGGTAGTGGTTCTGTTGTAGATGGCGTGTGTTCCTAGTCGTATGATGGCGTAGTGTTCCCTTTTCTGTATGATGGCGGTAGTGTTCCTAGTTGTATGATGGCGGTAGTGGTTCTTGTCTGTATGAGGCGGTAGTGTTCCTATTGTAGATGCGGTGTGGTTCCCCTGTTCTGTTGTGGCGTAGTGTTCCTAGTCTGTATGAGGCGGTAGTGTTCCAGTCTGTAGATGGCGGTATGGTTCTGTCTGTATGATGGCGGTAGTGTTCCTGTTGTATGATGGCGGTAGTGTTCCTTTTTCTGTATGATGGCGGTAGTGGTTCCTGTCTGTATGATGCGAGTGTCCGTTCTATGATGGGAGTGTTACTGTCTGTATGATGGCGGGTGGTGAGTCGGTATGATGGCGGTAGTGTTCCTGTTCTGATGATGGCGGTAGTTTCCAACTCATTGTTCTGTATGATGGCGTAGTGGTCCTGTTGTATGATGCGGTAGTGGTTCCTGTTCTGTATGTGCGGTAGGTTCCTTCTGTATGATGGCGGTAGTGGTTCTTCTGTTGTTGGCGGTAGTGGTTCTTTGCTATGTTCTGTATGATGGCGGAGTTCCTGTTCTGTATGATGGCGTAGTGGTCCTTTGTTCTGTATGATGGCGGTAGTGGTTCCTAGTCTGTATGATGGCGTATGTCCTTCTGTGTGATGGCGGTAGTGTTCCTTTGTATTGGCGGTGTTTTCCTTTCTGTATGTCGTGTGATCAACTCATGTTATGATGCGGTATGCCACACCAGTTGTGAGCGAGTGGTTCCCCATGCTGGAGCGTATGTTCCTGCTGTATGTGGCTGGTCCTCTTATGATGGGTATTTCCTGTTCGTTGACAGTGTCTTTCTTGATGCGGTAGTGGTTCCTGTTCTATTGCGGTGTGATTCCTACATCATGTTGTATATGGGGTAGTGTCACCCTATTGTTTGTAGATGGCGGTATGTCTACACTATGTTCGTAATGGCGAGTGGTTCTGTCTGTATGATGGCGTAGTGATCTGTGTGATGCGGTAGTGTCCCACCTCATGTTTGTAATGGCGTAGTCTACTCATTCTGTATGTGCGAGTGGTACGTATGGGCGTAGGTTCTGTCTGTAGATGGCGTATGGTTCCAACCTATGTTCTGTATG
This sequence comes from Conus canariensis, assembly GCA_033310375.1. Lineage (NCBI taxonomy): Eukaryota > Metazoa > Mollusca > Gastropoda > Neogastropoda > Conidae > Conus > Conus canariensis. The sequence continues at coordinate 5,377,862 of CM065719.1, forward strand.
TGGGAGTGTTCCCATGTTGTAGAGGCGTTGTCTGTCTGTTGTGCGTAGTGTCTTCTGTATGATGGCGTAGTGGTTCTATGTTGTGGCGTGTGTCCTACCTTGTTTGTATGTGGCGTAGTGGTTCACACCTCTTTCTGTATATGCGAGTGGTTCCTGTCTGTATAGCGGTAGTGTCTTTTGTTATGGTATGGTTCTTTGTATGGCGTATGTCTATCTGATGATCGGTAGTTCAACTCTTTTCTTTAGGCGTAGGTCTGTTCTGTATGATGGCGTAGTGGTTCTGTCTTAGAGGGTAGTGTTCTCGTATGATGGCGTATGTTCCTACCTATGTTCTGTATGATGGCGTAGTGTTCCCAACCTATTGTCTGTATGATGCGTGTGTTCCCCTGTCTGAGATGGTGTGTTCTGTTCTGTTGATGGCGTAGTGTCCTTTTTCTGTTGATGGGAGTGTTCCCACACTCTGTGTATGATGGCGAGTGTTCCCACTCATGTTCTGTATGATGCGGTATTCCTAGTCTGTAGATGCGTATGTTCCCCACTATGTCTGTGATGCGTAGTTAGTCTGTATGATGCGTGGTTCCTACTGTTGATGCGGTATGTTCATCATGTTTGTATATGCGAGTCTATCTGTTGATGGCGGTAGTTCACACTCTTCTGTGTGCGGTATGTTCCAGTCTGATGATGGGTAGGGTTCCAACTCTGTTCTGTGATGGCGTATGTTCTTTGTATTGGCGGTGTGTACACTCTTCTGTTGATGCGGTAGTGGTTCCTTTGTTATGGTAGTGTCCACTATGTTCGTATGAGGCGTAGTGGTTCATATGTATGATGGCGGTAGTGGTCCTAGTCTGTATGATGCGTGTTCACACTCACTTCTGTATAGCGGTATGCCTTGTGAGGCGGTAGTGTCACTTGTCTGTATGATGCGTAGTGTTCTTGTTGATGGCGGATGTTCCACTCATGTTTGTAGATGGCGTGTGGTTCCACACCTCATGTTCTATATGGCGAGATTCGTCTGTAGTGCGTAGTTCTGCGTATGTGCGTAGTTTTCTGTATGATGGCGTAGTGTCGTTCTGTGTGGCGTAGTGGTCTCTGTAGTGCGTAGTGTTCTGTTCTATGTGCGTGTGTTGTTCTGTGATGGCGTAGTGGTTCGTCTGTTGATGGTAGTGTTCTTTGATGATGCTATGATTCTAACCTTGTTGTTGAGCGTAGTGGTCCTTTCTGAGAGCGTAGGTTCTTCTGTATGATGGTAGGTTCCTGTTCTGATGGCTAGGTTCATGATAGCGGTAGGTCTAACTTGTCTGATGAGTATTTCTGTTCGTATGCGATTAACTCTTGTAAGGCGGGCAGCTGTATGCAGATCTTTCTGAGCGTAGTCGTCGTATATGGGTATTCTGATAGCGTATGTAACAGTGATTGGAGTGTTCACTATGTCTTGCTGTGGTTCCTGTTCTGTATGATGGCGGTAGTGGTTCCTGTTCTGTATGATGGTGGTAGTGGTTCCTAGTCTGTATGATGGCGGTAGTGGTTCTACACCTCATGTTCTGTATGATGGCTGTAGTGGTTCCCACACCTCATTGTTCTGTATGATGGCGGTAGTGGTTCCCACACCTCATGTTCTGTATGATGGCGGTAGTGGTTCCTGTCTGTATGATGGCGGTAGTGGTTCCTACACCTTATTGTTCTGTGTGATGGTGGTAGTGGTTCCCACACTCACTGTTCTGTGTGATGGCCTGTATTATGGCGGTAGTGGTTCCCACACCTCATTGTTCTGTATGATGGCGGTAATGGTTCCTAGTCTGTATGATGGCGTAGTGGTTCCCACACCTCATGTTCTGTATGATGGCGGTAGTGATTCCTAGTCTGTATGATGGCGGTAGTGATTCCTATCTGTATGATGACGGTAGTGGTTCCCACACCTCATTGTTCTGTATGATGGCGGTAGTGATTCCTAGTCTGTATGATGGCGGTAGTGGTTCCCACACCTCACTGTTCTGTATGATGGCGGTAGTGATTCCTAGTCTGTATGATGGCGGTAGTGGTTCCCACACCTCATTGTTCTGTATGATGGCGGTAGTGGTTCCTAGTATGTATGATGGCGGTAGTGGTTCCCACACCTCATTGTTCTGTATGATGACGGTAGTGGTTCCTAGTATGTATGATGGCGGTAGTGGTTCCCACACCTCATGTTCTGTATGATGGCGGTAGTGGTTCCTAGTATGTATGATGGCGGTAGTGGTTCCCACACCTCATTGTTCTGTATGATGGCGTTAGTGGTTCCCACACCTCACTGTTCTGTATGATGGCGGTAGTGGTTCCAGTATGTATGATGGCGGTAGGTTCCCACACCTCATTGTTCTGTATGATGGCGGTAGTGGTTCCTAGTATGTATGATGGCGGTAGTGTTCCCACACCTCATTGTTCTGTATGATGGCGTTAGTGTTCCCACACCTCACTGTTCTGTATGATGGCGGTAGTGATTCCAAGTCTGTACGATAGCGGTAATGGTTCCTAGTCTGTATGATGGCGGTAGTGGTTCCTGTTCTGTATGATGGCGGTAGTGGTTCCCACACCTCATTGTTCTGTATGATGGCGGTAGTGGTTCCTAGTCTGTATGATGGCGGTAGTGGTTCCGTTCTGTTGATGGCGTGTGGTTGCTGTCGTATGATGGCGGTAGTGGTTCCTGTTCTGTATGATGGCGGTAGTGGTTGCTGTTTCTGTATGATGGCGGTAGTGTTGCGTTCTGTATGATGGCGGTAGTGATTCCTGTTCTGAATGATGGCAGTAGTGATTCCTACACCTCATTGTTCTGTATGATGGCGGTAGTGGTACCTGTTCTGTATGATAGCGGTAGTGGTTCCTGTTCTGTATGATGGCGGTAGGGTTCCTGTTCTGTATGATGGCGGTAGTGGTTCCTAGTTCTGTATGATGGCGGTAGTGGTTCCTACACCTCATTGTTCTGTATGATGGCGGTAGTGGTTCCTGTTCTGTATGATGGCGGTAGTGGTTCCCACACCTCATTGTTCTGTATGATGGCGGTAGTGGTTCCTAGTCTGTATGATGGCGGTAGTGGATCCTGTTCTGCATGATGGCGGTAGTGGTTCCTGTTCTGTATGATGGCGGTAGTGGTTCCTGTTCTGTATGATGCCGGTAGTGGTTCCCACACCTCATTGTGCTGTATGATGGCGGTAGTGGTTCCCACACCTCATTGTTCTGTATGATGGCGGTAGTGGTTCCCACACCTCACTGTTCTGTATGATGGCGGTAGTGGTTCCTTGTCTGTATGATGGCGGTAAGTGGTTCCTGTTCTGTATGATGGCGGTAGTGTGTTCCTGTTCTGTATGATGGCGGTAGTGTTTCCTACACCTTACTGTTCTGTATGATGGCGGTAGTGGTTCCACACCTCACTGTTCTGTATGATGGCGGTAGTGATTCCTACACCTCATTGTTCTGTATGATGGCGGTAGTGGTTCCTACACCTCATTGTTCTGTATGATGGCGGTAGTGAATCCTACACCTCATTGTTCTGTATGATGGCGGTAGTGGTTCCCACACCTCATTGCTCTGTATGATGGCGGTAGTGATTCCTACAACTCATGTTCTGTATGATGGCGGTAGTGGTTCCCACACCTCATTGTTCTGTATGATGGCGGTAGTGAATCCTACAACTCACTGTTCTGTATGATGGCGGTAGTGGTTCCCACACCTCATTGCTCTGTATGATGGCGGTAGTGATTCCTACAACTCACTGTTCTGTATGATGGCGGTAGTGGTTCCCACACCTCATTGTTCTGTATGATGGCGGTAGTGGTTCCCACACCTCACTGTTCTGTATGATGGCGGTAGTGGTTTCCTAGTCTGTAATGCGTATGGTCTGTTCTGATATGCGTAGTGTTCCTGTTCTGTATGATGGCGGTAGTGATTCCTACACTTACTGTTCTGTATGATGGCGTAGTGGTTCCTACACCTCATTGTTCTGTATGATGGCGGTAGTGTTCCTACACCTCATTGTTCTGTATGATGGCGGTAGTGGTTCCTACACCTCATTGTTCTGTATGATGGCGGTAGTGAATCCTACACCTCATTGTTCTGTATGATGGCGGTAGTGGTTCCTGTTCTGTTGATGGCGGTAGTGATTCCACACCTCATTGTTCTGTATGATGGCGGTAGTGTTCCTGTTCTGTATAGCGGTAGTCATCTACACTCATTGTTCTGTATGATTGCGGTAGTGATTCCTGTTCTGTATGATGGCGGTAGTGGTTCCTGTTCTGTATGATGGCGGTAGTGGTTCCTGTTCTGTATGATGGCGGTAGTGTTCCTACACCTCACTGTTCTGTATGATGCGGTAGTGGTTCCTAGTCGTTTGATGGCGGTAGTGGTTCTGTCTGTATGATGTCGGTAGTGATTCCTACACCTCACTGTTCTGTATGATGGCGGTAGTGATTCTCCTCATGTTCTGTCATGATGGCGGTAGTGGTTCACTGTTCTGTATGATGGCGGTAGTGATTCCTACAACTCACTGTTCTGTATGTGCGATGGTCCTGTTCGTATGATGGCGGTAGTGATTCCTACAACTCATTGTTCTGTATGATGGCGGTAGTGGTTCCCACACCTCATTGTGCTGTATGATGGCAGTAGTGGTTCCACACCTCATTGTTCTGTATGATGGCAGTAGTGGTTCCTAGTCTGTATGATGGCGGTAGTGGTTCCTTTCTGTATGATGGCGGTAGTGGTTCCCCTGTCCTGTTGATGCGTAGTGGTCCTATCTGTATGATGGCGGTAGTGTTCCTGTTCCTGTATGATGGCGGTAGTGGTTCCTGTTCGTATGAGGCGGTAGTGTCCTGTTCTGTATGATGGCGGTAGTGGTTCCTAGTCTGTATGATGGCGGTAGTGGTTCCCACACCTCATTGTTCCTGTATGATGGCGGTAGTGGTTCCACCTCATGTCTGTATGATGGAGGTAGTGATTCCTGCACCTCACTGTTCTGTATGATGGGGTAGTGGTTCCTTGTTCGTATGATGGCGGTTGTGGTTCCCACACCTGATTGTTCTGTATGATGGCGGTAGTGATTCTACCTAGTTCTGTATGATGGCGGTAGTGATTCCCACACCTCATTGTTCTGTATGATGGCGGTAGTGGTTCTGTTCTGTATGATGGCGGTAGTGGTTCCCACACCTATGTTCGTAAGCGATGTGGCGGTAGTGGTTCCCACACCTCACTGTTCTGTATGATGGCGGTAGTGGTTCCCAACCTAGTTCTGTGATGATGGCGGTAGTGGTTTCCTGTTTCTGTATGATGGCGGTAGTGGTTCACCCTCTGTTCTGTATGATGGCGGTAGTGGTTCCTGTCTGTATGATGGCGGTAGTGATTCCTACACCTCATGTTCTGTATGATGGCGGTAGTGGTTTCCCTTGTTCTGTATGATGGCGGTAGTGATTCACACATGTTCTGTATGATGGCGGTAGTGATTCCTACACCTCATGTTCTGTATGATGGCGGTAGTGGTTCCTGTTCTGTATGATGGCGGTAGTGTTCCTACACCTCATTGTTCTGTATGATGGCGGTAGTGGTTCCTGTCTGTATGATGGCGGTAGTGGTTCCACACTCATTGTTCTGTATGATGGCGGTAGTGGTTCCTAGTCTGTATGATGGCGGTAGTGGTTCCACACTCTGTTCTGTATGTTGGCGGTAGTGGTTCCTAGTTCTGTATGATGGCGTAGTGGTTCCTACACCTTCCTGTTCTGTATGATGGCGGTAGTGGTGCTACACTCATGTTCTGTATGATGGCGGTAGTGGTTCCTAGTTCTGTATGATGGCGGTAGTGGTTCCTGTTCTGTATGATGGCGGTAGTGATTCCTACACCTTACTGTTCTGTATGATGGCGGTAGTGGTTCCTGTTCTGTATGATGGCGGTAGTGGTTCCTGTTCTGTAGGATGGCGGTAGTGGTTCCTGTTCTGTATGATGGCGGTAGTGATTCCTACACCTTACTGTTCTGTATGATGGCGGTAGTGGTTCCTGTTCTGTAGGATGGCGGTAGTGGTTCCTACTCTGTATGATGGCCGTACTGGTTCCTATTCTGAAATGAACTCTTTAGTTCTGAGCTTGCATGGCTAGAAAAAAAAAGGGTTCAAAGAAACTGAAATATTGCAGCACTTATAGTATTTTGATGCTTTGTTTTTTTTTTCGTCTTACTGGTGAAAACAAATATAGTCAAGTTGAAAATGAAGTAACTCTTCACTGTTTGAGCACGTTTCATTAGAAAACAGATTTTGAAAGAGCTCTCTGATAAAACGATACACCCAAAAGTGCGGGTGGGACCCAGCGAAGTTCTGTCTTCAACTGCCAAACAAACCAGCTGGGAGCAATACTGTGCTACCCTTGGAAGCCTGATATTGTTGGTCTCGAAGTCAACACACGCATCGTTATAAATGAGGTATTTACCTAGATTAGCCACGTTCACAGTGTCCTTTTAATCTTGACACAGATGGATCATGGAGAAATGTTGAATGCCATCAAACGAACCGTAAAGGTATGTCTATTCGCTGAGTGGCCGTAAAACATCTGGTGATGGATGGAAATGTATGTCTAGCGTTTCCGTTAAAAAAGTCCAGCAATAGGATATGGACATTTATGCACTGCTTTTCCATAAAGGTCCAGATAGAGCCAGTGGATTCATGCGTTGAGTTTATCTAAAAGTCCGGCAGTGAATGATTATCTATGGGCTGGGTTTCCCCTAAACGTCCGGCAATGGATGAACGGCAGTATACTACGTTTTTCTTAAAGTCCGGAATGTATGACAGTCATGTACTGCATTGCCCTAAAATTCCGGAAAGAGATGATAGTTTTCACATTTACTGCATTTCCTATAAAGCCAAAGGAGGGAAGGATCAGTGGTGTACTGCGTTGTCCTCATAGTCCAATCACTAGTCAACAGTTATGGGCTGTGTTTCACTTAAGTGCAGCAATGGAAGATCCCTAAAGTGCAGCAATGGAAGATCCCTAAAGTGCAGCAATGGAAGATCCCTAAAGTGCAGCAATGGAAGATCCCTAAAGTGCAGCAATGGAAGATCCCTAAAGTGCAGCAATGGAGGATCATTTCAGCGCTTCATTTCTCTGAAAGTCGGGCGATGAGTGATCATTAATGCGCTTCATTTCTCTGAAAGTCGGGCGTTGAGTGATCATTAATGCGCTTCATTTCTCTGAAAGTCCGGACATGGGTGATCACTTTTTCACGGAGTTCTCCTAAAGTCTCTTAAAGTCTGGTGTATATATGTAGGTCGTTAAGGTACTGACAGAAGAATTGTTATTCTTTACGTTTTTCCCCTCACTACTAAATTGTTCAACATATCTCTCTATCTATCTATCTGTCTGTCTGTCTCTCTATCTATCCATCCATTTATCTATCTATCTATCTATGTATCTGTGTGTCTGTTTATCTATCTATCTGTCTGCCTGTATGTCTGTCTGTCTATCTATCCATCTATTGTACCCTGACCTGAAGAAGCTGTGCGTGCGTGCGTGCGTGCGTGCGTGCGTGCGTGCGTGCGTGTGTGTGTGTGTGTGTGTGTGTGTGTGTGTATGATCCAGAAATCATTACACCGTGCTTTACCCATTTCCTTCCAAGCTGATGACACTAACCCGCTGTGCAGAACGCCGCCCAAGGGCCCAGGAAACGAACAGTGGGTCAGCATAAACTCTAATGAAGCGCACAGCCTGTAAAATAGGAGCGAACCTATGACCCCTTGTGCAGGCCACGCACATTAGTGCTGCGCTAACTGCGAGGGCTTTGATCGTCTGTGAACCAGAACGGCCTTTTCACTGGACCCCCGCTCTCCAAAGGGATTCGTCAAAAGCCCCCTTCCCCCCCCCTCCCCGACGAATCCCCCTTCCCTCCCCTCCCCATTTACTCTCCCCTATTCCCCAACCTATGTTGTCTCTCTCTCTCTCTCTTGTTTTTTTTTCTGTCTGTGTCTCTACCTCTGTCTATCTGTTTCTCTCTCTCTCTCTCGCTTTTTCTGTCGGTGTCTCTACCTCTATCTGTCTGTTTCTCTCTCTCTCTCTCTTGCTTTTTCTGTCTGTGTCTCTACCTCTGTCTATCTGTCTGTTTCTCTCTCTCCCTCTCTCTCTTGCTTTTTCTGTCTCTGTCTCTCCCTCTGTCTATCTGTTTCTCTCTCTCTCTCTCTTGCTTTTTCTGTCTGTGTCTCTACCTCTGTCTGTCTGTTTCGCTCTATCTCTCTTTCCTTTTTCTGTCTATGTCTCTACCTCTGTCTACCTGTCTACCTGTCTGTCTGTCTGTCTGTCTGTCTGTCTCTCTCTCTCTCTCTCCCCTACCCATCTTGATCTCTTTCTTTCTGTCTTTCTGTCTTCTTTGAAGCCAAGAAATTGCGTTTGCGTGCTGGTTTTAATGTGTTAAAAAACTGCTGGTCCTGACGGAAGATTCAGGAACTAAAGCCTTCGTCTAATCTGGCTTGAAATCGAAGAAGCATTTTCAGTTGACGTGAGGGACAGCATGTAAATGAGAGAGAGAGAGAGAGAGAGAGAGAGAAGAGAAAGAGAGAGAGAGAGAGAGAGAGAGACAGAGACAGAGACAGAGTGACAGACATACAGTGAGAGAGAGAGAGAGAGACAGTCAGAGAGAGGGAGAGAGAGCGAGAGAGAGAGAGCAAGAGAGAGCGAGGGGGGATGATGATGATGATGATGATGATGATGATGATGATGATGATGATGATGTTAACGACAATGATGATGGTAATAATGATGATGATGATGTTAACGACAATGATGATGGTAATAATGATAATGATGATGATTGCATCGACTACAATGTTGTTTCACAAACAGTCCAGCAACCAGCGACACATTCATGAAACAAACGTGTACGACGTATATGAATAATCATATCATTCGTGTTCCATGTCACTCAGCTCACTAAGACCAAGTTCCACAAACAAGCCTGCAAAGAATGGCCTCCTCAAAGTTTCATGAGTTTCCCACAGAAATCAAAACAGAAACGATCTCACGGTATCTGGCTTATTTGCCGGGACACACTTTGATGACTGATACGAACAACGCACAGTCTTCGATCTTCGGTGGTATTATCGCAGCATCGAATATTTTCGCTTGGATTCGTGTTTGCTCTCCAATTACGATCTCCTAGATGGTGCGAAGACCTGTTCTCTCTCTCTCTCTCTCTCTCTCTCTCTCTCTCTCTTCTTCTTCTTCTTCTTCTTCTTCTTCTCTCTCTCTCGTTTACAGACAGACACACAGACAGACATACGCATACGCACACGCACGCTCAAGCACACACACACACACACACACACACACACACACACACACACACACACACACACGCGCGCGCGCATACACACACCACACACACACACACACACGTAATCTCTCTCTCTCTCTCTCTCTCTCTCTCTCTCTCTCTCCCCCCTTGTGTCTCTATATCTCTATCTCTCTCTGTCAGTTAGTGTGTGTGTGTGTGTGTGTGTGTGTGTGTGTGTGTGTGTGTGTGTGTGTGTGTGTGTGTGTGTCTCCCTCTCTCTCCCCCTCCCATTTATCCCTTGAAACCAAGTCCCTGCATCCACCGTGGCTTTGAATGTCAGTCAGAAAACCACTCGTCCTCACTGATGATGTCTGGAACTGGTGCGGCTCATCATATTTTTGGCTTAGCTTCAAAGAAGCGTATCGAATTGCACTGAACATATTGGGGGGAAATTCAAAGACAGGTAGAAAGAACGAGTGAGGGAGTGAGCGAAAGAGCGAAGCACACATATATAGATATAAAGATATATATATATATATATATATATATATATATATATATATAGAGAGAGAGAGAGAGAGAGAGAGAGGGTAATGATGATGATGATGGTCATAATGATGACGATAACGTATAATGGTATTTTACAGTTAAACGACTCTCGTAACACGTTTGCGGAACACCTTTCTGAGCGGAGGAATAACCTTACTGTTCATGCCATTTCACTCAAGGGAAACAAAGCGACAAGATAAACTGATGGTCAGCTCAAAGCTTGGCGAGCCTCCCGCACAATGGAAAACGATCTTCCGATGACCGAGTTCTTCTAGGGAACACTCTATGATACTACTAAACAACGGGTAGACTTCGATCTTCTTTCGGACATTTAAGCATCGAATGTTTTCATTTGGATTTCGTGTTTGGTCACAGGTTATGTTCTGAAAAAAACCCTCTCTTCTCTCTCTCTCACTCACTTACTCTCTCTCTCTCCCTCTCTCTCTCTCTCTCATAAACGCACACATACACAGAGGCGCACACGCAGACACACAGACGCGCGCGCGCACACACACACGCGCACACACAGGCACATACACATACGCGCGCGCGCGCGCGCACACACACACACACACACACACACACACACACACACACTCACTCACTCACTCACTCCCCCTAGCCTCATTGAAACCGAGTCCGTACAATCTCTTCTTTTATGTAGATTGACGTAGTCTACAATCATGTTAAACAATCTTGTTTGAAGAATAACAAGCATCCCTTGCACCACAGTTAAACCTCACAGTCAGAAATACCCATGACTGTGCGCTCAGAAACAATGGGGGATAGTCAAAGTTTTGCCAAACTATCCATTCTGCTCAAATAACAATGGGGGATAGTCAAAGTTTTGCCAAACTATCCATTCTGCTCAAATAACAATGGGGGATAGTCAAAGTTTTGCCAAACTATCCATTCTGCTCAAATAACAATGGGGGATAGTCAAAGTTTTGCCAAACTATCCATTCTGCTCAAATAAAACTCATTTCAGCAACACCAGTTTCTCTGAAGACACGTCCCGAGTCAAGGGAAGGAGGAAGTGAGCAATCCAATCTTTTCAGTCAACCAAATAGATTTGTCAGGAGATTTCCGTTAGCTGTGTCTGGCATCGTTCAAGATAATCCAATAACCGTTTTCCCCTTCTCCTCTCTGTGCCAGAGCGATACCATTAGAAAGGGAAGGAGACTGCTGTGGCCGGTGTGTTCAATGTCTGATCAAAAAGCTGCTCGACCTTACTGATGATGTCTGGAACCAGTTCGGTTACATGTTTCCTCTTCCTTCCCACCAGGAAAGGGTTGTACGTTAAACTGAAGAAACGAGAGAGAGAGAGAGAGAGAGAGAGAGAGAGAGAGAGAGAGAGAGAGAGAGAGAGAGACATTGAGAGAAAGAGGAGAGAGAGAGAGAGAGAGAGACAGACAGACAGACAGACAGACAAAGAGACAGAGACAGAAACAGAGATAAAGACAGTGAGACAGACAAAGAGACAGTAACATAGACAAAACAAAAACACAGAGACTGTGACCCAATGACTATGATACTTCTCTGTTACTTTTCGGTCATAATTAAAATGATGATTATAGACAGAACGGTTGAAAAGGCAGTTAAACTAATCATACTGATGCCATTTAACGAACAATTGAACGATTGTCACTTTAAACAATCTTCTATAAAGGACCCCCCCCCCCTCCTAGTTTGACCATAACAAACCCGTCACTGTACAGTCACTTGGAATGGCAGACATCACCAACCTCTCCTAACCGTCCATTACAACCCAAATAAAACCCAACTCAAAATACCAGTGTATTTCTGGATACGTCTGGAGTTCAGACAAGTGTACAATTTGACCTTTGTTAGTTGTAAAGCCAAGAAGCTTAAAAAAAAACAAAAAAACAAGATTTCTGTTAGCTCCCCCTGCCATCCTTCAGCGTCATTCTGTGACCTTTTTCCTCTTCTCTCTTCGCTTTTCTATGCCGGCGCCAGGCCTTCAGAAACTGGAGGGAATTGCTGTTGCAGCTGCTTTCCCTTTCAGCATGAAAGTGTGGTACATTATTGATGATATCTGGAAGCGAGGCAATCACATACTTCCTGCCGCTTCCTAGCGGAGAAAGGTTCCATGCTGAACGGAATGATTGGGTCAAGGAACGAGCATACGACACAGAGAGAGAGAGAGTGAGGGAGAGAGAGGGGGAGAGGGGAGAGAGAGAGAGAGAGAGAGAGAGAGAGAGAGAGAGAGGGAGAGAGAATTTGCATTGAAGATCATAATGTCACTCTACTGCCCTATCGTGATGGTAATGATGACGATGATGATGACGAAGAAAAAGATGGTAATAGTTGAAATGATGACAAATCATGTGATGATGACCTTTTCCGGAGAGCGTTGTGATGGTAGGTAGTAAACTACAAGTTAAATATTTCGAAGATTGTCATAAACTATAAGTTAAACAATCTTTTATGAAGATTGCCATTAACTATATGTTAAACATTCTTCTATGAAGATTGTCTTAAACTACATTCTTCGACGAAGATTGCCATAAACAACAAGTTAAACAATTTTCTGTGAATATTGTCATAAACTACAAGCTAAACATTCTTCTATGAAGATTGTCGTAAACTATAAGTAAGACATTCTTCTATGATGATTGTCATAAACTACATGTTAAACTTTCTTTTATGATAGATTGTCATAAACTGCATGTTAAACCATCTTCTCTTAAGAATAAGCATCATTCCTGTCATCTAGGTTAAACCTAAAAGTCAGAAAGACCCGCGACTGTGCACTCGGAGCGAATGGGGGTATAGCCGAAGCTTTGCTGAGCCACCCATTCGTCTCAAATAAAGCAGGATAGCCGATGCTTTGCCAAACTATTCATTCGTCTTAAATAAAACGGATAGCCAAAGCTTTGCCAAACCATCCATTCGTCTCAAATAAAACAGACTGGGCAAAGCTGTGCCAAAATATTCATTCTTTGTACTCAAATAAAACTAAGCAACATCAGATTGTTTTCGGAACACGTTCTGACTCCAGGGAAGTAGGAAGTGTACAATTTGATTTTTTAATCAACCCAACAGGGTTTTCTGAAGATTTCCGTCAGCTCTGTCTGGCATCGTTCAGGATAATCCAATCACCGTTTTTTTTTCGCTTATCTTCTCTCTGCCAGTGAGTAAGAGATAGGAAGAGAGAGAGAGAGAGAGAGAGAGACGTAGACGTAGACGTAGACGTTTTTTATTCGTAAAGGCCATAGCCCCTTCGAAGGGGGTAAATACATATCATACCGCGCAGGTCAATTCATTTAACTAGCTTAGCACATAATTTATGGTCTTAACATATCATTTCGCATTCTAAATGCCTTATACAAATACAAAGCGAACTGTTTAATTGTGTTTTCATTCAATGATGCCATTAACATAATCAGTGTGAAGAAACAAGGTTTTCTTAAGTACTTAGATGGGATTAATTGCTGTCGAACAGCTTGTAGTTTAGAACAAGTGAGAACAAAATGAATTTCATTTTCATCATCTTCGTAACAGAGTGGACATGTAAAATTACGATCATTCAAAGGCCTGTAACGGTTAGAATGTACACAGATATCCGATACACCAAACCTGAATTTTGTGACAATATATTTAATATGTCTGTTAATCTGCATTGATAAGTACCTTGGAATACAATGTGAAGGATTTAACAATCTGTAAATATCAAACCGGTGACTGTCTTCAACATGGGAATTCCATCTTTGCCAGTTACAATCGATTAACCTTTGCCGAAACACGCGAATAAAACTATGTATGTCATCTACACCCTGATTCTCCCACACAACACCAAAACCAAATTCGTACAGTTTCAACCTAACTTTAGTAGCCCAATTACTCTTACCCCTAGCGTCTAGCTGAACTAACATTTTGTACGCTTTGTGAGGTAATCTTTCTGGGGGCATTCGAGTTACCTTAAGCCAGTAACGAATGCATCTAACCACCGAAAGTAAATGAATTGGATATCTGTTAGTCTCCCCATAGACCAGGTCATTTGGTGTTTGTAGTGAAACACCGAGAAACTTTTTTAATGCGTACAAATGAATCTTTTCAATTTGTATAGAGGCAACTTCGAGGCCCCATAACTCAGCCCCGTACTGTACCATTGGTTGAATCTGAGAATCGAATAACAATAAAAACAATGTCAAAGACTCATTATCGAGCATACGCAGTTTCTTTAGGATACAAAGTAAACATTGTTTAGCTCTGCTTATAAGGTCATTGCAGGCAAATCTGAAACTTAAACGGGTTGAGAAATGTATACCCAAGTACTTATAAGCGTTCACCACTGGCATAGCAATTCCATTATACATCCATTTTTCCCGTGCAGCAAGATATCCACCTTTCCTAAACACTATAATATTACTTTTTGCCATGTTTACCTTCAACTGGAGAGATTCAGTAGCTCTTTCTAAACTATTTAACTGATTTTGCAGACCAACTATTGTTTCTGATATCAATACAACGTCATCAGCTAACAGGAGAATAAATATCTCCAAAGCATCATTTAAAAAGTGAGCTCCGTGCCTACCGTTATGTATTACTTCTAAAGTTAATTCGTTAATAAATAGAGAAAAAAGAACGGGACTACAGACATCCCCTTGTTTGACTCCCAATGTGCAGTTTATGTAGTCTGTTAGGGATGATCCGCATCTCACTCTCGCCTTCACAGAATTATACATGCTCAAAATACATCTATATAATTTACCTCGGATTCCATGCTTCCTCAGGATTGGCCATAATATACTTCTGTTGACAGAGTCAAACGCTTTTTCAAAATCAATAAAAGCTACATATAATTTTCGGTTTAGACAGAACTGTTTTTGAACAAAGGCCATCAAAGTAAACATGTGATCTATAGTTGAATAATTCCGTTTAAATCCAGCTTGATATTCGCCTGTAATATTGTTCTCTTCGACCCATTCCTGAAGTCTTCTGTTAATGATAGCACTATATAATTTACTACTAATGTTACACAGCGAAATTCCTCTATAGTTGTTTGGGTTGTTAGCGTCACCTTTTTTATATAATGGGAGAACAATCGATTCAGCCCAACTTTCAGGAAACACACCTTTATCAAATAGAGTATTCATAAATTTTGCTAAAAAGTTCATCACCAAATCAGATTTACAAGCAGTTTTAATTATTTCACTAATGATCCCATCTGGGCCTGCAGCTTTTCGATTCCTCAATTTACGTAAGGCCAAAATGATTTCTTCTTTCGATATAGGGCGGTTTATATTATTATAATTATCATCATCTTCATCACTTCCGTCTACCTGCCCTACACCACTATCAGTACTATCATTTCTTTCAAGCAGTTCCTTAAAATGATGAAACCAATTGTCCAAACTAATATCATTTTGAGGCTGGGTTCTTTTTTTCTGAATTTTCCGCATTGTTTCCCAAAACTCTTTCTGGCTACTAACAGAGGAAACTAATTTCTCTACCATTGTTCTGTTAAATACCTTTTGTTTTTTCTTCAAAAGATGTTTATAGTCGCGTCTGGCATTACAGTATTCAACATGATCAGGTACAGATAAAGTTCGACGATATTTAGTTAACAATTTACGTGCATTTCTTTTACTTAAAAGACATTCTTTATCATACCAATCATCGCCAGCTTCTTTCGCATTTACCTTAATCTTCCTCTTCATACAGTCAGCGGCAACTTTTAAACAATCGTTAAAAACATGTAAAGCTTCATTTATATTAACTTCAATGAGACTGACTGCCATGTGCATCCTTTGTTGAAATTCTGGTGAATCCATTGCATTACACAACAAGTCAACATAAGCTTCATTCCAAACATACTTTTCAAGCCAACTAATAGCATCACTTTCTCTTACATTGTCCAGGTTTTCGCTGTGAAAGCTAGTGCGCAGAACCAAAGGCATGTGATCAGAATCAATCCGTTCATCTACACATAACTTACAATCATTAAAGTATGTTGCAAACATATCACGCGACATTAAAAAATAATCATTCACACTATTACCACTTTCAGAAATGTATGTGTAGCAACCTTTGAGGTCGCCCTTACACAAACCATTCAAAATGCACAGATCAAATGCAGTGCACATATTTAGCAACATCTTACCATAATTATTTAACACATTGTCTTCTGAATTCCTGCTCACATGCGATGGGCCACTCAAACATTGATTTTCAAAAGGGAAAACACTTTCTTCTAAATCTTGAGAAATATTGGAAATACGACCATTCATATCACCACTTAGCAAAATATAAACATCACCAATAGAGAGCAAGCAGTCACATACAAAGTCTTCAAGTAAAGCAATACCATTATCAGAATCAACAAAACGATAGTATGGTGAACCCTCTGGTGGTACATATGCACATACATACAAAACATCTTTTATTGTACCCAACATACATTTATCAACAACAAAAGCGCAAAAAGTATCAGACTTAATTCCCAGTGACTTAATGAGTGAACAAAACTCTTTTTTAACAAGACATATTAACCCCCCAGATCGCCTTCCACGAGTAGTCAGTTTCATAGCTGGTTTACAAAATTTTTCAAAACCAGCAAACACAGACGATTGGAAATCTTCCATAAAGGTTTCAGCCAGGCATATAAAATCAAAAGAACTAACAAACGAAACAAAATCTTTATCATGCAATTTAGAGGATAAACCGTTTATATTCCAGTGAAGAAAGGAGAAGTTTTTTGTGTTATTTACAGAAAAAGGAACAATGGACACATTACTATCACCTAGATCAGGTAACACGGTACACACATCTTCGGAAAACGTGTTAGACGGGTGAGACAGGTTTTGTGGCACACATTCATTTGAAACAACATTTACATTTTCAACCTGGGCAACGGCTGAACTAAAGTTAGAGTGCACTGCGTTGTGAACTGGCTCATGAACAGCACGTGCTGACAGAGTGTCAACTTCGCCGCACTGTGACAACAAAACCGGTGTCGTCCCAAAGTTTGTTCTTTTCACTGGTACGGTAAAATTGAAATCATCTAGACAAACTGTGGGCCGGCCGCCTCCCTATTTCATTTCAACTAGCCTGTCAGCATTGTCCACAGTGAATTTCTTCCCGTCAATGAGGAGATGGTTAAACACCATTGAGGCTCTCTTGCCCTCCCCCTAGCTGTCTTCAGATGTGGAGTTAAACGTCTCCTAATCTCTCGAACTTGAGCAGAGAAGTCCTCCCCAACGAATAGCTTTGTCCCGCGCAACTTGCTCTTAGCCTTTAACACAGCAATCTTCTGTTTATAGAAGACGCACCTGGCGATCACTGGTGAGTCAGGCCTGGAGCTGATTCGATGAACCCTATCGAACTGAAAGTCCTCAGCAAGTTCTAACTTATCTGTGATTAGGTCCTTCACCATATCTTCACAGTCCGCCGGAGTCTCGTTGTTCTTCCGTGGCAGGCCGTAGAAGATGAGGTTATTGCGCTTGGACCGTCCCTCAAGGTCATCCGTTTTCCTCTCCAGGACGTCCAGCTTTCTCGTCAGGTCCTCGTTCGTCCTCTGCAACTCGTCGTTTTGCTGACGTAGACCCGTGACCTCACCTCTCAGTGCCTTCAGCTCTTCTTGCATGGCCCCGTACTCCTCCTGTAGGACGTGGAGGTCTTCCTTCATCTCACCAAAGCGGATGTCCATCTTCGAGCTCAAGTCCTGGATCATGCCCACCACGTCAGACAAAGTGGGCTCATTCACTGGTTCACTGGAGACTCTTCGTGAAGTGACGTCCGCTCGCTCCATACTGCTTCTGGAACTGCCCGATTTCAATCGTGTCTGTCTCGAGCTGTCCTTGCTTTGCGAGGAGTTAGGGCCTGGGTTAGTCTCCACGTCGCCACAGCGGAGCAGAAGACTCCCCCAGAACAAATAAGAGAGGAGCAATCCTAGTACTACACCGTCCGCTCTCCGTCGCAGTTTCAGCATGGCGATGTAGCTGTTCTTCTTCTCCCTCGCCCGCTTCAACATGAAGGCCAGGTACACTGTATGAAAGCGTCCACAACAAGCCCTGAAATATGTTGCAGATGAAGGCATTGTCTCTTGCAAACTCTCTTGCCACTTCTCGACAGGTAAATCGCAATGTTGTGCTCGAGAGAGAGAGAGAGAGAGAGAGAGAGAGAGAGAGAGAGAGAGAGAGAGAGAGAGAGTGACAAAGACAGAGAGAGACAGAAACAGAGGGACAGAGACAGAAACAGGGAGAGATACAGAGACAGAAACAGGGAGAGAGGCAGAGAAGGAGAGAACACACACACACATACACAGAGAGAAGGGAGAGAGAGAGAGAGAGAGAGAGAGAGAGAGAGAGAGAGAGAGAGGTGCAAGAGAGAGAGAGAGAGAGAGCGAGAGAGAGACAGAGAGAGAGGAGTACCAGTATCTATGATAATATCCTTGTGCCGTATAATAATGGTGATTATGAGAGATAGCATGAGGTGGCAGTATGATACACTGTAACTGATACTGTTTTAAGAACAGGTTGACGATCACTACCCTGAGCAGTCTTCTACGAAGCCGAACTCACTCACTCACTCACTCACTCTCTCTCTCTCTCCCCCCCTCCCTCCCTCTCCCCTGTTGTTACACAGAACAGCAAGCAACTCCAGTCAGTGAATTCAACAACACCAGTTTATTTCGGGACACGTTTTGACAGCGGGAAAGCGTCCAATTCGATCAGTTCCTTAGAAGCCGCACAGCTCGCTCACTAGAATCCCTTGAGCTCTGTCTTGCATCCTTCCAGAAAGTTCAATGACCTTCTCCCTTCTTCTCTGTCCTCTGCCAGAGCAATGCCCTCTGATAGCAGAGAAAAGTTGCTGTTGCTGCTGCATTCACTGTCGGCTTGAACATGGCTGGGCTTTATCGATGATAACTGGATCAACAGCAATCATACAATTTCTCTAGCTTTCAAGCAGAGAAGAAGCGTTCTATGTTGATCTGAATGAAGAAGGTTGGGAAGCGAGAGAGAGAGAGAGAGAGAGAGAGAGAGAGAGAGAGAGAGAGAGAGAGAGAGAGTCGTTAGCTGTCTGTCTGTCTGTCTCTCTCGCTTCCCAAACTTATTCAAAGTATTGCAATGAGTAAATTAAACTTGACCGTGCTCCTGTCATCAAGAAATGAAAATGCTATATTCAATCTTGCACAATATGTTTATACAGCTCGGAAAATACTAGATACTGCAATGTCTTAGCATGTCCATATAACGTACATTTTCTTGAGCGAGTTGTTTCTAACATGGTAATAGTTTTCTTTAATGGTAATTTCTTTGCGTTACCAACTGCTTTTTGTATCATTGTCAATAGGTTTTCTGTAAGTGTACTCCTTCGGTCAGGGGCCTTGGTCTACGCTAGTTGAACTTGCGCATTCGCATTCTCCTCCCTCAATCTGCCTGCCTGCCTACCTCCACCTCCATCTATCTCTTAAACCGTCAAAAAAACTTTTCTTTGTTTCTGTACAAAGCTTGGAAATACAGCGAAACTGTCACATCTTGAGAATGTTTATAGTTTTGTGCATGATTGTACATAATGATTAAGCTTCTTCTGTTCACACAACCTTCGGCCGAGGCCGGAGCTTATGATATGAACAAATTATTTGAAATCCCCCCATTCTCTCTCTCTCTCTCTCTCTCTCTCTCTCTCTCTCTCTCTCTCTCTCTCTTTCTCTCTCTCTCTCTCATACACATCAGCCTGAACCCATTCTGTGCTAGGAAGCCACGGGAAACACGTGACGACCCTGGTTGCCTACACTGTCAATAACGTCGAGCAGTTTTCGGGCCGGTTGAAATCCGCAGCTTCAGCAATTCCCCCCTCTTTCTGATTGCAGTCGCTCTGGCAGCGAGAAGACAAGGGAGAAACGGGTGTTAGATTATTCTGAATGATGCCAGAAACAGAGAGCAGGAACCTCGTGAGGCACCTGTTTGGGTTGTAGAGAAAAGGAATGGCACACTTCCCTGGGCTTATCAGGTGTCTCCAAATGTACTGGCGTTGCTCAGTCGAGCTTTATTTGGGTTGTACTGAAAGCTGAACAAGGTTAATGGTGTCCGCCGTTCGTCCGGAGTCACAGGTTTTTCTGACTTGGGCTTAATTTATAATAGTTACTAAGCTGATCGTAAAAGGTAAAGTTAATAAGATTCCTTGCTGACAACCTTCATTTATCGTCGTCGTCGTCATCATCATCATCATCATCATCATCATCATCATCATCATCATCATCATCATCCTAAACTGGTCGTAAAAGATCATGTTCGTAAGATCTATTGTAACAGCCGTCATTGCACCTAATCTCATCTCATTTTTCATCATCTGTCATCATCATCATCATCATCATCATCATCATCATCATCATCATCAGCAGCAGCAGCAGCAGCAGCAGCATCACCATCA